>CM061921.1:85396766-85996766 GCA_031002005.1 Vandiemenella viatica
ACCAGGCAGGATTGCTGGCTCAGGTTAAGGCAGCTACGACAGGGGCGGAATTCTCTGTTAAAGAAACCCTTTCACAATGTCATTACGATCACACGCAATTATTAATTATTGTTACCAAGCCTTCAATTTTAATATGAGCACCTAACACTTCCAGATAAAACTTAAAATTAATCTGAATGTGTGGGTCTTGACGAAAACTTTATGATCAGTGAGATTTCTAATCTTAAATGCAAGAGCGTAAGTCTTTTTGTAATAGCAGGACTGCTAGAATAATTTTGTTTGAATATTATTGCTCTAGCGGAGAGAAACGATTAAAGGCCTAAATTTCCCGCCGGGAAGCATCGCATATAGGAGGAAGTGTAACACTCCTAGTTAAGACGTAATGTGTCTGTTCTTTGACATAAATAAAGGTGCACATCTCGTTTCACATCCATAAAATTTTCCGTAAATGAACTGTAACAAGCACGCGGAAAAGCCTGGCTCGTTTTGACGGTAGTTAAGTCACGGTCCCCGAACTAATATGTTAAGCACTTAAAACAAAGTAAACGCGTATGGCAGTGTTGGTCGGGAGATCCCGAAGGATTGTTCGGCCGCCGCGTGACAGAGTTTCGTTTTGCCACGCTTTCCACCTCTGTCGTGGCTGGAGCTACAGTTTAACGTGGAATCCGACAACAAACCGTCCTGGCGTGGCTCACATGATCAAATATAACGCTTACAAAATCCTGGCCCCACCGGAGTTGAACCCGGGACACTACCCATACGTTAGAGACAAGCGCCTTAACCACTGAGCCACCAGATCGCAAATTCATTTTAATGAAAGCTGATTATGTCATTGAAAGTTTTGTATGTAGCATGGACGTAGCTAGGGTGGGGCGCTTTCCTCACCCCGGTTCCCTCTCTCAGGTAATCGAACTAAAAATATACGAAAATAAAAATTCCCCTATTTTAATATTGAAAAAGAAATTTCTCAAAATTTAGCCAGATCCCTCGCCGATTAGTCCTTGAATACGTTAAATGAGTGTTTAATTTTTTTTTAAGTAAAATATTTTTCAAGTACGTATTTGTATTAAGTTTCCTTGTTTGTGCCCCAAACCTGAAGGTAATCCTGGCTGCGCCCTTGGTCAGTAGAAGCTGGATGCGGAGCAACCAACCAATGGCAACGAGAGAGGGTGTGGTGAACGGTTAGCGCTCTAGCCTCGCATTCGGGAGGACGTGGTTCGAATCCCCGTCCGGGCATCCAGATTTGGGATTTCCACGGATTCCCGAAATCACTCCAGGCCGAGATGCTTCCTTTAAAAATTCCATGGCTGAATTCCTTCCCGTTCCTTTCCATCAGACCTTTCCCGCCTCTAATGACCTCGACAAGGCGTAAAGCAATAAGCAAAAAAAAAAAGTGCCGTTTGTTGTTACTGAATCATGTTCAACCTGTCGTCAGTAAAATAATAGTGCACTTTACTGCAACTGCAGTCTCTTAAAATTCGTTTAAATTTAACATATCTACTCGACGACAAGTTATGTATAGAAATGGCCAACTTTAAAGTATAGACATTTATATGGGCAGCTGCAAAACGAATAATGACTAAACGTCACATGTCTGAGTCAAGTTTCTTCTACACCAAACCTGCGAAATGCTGCTTCACAACAGGATTTCTACTCCGATTCGTTCCGGAGAAAATTTCATGCCTTTTCTCCGTAAGTTTCGATTATCACAAACCATCATGTCTGAGGAGGAACCACGTACAAAAATCCCAGTTCTGACTACAACCTTTAGTATTTATTTCCTTGAGAAATATAACACGTACAACAACGAACGTGCAAATTATTTGCTATTTACTTTTAAAGCGGCTTCTCCAGAGAACAAGCCGATGTACACCCACAATACTCTCAGCTCAAGTACTTCCTTTTCAACCATATTTCCAAATAATGAAAGGTAAGGCTCTTCGATACCCCCTCTCCAAAAATTCCGTGCAAAGACAATGCTAACACACAACAGATTTCGACACGTTATAGGGCGAGAGTCTTGTCTCGTATTTTTCATTAAAGTCAATAATTTTAATACTGGCTCATCAGGCCAATTTTCTGCCGACGGTTACGTCGTTACATTTCAGCACTAAAGTAAATTCGTATGGTCTAACGACTTGCCGACAGAGTTTCGATTTGCCACGCATTTCACACCTTTTTTCTTAACTCTTATCCAACAGACAGAATTAATTTTTCGGTACTTTTACGACTTACTCTGTCAGTGTCAATTAAAATTTCATATTGTTCTTTTTAGTGTCAAATACCCTATTGCAGTGAGGTATAAAGACCAATACTTGAGACCATGGTGTATTAGGAATAGAGATGAAAAAAGTCAGTGCGGCCATTGACAGATGAGGACATACGCACATAAGTAAAGCGTCGCCGAATATCTAAGTTCCTGCATGATGCATTATCTGATAAAATTCGTGTGCGCAAATCGTCAACTTGGCTAGCAGTGAATGTGATGAATCACATTGAATGTCATGTGTCAAGTAAAAGGCTAGTGTTTCTACAGTTTTGGTGACTTGTAGCCACCGTTGGAATTGCAACGATACTTTGAGGGAACCGGATACCGTACAACGTGCAACTCCACCAGAAATTTGGCAACCACGTAAATGGATATTTGTGTTCAAAGTTTCTGTATGAAATGTATGATATCAATTTTCCACAAACCATGGTCGAAGTAACACATATCTGTGACTGTTTGTCCGGCATTCGGTCCCAAGCTATGCCTCCTTTCCGCCGATAGATTTGGGTCAGAACGTATAACCAATCGGGTTGGTGGAATTTCAAACTTATAACTCGATTCCAAATGTAAACGAGTCAAACTGTAAATTTCACTAAACGAAGGAGAATAAGCTGTTGATATACTGAAAGAATCTCACAATACTGACGACTTGACGAAATATTTCACTAAGCAAACTAATAGCGAGAAGCTTATTATTAAACAACTATTCGACCAGAAATGAGATAAAAACATCAGTGAAAATCGATTTCACTAAACCAAACTCAATTTTTTACAGCTCGGCTTTTCGAAACATATGTTACAACACAGTGCTAAAATTTATAGCTCGGTATTCGTATAGGGTGTAGTAAATATACGAATAATTACGTCAATGATAAATTGAAACTCACACTGTATGAATTTTTTTCGACAGTACCACCATGATATAAGATTTTAAGAGTAGGCCTACTAGCTAACGTCATATATCTACCCTTCACGGTAAAAACGCTAGACAATGTCTAATTAGAGTTGTTGATCAGGATGTGAACCGGTGAGTTCAGAAGTGAAACGATTACTCTGAGACTACATATATAGGAACTGGCATAATGGTTGTCACGATTTGAGACGCTCAACGCAAATAAATTGTCGGCTGTGAGCCGACAGTGAAAACGTTACTATATATAGTCAGAAATGGAGGACGTACTTGATATATCTACTAGTGCTGAACAATGACGAGATCCATGGGAAGGCCTTATGGGCGCGTCGACAGCGGGGTCATTAGCGATGAGATCCGGATACCTTTCCAGAATCAAGGTCGATGGAACAGGACCCACGGATTCACACCTCACGAGAAATTCATTTGCGTTTCTGTTTGATGAAATTCAGTACGAATTTAATGGAGTTAAAACAGATAGGACTGGAAATGTCGGATCACAAGCGCAATGAAGGCGTATATGTGAAGTGATCCTCAGCGTATTTGAGGGTTGCACAACGCAGGATGGGTCAAACGTGATCTTGGAAACGACTTTTTGATGGCTGTAACCCTGTAAGTATGGTATTGAGCTTTTTGTTAAGACTTCAAACAGATACTTATAAATGTAAAGTAGTAAGTAATACTGATTCGTGGTAGAGATGATACAAATTGATACACGAAAGCCAATCCAAATTTGTCATTAATAAACTCGTATAACTCAAGTGCATGTTGGTGACAGAAAGAAACTTGATTTGCTTAAAACTGTTGAGAGTAGGAACCCACTTACAGACGTTGGAACCAACACGAATATTCCATGCCTTCCTGTAGGCAATAAACACTTGTAAGATATCTAAAATTGAGGTTCTGGGATTTCAGACATATAGGAAAAACAATGAAAAACATAGTACTTATGTGTTCGATTACTGCAGTCCCATCAAAGTCAAAGTGTACTTAAACGATGTATCGTACCCGTTAGAGAACTTTAGACTGAAAGAAAAATATGGCGTCAGTCTTGTACGCTATGTTGAAATACACTGTATGATTCTTCTTAAAGAAAACAATTAATACAACAGCAATTTATCAAAATATTAATATAAATATTACAGTGAATTGGCAATTACTAAATGTAAGATTTTTCTCTCCGTATGACCATTTAACTACAATCTGTTGCCCCTTCAAGATTGGTACGCGGAAACGATTATAACCGTCTGGGATAGGTCAACAATCTACAATTATTTTTTAATAGAATTTCGTTACGTTGCCAGGTGTGAAATAGCTACAAAGTTGTCATATCCTATAATTTTCAGGTTTTGTAATTAACTTTGTATGGTTGGAGCATTATCTATGAAGTCTTGTATAGCATTTAATGCATAGGCTCTGTTCTTGCAAACGAAAGCATGTTATTCCTATCTAATATTTCAAGTAAAATTGTTATAAATCTCGAAGAGATAAAGGTGGTAAAGGTAGCGTTTAAGGAGGGAATAAGGGCTTTATTGACCTCCCCTGGTTTGACGTCATATATTTTGAAATTTTAAATTTAAAGCTATTAAATTAAAACAGCACTTATTTATATATTTCTATTTAAAATATTTTTTCATAAAATCGAGAATAAATCAAACATTGAAAATTGACAAAACATAACAAATCAGATGAATGATACAGACTTTAATCTCCTTGTGTCCATGGACTTTGAACACATTCCTTTATATTATTTATGACGCATATCAGTCACTTCGTTCTCGATTTGGATAACGTTAGGAACATTCAATGTGTCAACATCTTCATCCAAGCATATAGTATCGTCATCTTTTATCAAACAAAGAACTTCCTTGTCACGTGTAGTTGTAATTCTTTGAGGACAAATCTTCGTGATGGGCAAAACCTCTTGTTGCCTCTTATACGTTGGTTAGTGGCTTTGTATGATGGAAGATATAGACCACAGATGCCAGACGATCGTTTAAAGAAGTAAGCGGATGTATGTGACGTCACCAAGCTTATGACTCGTCCTGTCCCCTCTTGTCACACGATGTCACACTTTGTTGACCCCTTCCCTCCCCCTTAACGTGTGGCGTAT
Organism: Vandiemenella viatica; assembly: GCA_031002005.1. Taxonomy (NCBI): domain Eukaryota; kingdom Metazoa; phylum Arthropoda; class Insecta; order Orthoptera; family Morabidae; genus Vandiemenella; species Vandiemenella viatica. The sequence continues at coordinate 85,402,059 of CM061921.1, forward strand.
TTTATGGATGGCCCCTTTTGGATCAGAGCGGGACCACATGGCCTGTAGTATCTCTCGTGTGTGGCCACCTAAATGTGGGCAGCAACCAGAAGCGTTCCTGCTTCCTGGTACCAATTCTGCGAAGCATCCATTTTCAAAGGCAAAGTTGTCAGAGAATCTAAAGACCCGTAATAACAGAAATACATTCTGGCTTCAGCTGATTTTCTAAAGTTCCCGATCAATCCTTTTTGGGCTTACCTAAAATCTGACAAACATTCAGGTAAAGTACGGACGGATAATATTTTGCCAAGAATCACCAAAAAGGAAAATAAATCATATTTCAATAGCAAACGTAAATGCAGACGATGATCAATCTAGTGTAACATCCTAAAACGTTTTGTTTAAGTGAGCGTTGCTCCTCGAATACGGAGTGTAACGTTTCTTTATCAGCAAGACTTGAAGCTGCTGCTAATGCTAGCCAGCTCGTTGGTACAGATGCGCTAACTCGCCTCAAACGAGGGCACTAACAACTCACGCACGACCACTAACTGCACGACCTCAGAGTACAGTCGTCTCACCTAACATCGTACCGTATTCTCATCACGAAAACTAATTATTTCAGTAAATACTGTTCCGTTTCTGGTAAGAATGAATTTAATATACAGTAACGCCAAGTTCTGTCTAGCAAAGACTTGGATAATGGAGGTTATGTGGTTGGCATTGACATTCGATCCCACGTACACTGTCTCAAATTTCATTCCTGCCACCAGTATTTTATTTGTCAATGATTTCCGAAATAGATTAAAGTGGTAGCTACTAAGCGTATCTATAGAAGGCGTATATTGGTTAAGAGGGGTGGAAAGATATTGGTGGAAGAAATAGGAGAAGTGCATGGAAAAGATGACCCTGAACACAAACTGGCACTCGATTTCAGGCATAAGGGTGTGGGAAAATTTCCTTTCGTACGTAAGGAGGCCAGGGATAGGAACAAATCACCAAGAGAAATGATGAATGATTTAGCAAAAACGATAAAAGAATTTATAGTTGAAATTAGTACAGGGATAAAGTAGGTTGAAAAAGAAAAGGGAAAAAAAGAGTGTGTCGGGAAATTGCCACGGGAGCAAGCACTCCATCGCAATTAAATTAAATTAATGTTGCATTATATATGAAAAAAAATAAGGATCAAGAATGATGCATGAATTTTGCAGTAAAGCACGAAAGAAAATTTGTTATGTATTTATTGATTAACAAGTACAAGTTTGTCTGTCCAATACTTTATGCGTGCAGTTAATCCGGCAAATTAGATACGATAACGGTCGTAACTTGAAAGAACCATCTATTGGAGCAAAGTCCTTACTGTGTTTTGCGCGTGCTATTGGTTTATGAAAAAATCAAATTGTAAAGAAAATCGAAGTACAAAGTTCCCACTCTCACAATTACAGATTATCAGTACTTTCAATCGCAAATAATGGATTAATAATTTGAGAAAATCGGTACGGAAACGTTAGATAGTTATTAAATAATTCCTTTTCCGTGAAGAAGCAGCAAGAGGTAAAGAAACTTTTGTAATGGTTTTACTTTTAAAAAAATGTTTTATATGTACTGTCGATCCCAGGGCCGGCGGATAATTTTACCCACCCGAGAAATTCCGGGTGGGTAAAATACCACCCCGGAATTTGAGAGCGACTGAGGTTGCATAAAGGAATGTAATAAGAGAAAGAAAGAATGAGAGACCAGACCAGCTAAGCAAATTAGTTTCATTATTCAAAAAGAGTGTTAAATAGGCTATGTATCCACAACAACGCGATGAGAGAAACGCAAAATTCCTTTGATGTTTCAACAGAGATAACCAACCAAGCTATCGCCTGCTGAGCTCGATCGACGACAAACAGTCGTACTGCGTGAAAGCAAGAATGCTGCAGTAGAATGTCGTACATCCAAAACCGTCATGCATAAAACCGCATTTTCGAACGCGCTTCTGTGTATATTATCGACAAAAAGTTCATAAGGATAAATTCGTAGTCAAGCTGTAAAGGAAAACGAATCAAGTATAAATAATGTTAGAAGACAGCAGCACGTCGGGGATAAATTTGCATCACCCTTAAATGTAAGCCCACTGGAACTTTAAAAGATGGCTTTGTTCACTGTGCTGACAGTCATATGTTTGTTCTTTACCATATACACAAGTATACAGGTAATGAAACGGAAGTTTCATTATGGAAGCGGAAACAGAAGGAAAAGTCATATGAAAATGTTGTATAAAATTTTAATTGGTATCACCGCTCTTAATTTACTTCCTAGTTACTTCTATTTAATAAAAATTTCAAGCGAAATAATGTTTATTTTAATAATCAAATCAATCAGGCAGTAGCTGACTTTAATGTAAGTAATCATAATAGTTTTCTAATTACTGTAGCTAATATTCGAAAGTTAAAAATGGAAAATTAAGTTTTAAAAACAAAAGCTTGCAGCCTTTTCTTATTTTATATTGCTTCTTTTTTTCACCATAAATTAAGGCTGCTTCGAACATTTGAAGTGATGACAACAATATGGAAAATTTGTATGTTCATTAATCACCACTTAGGAGACACTTCTTTTGATAGAAGTCGTATTTGCTTCAGCTACTGGACCACACTGACATTGATTTCCCCCCCCCCCCCCTTGTTCCTACAACCTAAGAAATGTACATTTTCTGGAAGCATATATTTCAAATGAATTTCTAAAGCAATGGTAGAATGGCAGAAATTCTTTTTCACATATACTTTACCAAAGACTCAATTTTTTCTACGAAAAATCTCCAGATCGGACTTGGTTTCATTTTGAGACACAGTACTGGTTATACAACAAAATACATAATTAGTGCTTAAACTAGTTCTCTTCAACGTGGTAAATCGATATCAATGGCTCATTCAAAACAGATGTTCTATAACCGTAAGAGTTGTCGAAAATATTTAGTACCTTGGCGATACAAGGTTTTCTTTGAGAGGAGCCAATAGCGATGAAAATTAATGGCATTTTCAAAAACTCGAACTGGAGATGTGAATGATCTAAAATTGTGGCTGCTAAGAGATGGTTACAAAGAGCCCCGTGCTTTATATATGCATTGTAGGTCCCATAATTTCAATGCAGCTGTACGAGATGCAATTGAGAGAGTTATAACAGCAAGAAAATTCATAGGAACTACAATGGATTTGGCAATCTTCTTGCGAGACTCGCCGAAACGACTTGAACAGTTTAAATATCTGCAAAATGTAATATAAAAAGAAACTAATGATGATTTGCCTTTTTTTGCAGCCTCTTGTCCAACAAGTTATTTCCAAAGATTACAAGTTAAATTCAATTTTTTTTAAATTATGGTTTCATATTTGTAAGCATATTTATACATCTCTTAAATCAGTAAGAGAAAATTATCAGCAGCGAATACAATTTTATACGATCATTCTGCAGCAGAGAAGTAGATAGCGCTGTCGCTGCTAAGGCTTCTGGATTTTACTCCTACATGGAATCGGTTTAAGTGTATTATTTTTTTTTTTTTTAACGATGACGATAGAAATTTTTAATCACTTCGAAATTTTGAATGCAGATCTACAGAAATCGAACCTATATGATATTTGATCGTGTGAGAAGATAGAAGCAATCACCGACATTTTGTACTGGGATCGAGATTCAAAATTCGAAGCAATTTGACGGAAAAGATTACTAACTTTGAAATTAACGTGCCACAAATCCGACAGCAACGTAAAATTCCTATCGCATCGATCAAGGTAGAAACGAAAATCTCCGATTCGAAACACCTCAAGATTTTTTTCGTAAATTTTATATTGAAGATTATGATCAAGTACTCTTGTCGTTAAAGATTCGATTCCACAACGATTCCATCCACTTCTTAAAATCGTTAAAATAATTCTCTTTGGGACAACCCGCAAATATTGAAAGAATTGTAAATTTCTATAACCATGATTTTTTCCAAGAAAGATTTCTGAGTGATAGACACATGTTTTTTCAACATTCGAAAAGGCAAGATGAGAAGGCAAAAAAATATGAGAGGGGTTGTAGAATTTTTATAAAAGTACAAACAGACTAGAAGAGTCATACCAGAGCTTGTGCACTTCGTTCGACTACTCTTAACGATTATTGAGTCGTCCTGTTCGAATGAACGAAGTTTTCGTCTTACTTGACCCGCTTACCTCTTCCCCCTAACGCCGGCCATGTATATGGTAAAACAAGAATTGCAAAAATGGTTGAATCGGTTCATTTACAAACAAGGGAAGCACAGTACAGTTTTTGCATTGTGCAATTAATACTGAATAGTAAATTGAAAATATAATTTTTGTATAAAACTATATTTATCTTGACTAAATCATATTAAAACTCTTTAAAATCATTTTTTAGTTTTTATCCAAATGAATTTCTCTTATGGATTTGTTTGTATAATTATCACTGTTATTATTTTAGATAAGATAACCAAATAATGTTTTCAAGGGTATATACCCCTCCTCCCCTCCCCCCCCCCCCCCACACACACACACACTAACTTCCTGACTACCCACCCGGGACGAACACGAAACGCCGCCCCTGCTCGATCCTACGTAGCGTTGGGTTTCATGTTTGTTCAATTGCACGAATTATCACCGACCTCACTTTATTCCTGTCAGTATTATTCTTTTTTGATGATTAGAAGACGGAAATATCAGGAACTTCTAGGATTGCTGCAAAGCAACGAAAAGCAAATACAGCATGATTTGCATTAAATAATCATTGCGATATTTGCCCACTGTCGGGGAAAACCCATATCTGAATGGGCGTACTGGGAAATCAATCAGTTTTCTCTTGGGCCTGGCTGGATTTTTATCATCTTCTTTCATGATCGGTCCGTCTGACAAGTACAAGTTTTGGACGAACTCTTCGGCATTTCAGGGAATGGGGTTGTCTTGCGGAGCAACGTTTAAAAATCGTTATCCTATTTCATCTTCTGGCATATACTCCGGGAAGAAATCGCCAAAAATGTGTTAGCATAATGTATTTTGGCTACTGATGGTTTGTCTATTCAGTTCGCAGTTTTGGATTATATTTAATTCTTCTCAAGGGCAGGCAATGTTTGTATTCCCTGTTATATTTTTTCTATAATAATCCACTCGATAGTTTCCAATTAATAACAAGAAAAATACCTATAAGCTAATTACAAAATCCCGTTTCATTGCATTGAATATAAAAACAACATCAAAACGTTTATTTAAAGCTGACAGAGCTCAAAGTATTAATATTTCAAATATCTAGCAAAGGAAGAGGGAAATTAATTTATCCAAAACGTTTAAAACTATAAGCTGCCAGTTATACACCATCTAAGTCAAGCCTTAGGGACAGAGTGTTTCTTCATTGTGCGCTCCACCACTCTCTCTTTCTGGAAGTCTATTAGAGAGTACAGTGTCAATAAAATCAAATAGAACTACGTTTTTAGTCACCACAATGTCGAGATTGGGGCTTAATGGTACCTATATCTTAGTTTTTTCTTTAAAAAAATATTTAAAAAAAATATAAACTGTCAGTGAGGATATCATTAAAGGTAAGTAAAGGTTTTCATAAGCAAAATACATAGCTAATTTCAGAATTAGTTATATACGAATGATGTTATTCTATTTTGATTTGCCACTTAATATCCACTGTTAACCAGTTCTCACATCGTGTTATCTTCACAAGAGCTCTCCCTCGAGAAGTTTCTGTGTGCATCGTTTGACCTTGTTTATGTTGGTTCATTTAAATTATTATTATTATTATTATATTTTTTTTTTTTTTTTTTTTTTTTTTTTTTTTTTGTAAAGGGCAAGCCCACAGCAACACTGGGTGCAATAGACATCAGAGTAACTCTCCGCCCGAAATGAAGTGGGTTAACTATAGGAAAGGGAAGAAGTTTGGCCATGTCCTTTTAGAGGAACCATCCTGGCATTCGCTTGGAGTGATTTCAGGATACCATGTAAAACCCAAATCAGGATGGCTTACCTACCCGGCGCAATAACCACCGCTAACACAAAGGAGGTCAGCCCTACCGAACTGGAAGAGCTTTCCCCCAAAAGAGCAGGGGATAGTTTATGCGTAACGGATATGCTTCGCCATCTCTAGCCAAAAAAGCTTTAAAGGAACATAATATTCGTACCTGCGTATTCTTTAAAATATCTTTTTTTTTTTTTAATACGCATGTGAAAGCTGTTAGGCAATTTTTCCTGCTGTTTGCCGCTGAGAGGGCGAGTTTTTGTGTTTATGTAGAGGGAAGGGGGTGGCAAACCGGGGCATCTACCCCGGGCAGCAACTTCAGGCAACACAAATTGATATGCTTCTTCTTCTTTTTTTATTTTGAACTAAGGCTCCTTGCATTTAGGGCGAGGCGGACATTCGTCAGTACTTTTTTCCCGACCTACCTGTGAGTTTTTTGCCTATTAGAAATAATTAATCTCAAATGCTACAGGGGAAGGGAAAGGCGGCAATCGCAAGTCTTTTGCCCCTTCTCGGAAAAATCGTAGATCAGGGGCTAAGTTTACGAAACGATTGCTATTAAAAGAATTATCTCACGTATCTTTTCAAACGGAAGGCGGGTTGTTGAAATTTCATATTGTAGCATCTTGTCTAAATTATTTATTATTTTGTCAGCCATTTTCGATCATTAACTGATAATGCCTCCGAGAGTAGTGAGTTTGATCATCTCTAACTTCTAGGGTTGTGAAACATAATCACCACGCTTGCTTCAGTGATGTATTGGTGACTCTCCCGCTTGCCGGAAGGAACTTATTCTAATTGGAGGATCTGTTTGCGTTTCGTGTAAATTAATTACTTTTTTAGTAGGTGAATTGTGTAGTTTATTAGTCGGAGATTGGGAACTGTTCATTCTCCTAGGAAACTTCCTAAATAGCGTAATCACGACGGCCGGTACGCAATGGACTGGGATTCACATTCCAGTGTGTGGCACATGAAGCCACACTGGCGGGTATACTTCTCAAAATATATATATTTTGACTGTAATATCTTTTTTTGTTACTCTCTACTCTCATTGTTCCTGAAGACTGATCTTTGTAATTGAAAACAAACAATACCTACAATTTCTTTATTGTTATCACGTCAACAAATTCCTCGTAGAATTTTTGGTGCCTAGCACTCCCCACAAAAATCTTTGCAAGCATGAAAATGGCCAACGCAAAATTCTCATTTACCACTTTTAATAGAATACAGAAGAATTTAAAAAAATTCAAGTAAAACATTTCTATTACACTAAAGTTGAAATCTGGTGTAAATCATTAATAGAATGGGTACTTGTTCTTTCTGAGTGTAAAGTTGACTAAAAGATGAAATGAATAATATTAATAGGGTCTATTAACAATTTTTCTGAAATTCCTCCTGAGATTTTGAAACTATGCCTTGTGTGTAGCATATTAATTTATTAATTTAAATTCATTATTCATGTTCCATTGATCCCTTCTGAGGAAGGCTCTCTGGGATGTGGAACATATACAAGATGAATAATAATCTTAGTGAAAGCTATTATATGCTACGAACAGAAAAAATTAAGCATTAAAATTTAAAGTCAAATTGGTTAAAATTAATTCTTTTATACAAATTCTTGGATGGAATAGGAGTTGACAATCAGATAATCTGTCAGTTTTTCTTTAAACACATCTTTAGTATCTACAAACTGTTTTATCCTTTCGGGAAGTTTATTAGGCAAGTGTGTCCCAAAATAATTAACTCCCCTTTGTACCAATGATAATGTCTGAATTTCATTTGAGTTATTATTGTTTCTTGTATTGAAATTGTATAGGGGGGAATTCGATGTAAACTAGTTAAAATGTTCTGTGACAAAGCACATAAGAGAATATATATACTGAGAAGTCACTGTAAGAATAATGTTCTTTTTATAAAGTTTTCTGCAAGAAGTTCTTTGTTTCACTCTACACAGCATCACCACAATAGCTCTTTTCTGTGCTATGAAAAGTTTTTTTACTTGATGAAGAGTTCACCCAACAAATGTGGCATAACCGAATGGAACAAGAAGATTACACCTGTTTCATTTAATTGATGATGGTGGAAGTGTTAATATTGCAAAGGTGGTACTGTTTAATTTCTATAATATGATCTTGTGAACTGAGTTTCTCGTTGAATGCCACAGAATTATGTACACTCTGTTTTAAAGACTGTGTTATTTTTATAATTTATATCAAAATCTTGCTGCACATAATTTTTTGTTCTGAAAGTGGTGTAATGTGTTTTATATACATTTAATATGAAACATGTTTAAAATTAATTCTTGATTACTGCTAGGCATACTTCTCATAGCCACGTTAATGTCATTCAGAAATGGAAAGTTCTTGTAGTATAAGTTTTCATGCGGATTATTGATGTATAATAAAAACAGAAGGGGTACTAGTACAGATCCCTGTGGATCTCATAAATCGGTTGGATAATTATCTATAATGTCGCTTCTCCTTTTTTAAGTAATGGTTTTACAACTTTATATTTTAATCTATTTGGAAATACACCTTACATTAAGGATTTATTACATATATGGGCAAGTGTGTGACTTATAGACACTAAAATATGGTTTGTCATACTAAATAATGCTATTTATATCTTTTCAAGCATCAACAAAATCATAAGGAATGGTTTGAAAAGTTCTTCATATAAAATATGACATGCAGAAATCAAAAGAGCTATACTGAATATGTGGGAACAATGGTCATATTCACAGCAATCATAAGAAAAAGACACACCAGTGTGGCTTTGTGTATTAAGGTGCCACCACATTGGAACGAGGAGGTACAACAGTACCCGATTTCAGTCCTGGACCCTGCATTCCAGCTGTCCTGGAGGGGGGGGGGGGGGATTTTGTAGCCAGTTCCTTACAGTCACCTAGGTGAATGCTGGAGTGGTCTTCAATCTGCAACTCACAAACTACACATTTCACAAACAAAATACACTTCTCATACAAAATGTCATTTCCACATTTTTCAGACAGATAGCAGAACAATCACTCCACCCTTAGGATAAATGTTCCAAATCTAACAAATCTGAGTCTAACTATAGTGAAGCTTCTGTCTCCTTGCACCATCAATCTTGATTTACACTAGCTATATGTGCAAACAGGTAGCTGGTGGCTATGTAGTCTACAGCGGTTATGATGAGAGAGAAATTGTTTTTTTTTTTAATGCAAATTCCAGTGACAATAATTTTGGTATCACTTGCACATTTTTACTTCCCACTCAGTTAATACTGCTTTTATTGTGTTTTATAGTAAGCATAAGGGAAAAAATGAACATGTAATATGGACAACAGGAACAAAAACAGGGAATTCTATGTTGCTTTCTTCATCCAGAGACTGCTCCTGACATCTTCTCATGCAAGTGCACAGTCTATGCAATTCATCTTTAGTTCATACCAGGTGTGTAATATGTGTCCATTCATTAGTACCTCTGCCTCATACAGAAATATATTTGTATGGATGAGCAACATGGTGAAGGTTGTTACTCTACACCAAATAATTCAGTTTTGTACTCACTTATAATGTAAGGACCAGGTTAGAAATATACGGAAATGTGGGAATAAAAATTGCCACCACTTCATTAAAATTTTGGCTATAGATCCTACAAAGCAAGAGTGCGTTCAATATGTGTTCTTTTGATGAGACAACTTATGAAGTTTACATTAGTAGTGAATGTGCATTGTAAATGCAAAACACATTGCTGATAGGATATATATAATGGCAAGGGCAGAGGAGAACTTGGGAGGAAATGGTCAGGATAGGGAAGTGAGGAGAGGTTGGGTGTCAATAGTACACACCTGTAGCCAGCCATGACATTGCGTTTTCACCTTACATAGTTGGTATCTCCTTCCAAATAATTGTTATTATCTCCATTATTATTGCAGGATAAAAATGCTTCTTATAACGATAATTTTTTAACTTTGAACATTTCAAATCTTCTGTTCTCTGACATTTCTTATTTAAGTAACAAAAGGAATATGAGAGAATTTGTGTTTACTTCCCTCTACTAATTAACACTTTGGCACAGCTTAGATATACTAAATTGGAACAAATGCAACAAAACTACAAAAAAAAAAAAATTAAAAATCTCCTGCCACTGCAATGTGATGCCTTTACAAACAGACACAAAACTTTCGTTTGATAAGTCATCTACATCAATAAGCCATTTAATGGATTATGATATTGGAAGTGAGGCATTTTTCTCTAACAATAATGACAGTTTAAAAACAACTATTAAAACACTTCAGGTTATTATGAAATTACTTTGTAAATTATATAATGAAAACATATACACTGATCAGCCAGAACATTAGTACTACCTACCTACTATAGATATAAACCCATCCAGGCGATATCAGCGTCACCTGACGGGGAATGACTGGTAGTCAGAAACACGCACGGTACTTGTAGTATCATTGAGCGTGCAATCCGTGTTTAGAATGGAGAAGGTGCACGATCTATCTGAGTTTGACTGAGGGCAGATTGTGATGGCCCAGAGGCTTGGCATGAGCATTTCAGAAACTGCAGCACTTTTCGGGTGTTCAAGGAGTGCTGTGGTAAGTGTCTTCAATGTCCAAATGTCGAGGAGTTGGGCGGCTACCCCTCATTACAAATGTCAGACATTGTAGGCTGGGCAGACTGGTAAAACAGGACAGGTGGCAAACTGTGGCAGAACTAACATCAGACTTTAATGCTGGGCAGAGTACAAGTGTGTCTGAACGCTCATAACAATGGGCCTCCACAGCCAATGACCAATGCATGTGCCAATGTTATCACCAGGACATTGGCAACTACGACTGAAATGGGCATGTGACCATCGTCACTGGATGTTGTCACAGTGGCAGAGTGCTGCATGGTCTGATAAATCCCAATAATTTCTCCATCATGCCAATGGGAGGGTGTGAATCTGTCGTTTTCCAGGGGAACAGTTTTTTAACACCTGTACTGTGGGACAGAGACAAGCTGGCAGCGGCTCAATTATGTTATGGAGAACATTCAGGTGGGCATCTATGGATCCAGTGGAGCTCGTGCAAGGCACTATGATGGCCAATAAATATCGCACACTGGTTGCAGACCACGTACACCCCTTCATGACGACCATGTTTCCCAGTGGCAGTGGCATTTTCAACAAGATAATGTGTCATGTCACTAGGCCAGGAGTGGTTCAAAAAACAAAGTGGCGAGTTCCAGTTGATGTGCTGGCTCCCCAACTTGCCAGATCTGAATCCAATTGAACACATCTGTAATGTGACTGAACGTGGCTTCAGAGCTCATCGCCCATCTCCATGGAATTTGCGGGAATTAAGTAACTTGTGAGTGCAGATGTGATGCCAACTGCCTCCAGCGACTTATCAATGCCTCACTGCTTCCATGCCAAGATGTGTTGCTGCTATTATCCATGCCAAAGGCGGACATAAGGTAGGTGGTGATAATGTTCTGGCTGATCAGTGTATATACAGTCTAGAAATCACATGAACTTGGCACTATATTTTCACAATTTTTGTACCTCTCCGAAACTGTAGGTATAGAAAGGAGAAAAGTAAGCTGAACTGGATTGAAAGAGGAACACCAACTACATATGACAAAAGGTTGTAATACAAAACAGTGTTGATTTCAAGTTTTTTGGATCATTGATGTTAAAATCATTACAGCATTAGAGCCAGGAGATGTGTGGGTATAAAAAAAAAAAAAAAAAAAACAAGGAAAACTGAAATCCAGATGGCCTGATCTTGGATCAAACAGGCTTTTTTGTTTTGTTTTTTTTTGCTTATGGCTTTACGCCTTGTTGATGTCGAAGTCATTAGAGGCGGAATGGGAGACGGGGATAAGGAACAGGAAGGAATTCGGCCATGGCCTTCAGAAGGATGCCTGGAGTGATTTGGGGAAACCATGGAAAACCCAAATCTGGATGCCCGGACGGAGATTCGAAACGGCGTCCACCCGAATGCAAAGCCAGAATGTTAATCGTTCACCCACCATGCTTGGTCAAACAGCCACACATTCCACCAAATTCCTGGCACAAGTATTAACTGCTACCCACTGAGTGGAATACACAAACTGAATAAGCATTCAAACAGGAAGAAAATCGAAACTTATGAAAGACAGCAGACAACTCAACACAAAATACAGACAAAAGTAGGTGCCAAGTAAGAATTGCAGAGCTGAACACTTGATAATATAATAGATTTATTTATTTAACAAGGCTTTCACACTGTAAACCAAGCAAAAAATAAAAATAAATGTGTTCAAGATTATTATTATAACAGCATTTCATATTACTTTATGAAAAAACTAACTTAGTCCATAATCTGAAGGTTGGTTGGATCATCCCAAAGGAAGCACACTAAGCCATTGTGTCAGAGATAGGATGGTCAGTTCCTTTCCTCTGGGACCTACAGTTTAATGTAGATTCCAAACCACAGAATGACCTGGTGTAGCTCATAGGGTCAAAATTTCTGGCCCCGCCAGAATTTGAACCCAGGATCAGCCCATAAACTTTTAAAAGCAGGCAACTTAACCACTGAGCTACCAGACCACTTCATTATAATAAATTGCTATACATTAGTTTCAATTTAATTTCTTTCTGTCCACATCTTTACATTAAAAACTTTAAGCCATCAGCCAATAGAAAAGTAGTATGTGCACACATCTACAAGTAGACAATACAAACATGCATAAATTTTAAATACTACTGCCCTCTATATCTCAACAAATAAGAGCTTTCAGTTAAACAGCTAAGTCCTTAATTTATCTTGGTAATTTATAGAACTGGTTTACACCAGAATATTTTTGTATTTTAAAAGTATTTACATAAAGTTAAGGATCCTTTATTCAATGCAGGGCCCTACTGTTTGTAAAACATAGATGTTTTGCCAATTGATTCGATTATGAAGCATAACAATGAATACATAAAATCAATAAAAATATAAATGTAAAGTCATTTCTCTTTCCTCATTTTTTTTAATTGTCCTTTTATTTTAATTATTAAGAAAGTAATAGATCTGAAAACAACTCATTAGTTTCCAATATTATAGAGAATTCTCTTGACAAAACAGTGGTTAATTTCCATTAAAAAAAATAAGAGAGAGAGAGAGAGATAGGAAAAAAGAGAGAAAAGAAAGAAAATTAAAAAAAAACCGTTTCATCAAGAGAGTTCTCAGTAATACGTCAGCATCGTATTTATTGTATTTAACTAAAATAAATAAGTACTTGGAATTGAACAACTAGTGGGAAAAACTTTTTCACGGTTCTTAAATCAAGCAATCCCTTCATCTTTATCTATACAACAGGCAATGCAAGGACAAGACATTTGCTTCTATATGCGTTCACACACTCTAAATACATTGGTAAACATACTCATAATTCTTTGTTACTGATAAGAAACAAAGGATGCTGTAAATCTCTGGTCCATTGTAAATTTATCTGTTTGCACACAGCAGTAAATACTGTGTGAATGCCATCTTATGTTTAAAAAAGTGGGACATGTTCTCAAATTGCTTAATACTTCTTTTCTGCATATTGCAACGGAATTCCCTTCACAGCATCTTTTTAATGTATTTAATAGTATATTTTATCCACTAAAAAGATTTAACTGGCTTTAGTTAAAAATTTCACTTTCCCACATTTATGTGAAAATAAATTAAACAAATGGAAAATGTCTCATTAACAAGGGAGACAGTGTTCTACTTCTGCACAAGAGTTTCCATCATCTTCTAAAAGCCTTCTTTGATAAACATTTCCCAATTATTAATACAAAATATTAATTGTTATAGTAAGTGATAATGTCTTTACTGCAAGTACTGTCAACAAACCATATGTCATGCCAACAACAAACTATTTCTAAAGGAAAATAAAACTCATTTGTTAATAGACACACCCTAAGGGTATACCTAATTTTTCACAAATTTTGCTATTACATCATTAGTTCTGGAATAAATTTTAGCAGCAAGACACTTCAAATCAAGTGATTGATTTTTATCTTCGAATTTTGTAGCCATACTTTTAACTACCTCTGTTAGATTGAAATATATATATGTTCCAAATAAAATTGGTGTAGTAATAATTTGGCAACTAATACTGAAACTTTCTTCTTCAGTCAAAAGCAGTCAAAGAAGGTTTGTCTCATAACATGTATAAATAAAATTCTGGCAAGCATAAAACATAATTTTGTGGCAAACAGGGGAGAAAACGTTTTAACAATATTTTCAAAGAAAACTACAAGTCTAATTCTAAAGTTTAACTAAAATAACTAGTGAAACAAAATGTCTAGTCATAAATCAGAAAGAAACTGCTTTATACAGCACTAAGATAGATACTAGTATATAATTCCATGAAAGAAAAATCTGACTGCTAAGAGTAAACAAGCAAATGATTCTGTAGCTTCTACTTGTAGCTATTATTTCTTGAAGGTTATATTAAAATTTTAAAGAAACACACCAGATGCTAATTCATATACCTTAACATTAACTAGCTCACATATATTGGAAGTTGAAAATATCTTTGTGTATCCTTCCATCCAGAATAGGAAAAAATTCTTTAATTCTTAAAAAGTAATGAAAAGAAAAATTTAATTTTCTCCCTTATACAAAATAAATGAGTAAAATTTCATATGAGAAAATACACCTTTAACTTGCCAAAGTTGTAGGCAGGACACTTGCTCAAAAAAAAGAGTAAGACAAACGCAATGTTTTGGGCAACCTCTTAACCACAAGTGATTGAAAAGAATAAATAAAGAAAAAAATATACAACAAGCATGTCTCTTATTTCCTCTGACATAAGTAAGCAATCACCTGATACATTTAGCACAGTACTAGTTATTTGTTCTTGTTGCTCCTTTGCCTTCAGCTTTAATAAATAATGAGTTTGATTTCTTTCTCTTTTATTTTCTTTCTTAAGAGTTCATTAGAGGCGGAAAAGGACAGGGGAGAGGAACAGGAAGGAATAAGGTCATATCCTTTTGAAGGAATCATGCCGGCATTTGCCTGAAGTGATTTCAGGAAGCAACGGAAACCCAAAATCTGGATAGCTGGACGGGGATTAGAACCCATGTACTTCCAAAAATAATGATTTTTCTTTCTCTATAATTTTTCGGGTTCACATTAGGGTAAATTATTATTTTAAAAATAAATTTGTAAATATTAGCAAAGTTTTACACATGTCTAAACTGATTAAGCTATATTTTTGCTTTAATATACAGCATGTTACAAACAGTAAATACTGGGATCAGTTCTTATGCCTCTATTTCTCTCACTATTAGTAAGTTTTCTTCAATTCCTTCAGGTTATAAACTGTCAGAAAAATGGAGTAGAAAGAAATGCCAGAAGGCGGTGATGGCACTTTTTTTTTGTTTGTTACTGCTTTACGTCTCTTTTTAACATCGAGGTCTTTAGAGACGGGAAAGGATGGGGGGCAAGGATGGGGGCAAGGAATGGGAAGGAATTCGGCCATGGCCTTTTGAAGGAAGCATCACGGCATTTGCCTGGAGTGATTTGGGGAAACCATGGAAAACCCAAATCTGGATGCCCGGACGGGGATTCGAACCGCCGTCCTCCCGAATGCGAGGCGAGAACGCTAACCGTTACACTGCCCCGCTCGGTTGGTGATAGCACACAATAATCCCAAAACATTGTGTTTTTTTTTCTTTCTTTTTTTTGTCACTGCCATCCTATTCCATTTGACTCTGGTGAGTGATGTGTAGACTATAAAATATGGTATTTTTTGTTAATGATGCAATATTACCAAAAGACTGATCAGTAAAATATACAATGAAGTGGCAGAGCTGCAAAAAACGGATTCCAGAATCAACAAGTGTATTCAATGTTCACGCCAAAAATATAAATCCTCATGTAACAGGGTTCTGACAGAAATGTATGGTTGGTTGTGTACATGTGTAAATTTTCTCCTAGTTTCTATAACCTTTGGTGTTATTTCTATCCTGTTTGCATGTATATATGAGAAACATTCAACCTTATATCATAATTAATTCTTTACTTGAAAAAATAACATAAAACAAGTAATTTAAACACATTTATTTTTCAATGTAATCTCCCTCTGTCATCGAGGGTGCACTTGGTTACTGGTATACCTTGTCCAGGTTTGAAACCTTTATTTGAAACAGATGCTTGTGCCTGGCATTCACCTCCTCAACCTTCCCCCCCTCCCCCCCCCTATTCACCGACTATTTACACAGGTGGCCAGTGTGAACCATAAGACAGGAGGGAGGAATGGGGAATAAATTCCAACCTGAAGTCTAACTGTGCCCGTTAGACAAAACATATCTAATCTATTGGATGAAAGTCTTGTGTTGGTGTCTGTCTACAAAACATGAAACTTTGTGTGTTCAGTATGATCAGTGTATTTTTGTATGTGCAATGTATAGTTTATGAGGTGGAGATTGGGGACCATTCTAGTATTCACCTAGATGATTTCAGGTAACTGCCTAAAAACCAGAATCAGGATGGCCTGGGCTTGTGCCTACTCCCATTGAACCTACAACGCCAATGTGTGGCGCCTCAGTGCAATGAACTTCACTGACAGGTTTTATTACTTTATTTATTTCAAGAAAAATCTGTTGGGACAGTAAATATGGGTTTAAAAAATATAAGTGAAATAAATTCAGGTGAAAAAGGATGGAACACAATCTAGAGAGAAATAACCAAAGCTTATAAATAAACATTATGTACAACAGAAGGAAAGCGCCAAAACCTAGTGTCGAAGAAGAAATTTTGAAGCTGATGAATGAGAAATGAAGGCATAAAAATGATCACAATGAAACAGAATGTTAGTAGCACAGATATTTTAGTATCAGATAAGCAAGAAATGCAAGAAAGACGAAGAGAAACAGCTACAACAAGAGAGTTCAGAAGTATAGAAGGAATGTTTTTTTTACAGCACTGATTAAAAAGATCCTTCTTAAGAAAGGGATTTTTTTTAAGTACCATACACTGAGTTACAGCCCATAAATAACTTCAAAAAATTATATGTATAGTGCACAGCACTTAAGGCAGTGAAACTGGGCTTTACAAACACCAGAAAGAAGGAAATCTGAAGTATTTGAAATGTGATAGAATAGAAAGATGAAAATAATGTGCGCAGCTCAAGAACAAAATGATCATGTTTTGGAGACATATGAATCTCTCGCAGAAAGAAGGGACTGGATGGTGGGTTACAGTTTGAGACATGTAGGAGTTATTAAGTAAGAACAATGGACAAAGATTAGACTATATGAGGCAGATAATTGAAGCCATACAATGTAATAGTGTGACACCAATTAAATGTGCTTAGCTGATTATGGGTTTTGGTTTGATCATTATTTCACTTTTAATTTCAATTGTAATAACCACTTCCTTTTGCCCAAAATCAAGTGCCAGTTTATAGTCCAGGTAATCTCTTCCCTTCTATCAACTACTCATAATCATTCTACCAATATCCAACCATATTTCATTGTTTTTATGAACCATTTACAATCCAAACACTCTCTTCACCCACCTTCTGTCTTCCAATTACTCCCAAACCAGCTCTTTCATCATATCAGATACTGATTGCTTTCTGCCGTAATTTTCAAAAACCAATCTAGCTGCTCTCCTTTATAGCCCTCAAACTAGTGAATTCGATTCCCAAAATGTAGGTCCACACCACCCCAAGGTTCTGCACCAATTCCCTCATTTCCCTAGTACATCCTCTCATCAGCCTCTCCAATAAATTAAGGATTTTGAAACCTCTTCCTACCACTTGCCCAGTTGAGGTTACATTCAAATGTTGTGCAAAGATATTTATAGTTAAGATTTTCAACAAGCAATTCCTTTCCTAGTTTATAATCATAGAAAACCTGCACTTTTTATCTGCATACCTAATAAGTTACTTTCTCAGCATTTATTTTCATTCCAATTTAGCCAGATACACTGCTCAGATCCTCCTGTAGCTGTTTACAGCCCCTCCAGTTTTAATCCTATTATATAACATTTGGAAACAATCGAATTTCTGACTTCAAGCCATCAATGCAATCATTCGTTAGAACAATGAACAGCAATGGTCACAATATACTACCCTGTAGTACTCTCACTATCAAGTTGGCTTCCCTTGACCAGTTCATCTACAATATCTTGCACATAGCCCAATAACTGAGATTCACATGAAGTTATAACAACTTATCCCACCACTGATGTCAAACTTATTGTAATTTTCAATCCTATTTATCTCACCTCCTTTATAGACTGGTATGGCTAGGGCACATTTCCCGTTCCACAGTAAGCAGCAAGTCTCCAAACTCAATCCATACAATATTACAAGGCAAGGCAGAATGACATATCCAGCTGTCTTTGATACTTCCAGCCACTGTATCCCCTTTCATCTTTCATAGATCCCTCATAATAGCCTCAGGATATATTTCTAGTGTTTTAGTCTACACATTACTGCTTATGTGGAGAAACTCTTCCTCTGATGTTTCTTTTCCCACCCCAGAATGATATTCCCCTAATAGTGACTTAATCTGTATGCCTTTATCAAATCTTCAGTAACTTCTTCCCCATCCTTAACCAAAACAGTCTCAATACCTTACCTTCCTCTCAATTTACTAACGGAGCCACAGAAATTTGTAGATGCATCACAGTGTTCCCCCTGAGACTATATACATATTTATAAACCCATATTTAGCTTCTCTCTTTGCTGCTACTAATGCCTTTTTTAGTTGCTTCAATGTTTTTCTACTGCCTTGTCTCTTTATTCTGTTGTGTTTCCTTCCTACCATCCTCTTTAGCCTTCTTTCCTCTCTATTATAGATAGCAGTTTCTGTATATTTCTTCCCCCAATCTTATTATCTCGCTCATCTCCTCCCAACTCCACTCGTGCTCTTCTTCCGCTTACTGAATCTTTGTCTGAAGCATCTTTTTATAACTGTACCTACACTGGTCTTCAATTCTTGCTACTGTTTACTAAATCCTATAATATCCATCATAACTGCTTCCATCTTTGCTGCTATTAATACCTTTTTTAGTTGTTTTGAGGTTTCTCTGCTGCCTTGTTGTCTCTTTATGCTGTTGTGTTTGCTTCTTACCATCCTCTTTAGCCTTCTTGTCTCTCAATTATAGATAGCAGTTTCTGTATATTTCTTCATTTTTTGTTTTGGAATAAACAATTCCCTAATCTCCTCCCAACTCCATCCCACTCCACTGGTGCTCTTCTTACACATACTGAATCTTTGTCTGAAGTATATTTTCAACTCTATGATGTGTGCCTTTTTACAACTGTACCTACAATGGTCTTCAATTTTTGTTACTGTTTACTAAATCCTATAATATCCATCATAACTGGTTCATGATCACTTATTCCTTCTGGAACCTGAAACCCAAAAAAATATCATTGGGCTAGATTAAGAAGATATCCAACATACCTGCTTTCTTTGTACTTTGTTTCACTACTTGTGTGAAGCATCCTTTTCTCACAAACATATTTACAAACCTCTATTCCCTTGTGTTATTTATCCTAATTCCCTGCCAGCCAACACACGAAACTTTTCATCAATAATGACCATTCTGCACTCATCTCTGAACAAGAATTTAATTTATCTGCTAGAACTTCCACTACAGTAGGCAGCACAGACCATGATTTTCTTCTTTTGATGCAACCCAGAATCTGCCTCTAGTAACTCATAACTATGATCTATGAACATCAGTGAACTACAATAGTCTCTTCTAACCAGTATGAAAGTCCCCCAACCAATTGCTCCTCTATCTCTGCGGTACACTCTATAAACATCAGGAAAAACCTAGCATTTCCTCCTTCAGCTACTTGTGATTTTTGTATCTCTGTTAAGTTCCCAAACTCTCTTACTTTGTTCAATATACTCCTACAGTTCACTAGTAACAGTCTTAAAGATTGGAAGCAATACAAACACTGACATAACAAAAAATCTCAGTTAAAAAAGTCTAAGCTGTATTTGCAGTAGATGCATGACAGAAAAAAACTATAATGCATTTCCTAGTTAAGGCCACAGCTACATTAATGTCTTTAATTTTAATGTTTTATTCCCCCACCGATCACCTGTATTCAATATATGTTTATCACCTATTTTTATCCACTCACCATGAGCCTCTAACTTAAACACCGAGCGTGGTGGTGTAACGGATAGCGTTCTGGCCTCGCATTCGGGAGGACGGTGGTTCGAATCCCCGTCCGGGCATCCAGATTTGGGTTTTCCATGGTTTCCCCAAATCACTCCAGGTGAATGCCGGGATGCTTCCTTCAAAAGGCCATGGCCGAATTCCTTCCCATTCCTTGCCCCCATCCTTTCCCCCGTCTCTAAAGACCACGTTGTTAAAAAGGGACGTTAAACTGTTTAAAAAAATCTAACTTAAACAAGACACAGTACTCATCCTGTTTTAACTGGAAGTGGATACCCTTACATATCTACATAACTCAGAAAGTACCCCCTTTCTATGCAGCTGTGTGCCATGTCTAGTGAAACCCCACCTACCAATGGTATTAATAGTAACAAACCCCAAGACACACATAACTAAAGCCATTCCAGCGCAGCACCTTCATTTCGACGTTACCCACCTTACAGCATTGTTCAACTGTTACTGTTTGTGGTGACTCAAGACCTGCACGAGCTCCACCCCCATATGTTGTGCCTCCTTCACCAACTTCCTCAGGTCACTCTTATTTACTTTATTTGTGGATCATACGAAGAATGTACAAAATTTTTTACAAGATATACAAAAGGTGTGGATAAGTGTCCAGATCGCAAGCTCGTATAATCTTATATCTATATATCTAGTGCTTTGATCCATTCAGATGCTTGGTTCACTGTGTTGTGCATGTCCATTAATGTTTTATAAGCTCAAAGATGACAGTCAGAAATGATTTGGTGTATTGACTGTAAGGTGGCTTCACAGTCACAATTTGCAGAACTGACCCAGCCCCATTTGTGTAGAAAGTAACTGCAAATGCCTTGTACTGTTAGAATCTGGTTGATGATTCTCCATAGCCATCTGGGGAGATTGAATCCTTGTAACCACATTGAAGGGTTTTCAAATAAATGTTTATTGACTACCGAAGACTGCTACCACCGAGTTATCCACAGCTTGTTGAAGTTAAAACGGGACTTTAGAAAGTTGGTTGATGTGTGTTGATTTTAAGAATTGGTGTTTTGCTTGTATACCATCTTGACATTTGCCTGGGAAAATATGGAAAAACCAAATCTGGATGCCCATACGGGAATTCAAACCGGTGTCCTCCTGAATGCGAGGGGAAAACGTTACCCATTCACCTACCACGCTCAGTGCTTCTAATCTTCATAGAGCTGCAGGTGAAATATTTCAAAGAACAGGAAGCCATAATGTGCTCGTGCCCTGAATACATCCCATAATTATTCATCTATCTTCTTTGTGTGAGCACAATCGCAACAGAGTATGACAGGGCTAAGACTGTGGATCTTAGAACATGAGCACTAGCAAGTTTTTGAAGAATATTATTTCTTGTTTTGACTTTAGCAGCCATATTTGAAAGATGCTGCTTTAAGGTCACAGGTCACTCTGTATGGTCACATTAGTAATGTTATAATTAATAAATTGTGATAGAACTTATGTTCCAGTGGCAATTTACTTCGATATTACACAAAAAGTTTACTTCAGATTGTTTCCCTGCTTGAGGTAAATTGTATAGTACTGCTCTTGATAATTCATTCCAGTTTCTTATTTCCCTGCTAACAAATCAAAACTTTTCCCCATTCCCTTATGGCTAAAACCAAAATTTCCACACAAAACAACTAGTTGCCCTCCTTTGTATCTCCTCCAAATCTTGTATTTGAAATCCATAATGTAGTTCTCATACTAAACCACTAATCTCAAGTAATGGTTTAACCAAGGTTCCATACGCCAGTTTTATATCTTCCTTGAGACATCACCTCAACCTCCCAAATAAGTGCATTACATTGAAACCTACCCATTGTATCCCGCAAACACAGTACAACAAATGATATGCCATGACACATTTTTTGCCTTCAAAAAGTAATTATTCAGCAATTGAACAATCACTTGAAACCTTCACCATTCTATTATTGTACCTAATAAGCTGGCTCTTTTTTATTTTTATCTTCATCATAAGTTAAGCTACACATAAAAATACAAAGTCCTGTGCATTCTGTAGCTGTTCAGAATCCTCTCTCATTTTAATCCTATTAAACACAATTGTCACCTGTAAGCAACCTAACATCTAGCTGTACACCAGCAACAAAATCATTCATCAAAAAAATGAACAGCAATGGTCCTAATACACTACACTCTTCCACCTCTTTTGCTAAAGAATTCTGATTTTTAACTTCCTAACCATTATCTTTGAAAACTTTATTCCAGATACTTAGTAGATATACCATTCTATGTGCAAGCACTCTGAAGAAAGTCACAGCAATATAGCTATAATGTTAGATCTTAAATCACTGCTACAACTTCAGCCATAAGGAAGTCAGAAAGCTGGGGAAAAAGAAAAAGAAAATTGGAGAATATAGAGGAAAAAAAGTGTGCACGTTTATATTTCCATGGTAGGTATACTATTTGTCAGTTTGTAGTATACAAGGAATGTCCAGAAAGTAACAAATGTTTCAAAATGAAAAAAAAAAGTGAAAAAAAAAAAAACAATTTTTATTACATACATTTTGGAAGTAAGCTGTTAGGCCATTTTTCTACATAATCACCATCTAAATTAAGTCATTTTTCATAACGTGGTACCAGCTTTTCAATACCCTCTCTGTAGAAATCTACTGCCTGCGAGTTCAACCACTGGTTTACACCTGCATGCAGTTCGGCGTCAGTGTCAAGGTGTTGCGTAGCGAGCCACGTCTTCATTACTGGTACAGGTGGTAGTCGCTCGGCACCAAATCTGGGCTGTATGGCGGATGACTGAAAACTTCCAATCCAAAAGCTCTTGGGTATGATTGGTCGTGTGTGGACGAGCATTGTCATGGAGAAACAAAACTTTCTCGCTGAGTTTTCCCTGATTCTTATTTCGTATAGCATGTCTTAATTTTCTGAGTGTTTAGCAATACCTCTCCGAGTTGTTTGGCCATGTTCAAGAAAATCGATGAGAATCACTCCCCGAGTGTCCAAAAACACAGTAGCCATGATTTTTCCTGTTGACAGCATTTGCAAACACTTCCTTGGTTTCTTGGGCGAATGTGTATGTCCCCATTCCATCGACTGGCATTTTGTTTCACAGGTTACATGCTTTACTCAAGTCTTGTCGCTAGTTATGATACAATATATAACTTGGTTTCCACTTTTGTCGAAGTCTTCCAGAAATATCAGTGCTGCACCAAGTATCTGTTTTTTGTAGTCTTCCGCTAAGATTTTCGGAACCCAACTGGCACAAAATTTGTGGTAACCAAGTTTACCAATCACAATTTCATGAACTCCATGAAATTTGGGGGAAATGTTCTGAGAGTTCCATAATCATGAAAAGACAATTTTTATGGATTTTTTCATTGATTTTAGCCACCAATTCACCATTAGTGTAGTAGCATTTTTCCTATACTGTTAAAATTAAAAACAGTAGGACATTTAATTTTTATTACAGCACCAACCATAACCTCATCATTCAAGGGGGCAGAAACCAGAAGGCCATGGTAAAGCACATTTTTATGTGAAATAATGATAAAAACAATTAATTTCTATTCATTTTTAAAGCTGACAACAAACAATTTTTCATAAAATTTCACATGTATAATTTGGTAATGCTGTGTCCATCAATTTTCAGATCTAAGAACATTTCACACCACAGCCATACTAGTTTCGCAAAAAAAAAAAAGAAAAAAAAGCTTTCTATACATTATCAAAATATAAACTTTGCCTATGACATTGATTTCAGGGTCATTAGGGGTGGGAAAGGATTGGGCACAAGGAACAGGAAGGAATTTTACCATGGCTTTTTGAAGGAAGCTTCCCGGCATTTGCCTGGAGTGACTAGGGGAAATCGTGGAAAATCCAAATCTGGTCTGGATGGGATTTTACACCCATGTTGTCCTGAATGTGAGGTTGAGTGGTAACGCTCTGCTCAATAACAACTTTGCATGGTGAAAACAATTTTCACACAATGTTTTTGACCCAAATTTATTTCTGTATACCATTGTCTATAGTTTACATTTACTCCGTGGTACTCTATGCTATTTGCAAAATTTGGTTAGATAACTACGGTTGTTCTGAGGCTTTAAAGCTCATTTACACTGGTATCAACAGAGTTGAGATTAGGAACAGACAGGAAATCAATCACTGCTCATTTTCAAGCAGACATCACTGCATTATGCATCATTGTTACTAGGCAGTTGTACATGAAGTTTCTTTATTTTTTAAGGATTTAGCAGCTAGGTTATAAACATTCTAATACAGATAATGATAAAATTGATTATACAGGATAGTGTGGTTAGCTGTGAGCTTAACTAAAAACTCCAAACATACAAGGATTGGCTTAATTTAGCCAAGCATCTAACAAATTAAATTACTTGTTTGGCTGGATATGAAAGGACTACTCACATATTTCAAACATCAGTAGGTGTTTTAAGAGTAGCCTAACCTACACATTTTTAATTAGACCAACACCCTACTTTTAGAAAGAAGGCTAGACAAAATAAAAATGTGGTACACTGCTTGTTTG
The DNA here is from genome assembly GCA_031002005.1 of Vandiemenella viatica. Taxonomy (NCBI): domain Eukaryota; kingdom Metazoa; phylum Arthropoda; class Insecta; order Orthoptera; family Morabidae; genus Vandiemenella; species Vandiemenella viatica. Next base: position 85,426,699 of record CM061921.1, read on the forward strand.
AAATAAAGGTAATATCATCAGCTAGGCCAAAACATAACTTTAACACAATAAAGAAGACAATCATTAGTCATGTGACATATCATCAAAGACATGCTGCAGGTTACAAAAACTACCTAATCCTCTCACTGCAGAAGATATTCATGCCACAGTGGACAATGATCTACATGATATGAGTAAGAAGAATCTTGTCACATCTTTATCATTGGAGGAGTTACTTGGTCTGATCAACTGGCATACATTAAGCTTTTCTTGAAGCCATTTCCCTCACCACAAACCAAGGGCCTTCTTCACAGATCAGTCAAGGTTCAATTTTGGGATGAAGTAGTAATCTTCCTGAATCTTTTTGCAGGATAACTTAGCAGTTTCGCCTTCTTTCTCATTCACCTGATTCCTGTATGACCTTGCACACAGTGAAACATTATCTCCTTTCCATTAGACTGAAACAACATGACAGTTGTGCCTTTAAAAAAATGAAATAGTCTCCTGGGGAAAAATCAAACTGCCTGAATTGAGCTGAGGTCACAGTAAATGATGAACATTGATCATTTACAAAGTTCTATTTGTAGTGTAACATAAACATAATAACAAAAAAACTTAGTTGTGTACACGTCGTTTGTATTTCAGAAAAACATTGCATGAAGGAACACAGCACAGCAACCAGCTCCATTAGCCTGCACAGACCTGAATGCTTGATGCTGCCTTAAATTACATATGGGAAACCATTATCACTGTGTGTCAGGTATGTGAATGGAGCAACTTTTAAGCCACACCAATCACTGGCTGGACCAGATGGTGGTGTCCTCCTGACACTAAACTGCTCTGGAGCAACAAAGGGTTGTGAGATTTCTATCAAGCATATGCATGAATCTCAGATGGGACCCTTTGCTCAAGGAGAATTCAGTGATCTCATAGATTCAGATAAGATTCAAATACTTCCAATTGAACTGACAGGTTCAAGAATCACACCTATATCTAGAGGATTGTGTTTGCTTTGGTTAGGATTTTATAGCTCACTGACATTGAGGTTTTTAGAGCCAAGATAGAATCAGTGGGCAGTGAACAGAAATGAATATGGCCAAGATATTTCTAAGGAACTATTCAAGCTTTTCCACAGTTTGGTTTTGGGAAACCAAAACCTGTCAGTGTGGCTCATAGCACTGAGGTACCATACACTGTACCAGGTAGGTACAACAAGGCCAGGCGTGAGCCCACGCCCCTGCATACCAGCCATCCTGACTGCAGTTTCTAGGCAGCTCTCCAAAGCCACCAGGATGAATATAAGAATGGTCCACAATCTCTGTTTCATGAAATACATATTCCACAAACATTTAGTACACTTGTTATACAGAACATATTTAAAAAATTTTAAGGACTGATGGTAACATGTAACTACTTCCACAAGTAAGATGTACAACCTTGCAGTAAATATAAAATGCTTGGTGTTGACAGGGGCATACAGCCATAAAATCATAAATTTGAATTTACCAAAAATGAGTGAAACTCATCAAAAAAACAGCCAACAGGTGATGTTGAGAAAAGGTGGTGTAGAAGAGGTTTCAGGAACTATAGAAAACTATATACATGAGACCTGGACTACGAATCAAACCCACATCCTCCCAAATGCCTAGCCCAAGTGTGAACCACTCACTCACCAGACCCAGTGATTCTGAAAGGCTAGATGTTTAATGTCACACGACACACGTGATTTTTTTTTTACAGTTTAATAAACCAAATACCAACATACATAAAACTATCTAGCAAAAATTGTTATGGTTTAAATATATAGGGCAGTAGTCTCTCCAAGGCATCAGTGTTACACAGAAGTAGTGTTTGCGATCACCAGGGTACAATGTGCACTATATAGTGAGCTATTTGGTTTGGAGAACTATAGTTCCAGGCTGGTATTGATAGTTTTCTCCATTTATATAAATTACCCAGACACATGCTATGACCAGTACGTATTCTACTGAAGTCATTTCAGATTGTTTGAACAAGTTCAGTGCCATGTAGTTTGTGTGTTAGCAAATATAATGTTTTAATATCAGGTGGGGCTTTGAGCAATATTTACATCAACTACACTATTGTTTTTGAAATTTACAGTACCCCGAAGAAATGTCTAAATCACTCCAAAATTGAAGGATGTGTAGAATAGTGAAACCATAATAAGTTATTAATATTGCAGGGTGGAACCGTAATTAGTCATTAAGACTGCAGAGAGGTGGCAGGCACGTAAGTTCAGCTCAGTGTTACAACACACACTGTTGGTGCAGTCACCAAATGAAGTAGAAATGTGCAAGTAAGTGGCAGTGTGACTCCTAGATGTCAAACATGTCTCAACATATGAGAGTTCAAACAAGGCAGAATGACTGGTTCCTGGGAAACGGGTATGTTTTACTGTGATAATGTGGTTCATATGGGGCACGCTGTTACAAAAGTGGTTCAATGTATGGAACAAGTGGATAGAAGGTTTGTACACAGCAACAAGTGGAGCAATGGCTAGATTAACAGGGATTGTTAAGGGAGTATGCAATCAATGAATAAATATACACTTGCTGAAATTATAAGCACAACACCCAGACAGAAATAGTGAAATTTTAGGAAACTTTATAGATATACTCAGGGTCATATCCAGAAGAAATGATAAAACTGAAGATGATAAGGCTAAGTTTATTACCTTTAGATACTGTTGACAGAAGTGCTCCCACCTTGAGCACCTATATATTCATGGATCCTTGCCGGCATTGAGTCAATAAGTGTTCGGATGTTTGGGCTATGTCTCATCACGCCTGCATGTCTTGTGCACTCAGATGTTGCACAGTTTGTACTGGGTGACCATGTGTGTGCTCCTAGCATTCCAGAAATGCTCTACTGTGGACAAATTTGGGAACAGAGATCCAAATTGTGATTGTAATCCCTTGCAAAGCTTGTGTTGTGATGGCCACAGTATGAGGATGGGCATTATCCTGTTAGAAGATGTGATTTGGATGGTGGACATGAAGGTTGTCACAATAGAGTGCAGCACCCCATCCACATTGTGGTGGGCTGCCATTGTGCCTTCAACAACAACCAACTCAGTCCTGCCGTCAAAACTGATTGCACCCTAACCATGAAACCAGCTGCTGGACCAGTGTTATGTTCTGAAATCACAGTAGGGTAGCAGTTTCTCCACTGCACCTACATATGTGTTGCCTATTATCACTTTGCTACAGACAGAATCAACTTGTCTCTAAACACAAATGTACGCTATTAATGTATCCATTTGCATTACACCAGGTTAGACAATGCTGGCAATGAAACCATGTTAATGGTACACGTTACATAGGAGTCAGAGAGTGTAACCCAGCTTCAAGCAATTGGTTTATAACCGTCCGGGGGATGACACTCGCTCTAACTACTGTGTGGATTTGCCATACAGCCATCCATCTGCCAGCAGCAGCCGCCCACACAATTTGGCAGTATCCACGTGCTGTTGTCCTGTATGGACCTATGCCTGCTCTAGGAATACTAGAGCTTTCTTTCATCCACTGTGGAACAAATCTTTATACTGACATTGCACTTCGACCAATCCTTTGGGAGATTTAACAATACGATACACCAATTTCAAACATGCTAATTCTCTGACCTCTCAGACATTTCGGTGTAGAGGGTCATCACTCTTCACCTTAGCATACTTGGTCAACAAGAACTTGTGGACAAAAAATGGTAATGTTACACCACTAATATGCTAAAAAACATAGGAATTCTGTATAGCAAATAGCCCCATAATTCTCATACTATTATAAGTAAGACTTTCCATTTTTAATCATTTAATACACTTCATAGGGGGATGTTTGGGGCCAAATTTCATTCATTTATCACAAATCTGTCTGGGTGTTATGCTTTTAATTTCTATCAGTGTAGGTTGTCAGAATCACCTATACATTTTTTTTTTACTCTTTGATGGTGGGACCTCTTGATTATTGCCAGAAAGTCTCAAGAAAAATTTATTTTTCCTAAAAATCAGAAAATGTAAACAAACCAACCTGCATGCTTTTTTTTTTTATATATATATTGGAAACCCTACATGTTTTTCAGTCTAGTGCAATCGTAGCACAGTGTTTGTTTTAAAGAAGAAGAAAAAAATTCAATGTCCAATCCAAGGTTCAAATCCTGGTGGGTCCATGAATTTTAAGAAAGGAGTTTGATCGTATGGCATATGGCAGGATGTTACATGGTTTGGATTCCACATTTAACTGTAAGTCTCAGAAGAAAGTAACTGGCTATCCTGCCTCTGACAACGGCTTAGTATACCTCCTTCAGGAGGATCCAAGCGACCTTCAGGTTGTGGACTTGATTCTTTTAACAATCTGTTACACTAGGAATATACCAAACTGTTTGGGAACATGTTAGCTGTAGCCTTTGTATCATTAGTTCTGAGTTTTATTGACCCATAGCACACTCAATTTTCAATTCACAACATAAAAGTTAGAAAATTCAAATCCACCAAGAATTTAAACCTGTAATACATAACACTAAGTCCAAAAATCCCAATAACCAAACAATATATTAGTCCACGGACCCTTTTCGGTTGGTTTCATATTTTAAAAACTGGTTGTTTTGTCATAGACTGAAGTACAAGGGCAATAATTCAATCACCATAAATGATTGTCACATGAACTGCCACAAGAAGGTAGCAAACTCTTAAAGTTGAAAGGAAACCAACCCAGATCAACCTGTCATAACACTCGTCATCATCATCCAGGACAGCTTCCAGCCACTGGCCGGGTCTGCTGGGAACAAAAGCCTCCTAACACTGATGGTGCCAAATGAACTTAAACTTACTCCCAGATGCCTAAATAATTTCTATGAGCCTATAATATAATAATATTATAAATCTAGCAATCTTCTAAATGATTTTGTCTATCTTGGCTAATCTCTTGGTCATCTGATAAGGAAATTCACAACAGATTAAAAGATTTTGAGGCAACTGTAGCTAATTCACAGGTATAAAGGTTACCAAAAGCTTTTCATAATCATCGAGCAATTTCTAAAATATTAACACTTTTCTTCCATAAAATATTTGCTCTTTAATAACAAACTGTCCCTTCCACAGTTCAATCCAATTACTACTTAGAAAAAAAGAGTAGGCATTATTGTGAAACTATGCTTAAATGCCCGATCAGCTAGAATTGATTGGAAATACATTGTTTGGAAATGCCATTAAGTCCTAGAACTTTGGAAAGATATCCATATCATATTTTTACTGCTCTAGTGTTTAGATTTTAAGTAAGGAACACACTTTTTTCCATGTCAAAACTATTGATAAAATTAATTGAATACAAGAGGGAGTTTACTATAATCTAGCTTTGAGAGAAGAAATTGAAAAAAACTTGCTGATAATTGCAATAACTGCTCAATAAACATTTCAATGAATGAATAAACAAATTTAAATTGGGCACACACTGTCTAAACACGATTACAAGATCATGTGCTAGTACCATGATGCAGGTTTTACTGATGTGTAATGGTTCACTACATATCACTTACAAAACATGCCATTAAGATATGGCATGTTTCAAATAATGATATAAAAGGTTTGAATTACATTTACGTCGTTATACTAAAAGAAATTCATAAATAACCATTTATAACTTTATTTCACACTTTAATTCATGAACATCAAACTTAACTATTTAAGTTCAGACAGTTTAATTTTAGGTAACATTTTAGAGTATTAATCTTCATCTAGCAGAACACACATCACATGAGTTCTAGGCCTCAACTGGACAAAAATTGAAACCACAAAGCTTTACTGATTAATCTCTACAAACAAGTTTCTTCTAAAATCCTGTAAATTTACATATCATTACAACATATAGAATAAGGTTGAGGCCAGGAACTTGTCAAACCACCCACTAATAAGCACACTTAGAACTTTTATCTAACACTGCACATCTTGGAATGTAATACACAAGAGTGATTTTTTCCTGAAAACAAACTTTCTTTCTATAAGTTGCTTATTTAGCAGTAAAACCACTTCACATAGAATCCATTCACACAAACCACAATAAATACTATACAGTAACCCGATCTTTCGTTAACTAGTAATAAAAATCAAAATATTCATGACAATCATTGGTAATACTGAGCTACTCCACTAAATATTTTCATTTACTAATTTTATTTAAGGTTTTTTACTAAATTATTTATGAAATACAATTTAGTTAATTACAAAGTATCTGTATCGTCACCCAGGCCATATTTAAAAAACAAAAACAAAAAAAAATCCAACTAATACCACATCTGCATCTAGACGACTAATGTTATAAATGCAAATGAACAGATGTGTATCTAAATTCAGTTATTCCGGATCAATTTAAAACCTAACACACACTGCAGAAAACATTCAGCAAATATATCTCTAGCTTGCAGTAAACTTTGTTTAAAATTAATTGTTGGAACTATGGTCCCTAGTTTTAACCGCTCTCCTTTTCAAGACTCTACCATTCACCAAGTTGCCGGATGGGGCGCCAAAAAATATTAAATCATGGTTTTCATCGCTTAACACTGCTTTTAAAGAAAAGTGTAATTTTTCTTTTGCCATGAAAAGTTAATCAAAATTACAAACTAAAAGCAGCATATTATTACCTGAGGCACAACAACAATAATACTCAAAATTTAAAATTAAGTCTCTAAAAAAAAAATAACCATGTCATCTATGTTAAGAATTACATTGTACCAAAAGCTTGGTAAAAAAAAAACAAAGGAAAGGATTATCGTTATCAAACACATCGAGAGAGAGAGAGAGAGAGAGAGAGAGAGAGAAATAAAGACCACTACTTACTGCATCAAACATTCTGATGGAAATACTGAAATATACAAAGTAAAGTATGTGGACAAAGCCCTTTATCAGTAAGAAGTGGTTTACACAGCCTTTGTAATACTACACTGTGCAGGATAACTTAAGAGTGAGATGGTAGAATGCAAGGGGTGGGATACAGAATTGCTTCAACCAAAGAGGTTCATCTGAAATGCAGAATAAAGATTTTAGATAGCTGTACATTCCCTTGCAACCCCCTTAATGCCGCACTAAACCCTTTTGCAATCTCAGTGCCTATGATACTGTAATCACCTCCCTCCTTACCAATTAAGAACCTTGTCCAATCTCCCTATCATCCCTCTCTCTCGGTGTTTTGCTGCTATCATGCTTTCCATGGTAATACTAGCTTTCTTCTGTTTTTAAACATGAGTATAGCAAAACATTTTTATATAACATGAATATTTCTGACAAAATAAACCCAGTCATATGGAAAAGTAGTTCGCGTTATCTTCTTTTTTTCCTTAAAAACTATTAATATTTAGCAGTTTTGTTAAGAAGCTAGCATGTATCACAGGAGATGTTCACAATGCACCAATATTCACTGGCAATATAAACAAATTTAATAAACACTTTTATGAAATACACTAGAGTTTTGTTATATTTACGTATGTACAAAATACCATCACATGTATGCCCATTCCAAATACCAGCACCAAATTTTCCAGTTCATGTAAGGCTTTTACTGGTGCGTTATTTTTCATCCACTGAGGAAGACATTCAACTTGCTCAAATATTTCGAAGGATGTCAATTTAACACACCTGTGACTTTGCTTAGGTCTTACTGTTTATCTCCCATTTTCACCCTGGAAGTCTAAAGAAAGAAACAAATATCAATTTAAAAATAACATTAAAAACCAACAATTCATAAAATGATTGCCCTATTGTTACTTGAAAGAGTAATATTGCAACGGATTAAGAATCACAAAAAGTAGTTACAGCATGCAGTGTTGCTAAAAAATAATAATCAGTTTTCCAAATGTTTGATTCTGAATGTGCAGCTTGTAAATGAAGTTTTAATAATATACAATGCAAATTTTGAAACAATGACCAAAATTGTTGAAAATTAATATTCAGTAGAATTATCTGAACATAAGTAGTCATTCATTATTGACTGACTATAAAACATTTAGGCAAATGCACTTCAACGCAATTATACACATACATTTTTTAATTTACCAGTAAGAAACTAAAGTGAATCTTGATTGAATTATTTGAAAAAGTTATAAAGTTAGTTTTTAACTAGGTATTTTTATATATGTTTAAACTCCGAGTATAAATTACTGGTTTGTGATTCCATAGAACCAAGTTTTAAAAAATATATAGAGTCAATAAGGCAAAGACATTCCTTTCAACCAGCAGTGCAACACTGTTCCACCTTCTCTACAGAGGCTAAAATGAGATTTGTTTCCAGAGCCACTTCCAACCAGCGACATCTTATACCCAGTTTGTCATACAATTTAATGTTAGACTCAGTGCTGGATCCAGCAGTATCATTCCTCCATTGGTGATCTGTCAATACACTACATAGATTGGAAAAGGTTGCTTTTAAACCATCGCAGATGAAAAGGCTGTTAATTATGTCTGTTGATATGTATTTCTTTGACCCATCCATTAGATAGCAAAATAATATCCTAGCCATATGTAATAATTCCTACAATACCATAAGAATTTGCAGTTTACTGGTGGAAAAGTCAGAGCTGATTTGTCAGCACACTCGATTTTATGCCTTTTTTGTTTAACTGTTCAATAATTGTTTATCTACAGCAGGAAAAGGAAGTGATGTTCACATCTGTCAAAGCAATATGCTGTATGCCCAAAAAAAGATCTCTCCACATAAAAAAACTTCAGTTATCAGGTCCATCTCACATAATAGAGTCAAATTCACCACTGTCTGTCTATGTACTGTTGCTCCAAAGCATCACATAAATGATGGCGACTTATTTTTTGGCTATGTGTATTAATATTTCAACAGAAACCATTTCTAGGATACAATTATTTTAATCAATAAGACAACACCAATCAGTTATTGGTTACATCAAAGTATGTATATTGGAGAATTCAATGATGCACCCAAATAACTTATTCAATAAATTTTTAATGTGGAGACAAACAAGAACTACAGAATTAATTATCCTATGGTTCATGTAATAACAGTGAGTGGTTCAACATCTACTTTCTCCAGATTCCTTTCCTCAAAATTTTACATGTAGAGCTTACCACTGCCACATTGTATAAATTCGCTCTACACATAAATTATGAGAGCAAGAGCAAATGGCTTAAGAAGGCACTGATATAAAGTAATAAAGAAGTCATAAAAGTTATCATTCAGCTAAAAAGTTTTGAGGAAAAACGGACATAAAATGGACATGTCGGAGCTCATAACCATTTTGGTCTGGAAAGAACTGACTCATTACAGTTTTCATAAGGCAGTGTTTCTCAACCTGTGATCCGTGAAGATGTTACAGGTGGCCCGCAGGTAAAATATTAAAAACTTAGTTAACATACTTGTATCCACTTTAATAAAATGCACTGAACATTGAGACTGGGTGTAAACTGCATAGCCAGGCAACCTTTGATAACGCCTGAAGTGTTTGTTACAATGGCTGTAACTGCAGTGCTGCTTAGCTAACCATGAAATTTCAAATAAATACTTACATTTCACTTTATATGCACTTATATTGTTAAAAGTGTAAAAGCAATTCTAGCTAAAAGGCAATTGTCTGTGGAAGTAATTGTAGACAAAAACACAAAGAGCAGATAGAAAATAATGAGAGACAGATATATACAATGTACCTTTAAATTTACATGTTGGTATATGTTTATTTACAACAATTAAATGCACAAATTCATGTAAGGAGAAGAGCATTTGATGTTTAAGATCTATTATTCTCTGTAGCAGTTACTAGGAACAGGTCATAATTTAACCTAAGAATTTTTTCACAGAAGATAAGGAACAGTAAAGTTTATTAAAAATGCAGAAGATTTACACGAAACATAAGAAATCACAAAATATATCAAACAAATAATCATTATTAACTTTTTTTAAATTCTGCTTTCCTTAGAAACTTTTTCATATCAACACCTACTTCTACCATTTTTGACAGGATTTGGGGAAATAACTGCAAATAGTACAAAAATGGAGGGCCAGGTAGAGATGTGACTTTTTCCCTGCAAGTCTCCTTTAATCATTGTGTATTTCGTGTATCTTCCATTACCAGTTGTGGAAGAAGAAGCAAAATAAAATAAAAATCAAGAGAAGAGCTGGATTTTACAATGTAGAGGCCATTAAAAGGGATATTATTTATAAAACCCACACAATTAAAAAATTTGTTGTTATTTTTATCAGACCTCATATAGCACAACACATTTGTGACTGAGTGATGGCAATGAACATGAGGAAATCCCTACATCCTTATTGAAACTGGAAATGAAAGGGAAAAAGAACAGCAGTTCAAAAATGATAGCATGTTTCTCAGTGCACCTAGTTTCTCTGTAAGCTGTAAAACTGGCATTTTAACATTACTTACCATATAGATTCCAACGATCAATCCAAACAGACCAATAGCACTACCAAAAATTTCAACTATAAGAATCTTCACAAACAATGCAGAGTTAGCAGCATCTGCTAATGCTGCACCAGAACCTGAAAATCATAAATAGATGACTATTTTTGAACCAAGTTACATTGTAGTTAAATCTTAGTATGCTACCTTTAACAAAGGTTGAATGGATAAACCTTGCTATTATCCCTCAACTTTACTTTCCATAAATAGTATTAGGAACAGCATTTTTCTCCTCTCATTATGAAATTCAGAAACACTGCTGTCAAAGTATGATGTTTTGTAACTAACAGGTGTTCTGATCTTTCTCTTCAAAAAAAATCTTTATTGGGGTTTCTAGAAGGCAAAGGTATCTTTAGCATCTCATATAAGTCTCACTTCTCAGATGCTTCTAGTTAATATAAGGAGACTTAATGAACACAATCTGACCCTATATGGGAGAATGGTTCACATTACATTTTAACAAATTTCCATCAATGATATTCAAACTGTTGTCACAACACACAAATTTCATGATATATAAAGTCAAAACAGCTGCTTCAATAAGATACCTGATTTCTACAATCTGATTTCATAAGCTGGTATTACAACCATTAATTATGAAGGAGCTATACATAAACTAAACATTTCAATTTGTTCTCTACCTATTTTCAATTGTATAATTGTATGAACAAATAAATAAATGATTTCATTTACCAATTTCACTAACAGCTTTTAGTGGTTCCTAAAGATTCTCTAGATTATTATCCATAATAACTATGTCAAGGTTTTTAATAGTAATCTCATTGATTTTAATTACTATTTAAATCTCAGCAAGTGGCATCTTAAGAATTATATATGAAAATAGGTTGAATAACAAGAGAGGCAATATGTGACCCTGATGAATACTTCCACATAACCAAATGCAAATAAATTATACTAAACAAAGCCAGCGTTCACTTTGAAATATAGGTATATATGTATTCCAATGAAGAAAAAGGTGCCGGCTAGCAAATTCAGATGAATTAACACACACACACTAATTACTGGGCATATACAAAGTAAACAATTGATAACTATATAAAAGTAGAAAATAACTTAGAACACATTAAGAACAGGGCAGTAATATTCAATTTATGTGAACACAAAACAAGTGAAAAATAAATACTAAATTTACTAATAGGATCTTTCTAGAAGTTGAGGCAAGGGGCAAGTGTCAAAGATATTTTGGTAATACATGGAATTCAGAAGAGGATGTAGTTTCTGGAAAAGACTGTCAGTTTCCACTGGAAACAGTTGTTGAGTCTGAGTTGTGGAACTGACATGGGCTGCAAGATATGAAAACTGTTTGACATTGGCCAATCATCCTGGTGGATAGTTGGCTAGTGATGAGGCCCATTTATGAAGTAGGGCAGTGGAGGCTGGTGAGTTGGAATAAGAGGTGTGTGTGTGTGTGTGTCAAATTCCAGTAAAACCAGAGGTTTAACTTGTGAAATTTACACATTTGTTTGGGTTGGGATCGAGGACAAGCGAGCGAGCAAAATTAAGCAACGTTATGAGAGCCACAACCAGGAAAGTAGAGCACAAGTCAGCGATTCGGCAACTGTCAAGCGCCAAAACAAGAACGCAAGCTGACACTATGACTGCATGCAGTTTGCATATGACAGGGTTTGCCAGACAGCTGGAGTGGAGTAGGGGTTATCATAGCAAAACGCTCAGCACAGCTACGTCTGTCTATCTATCGATCTGATTGTGCAGCCGGGAGTCGACAAGAGAAGCTACCATGCTCAACCTCAGAACGGAGCCATTGCAGCCACAGGAGATGTTCGACAGCAACCCAGCAGGTATGCTCTACTGAGGAAGAGTGGGATATGGAAACAGATCAGATTAGTTAGGCAGAAGTTCCAATACACGGCAATAGGCCTGTCGTTTTGGGTTAGAGGTACCCATGTTGCAAAGATCGCTCTCTTTCCTCGTTCCCATAATGTTGGTGGTGGTTAGCAAGACACCAATGCACCCATTTTATCAGTTTCAGGCAGTAATAGTTCAACCTGAAATGTTATTCACAGATATTTCCATTTATGTGTAAATATATGTACAGTTGTTGGTATTCATGCCTTCAGAAACCTGCAAATAAACACATAAATATTCAGTAATTACTTGCCCCAATTTTCCAAGTAATGATCCTACCATGAATGTCTCAATCCGATCCCAGATCAACTTCTATGCTCAATCCTAACTCATTCGTTCCGTCCTCTCATCGAATCTGGCCAAGTCTCTGCTCAGTCTGCCAGATATGTCATAGGTCCCCACAGGTTTGCCAGTGTTCATGTGGGGGCACTACACAATAATGGGAAACGTTCTCTTATAGTAGGCCTGAAATAGGTAGTTGTGGCAGGTTGGTTGCTGAAAGTTTTACAATGAGGTAAGGCACCCTGTGGTGGTTTGGGAGAGTCAGAAGGTGTGTATCTGTGGATCTAGATGTTCTTGAGGTCTACTGAAGCATGTTCAGGGTGTAATGGGTAGGATTTTGTGGAGAAGGGTGTAAATTTAGGAGGAGGAATACAAAAAGTCATGCCCATAGCAAAGGATTTGGTTAATGGACTTGAAACAAAGAGATATCTGCAGGACAATTATAATCAGTTCTTAGAGATGCAGAAAAGGAGTTGTGCAAAGGATGGGTTTTTAAGGATGGGTTTTGTACAAAATTTGGGATACAAGGGCTTGTGATAGCTTTTGGGAGTACATCAGAACAAACATATCTGGTGTGAATGGCAAGGCTACTAGGAAGGGACATTTCATGTGGAAGGGATGGCAACTGTTAGAATGTGGGAACTGTAAATCTGTGGGCTTGATGTGAAGAGAAGTAAGTTACCTTTCTAATGGAAAATGCCCATATTGCGAAATTAATGTTTTGGAAATTTAAGTCGGGAATTTTAACTTTGATAATAAATATGTCATCTGTGTATCTGAACCACACAAATGATTTGAAAAGGATGTTGCTCAGGAATTACTCTACCCGACTGTCCAGGAATAGGATGGCATAAGAAAGGGCCACATGGGTAATTATGGCAGTGTCAATGTGTGTGGAGATATATTTGGTAGATTAACAACTAGTTTCAGGAGAGAACGAAGTGTACCAATGGTGAGAGAGTATCTGGGGGAAAGCTACATATGGTGTAACAGAGGAGCAGAGGTATGGGGGGAGAGAGGAGGAAGCTGTGTGGTGAGTGAATTTCTAGGAAGTGGTCCAGGGCACTGAAGCTCTGACAATTTGAGATACTCGTATCCTAGGCAGTGACATTATGAAGGCAAGAAATATGGAGACAGAGGAGCTGGGAGTCTAGGAAGACGATCAAGGAACTGTTAGGTAACTTGGATGCACAAGTAGTTTTCAGCCTGGAACAGAGATGGCATTGTTAACAAGGACTTTTTTTAGGCAATACACATATTGCAGTCATGTTTCAAATTGATCTGAAATATATGGCTTTTAAAGTAGAAGTACTGTGTGTTTCATTTAAATTAATAAACTGGAATATCTTGCCTTCACAGAATTATTCATTTTGAACTGTATGAATAAAAAAATCATGTAAATTTGGTAGAAGTCTGCTCCTCCATTTTTAACCATGAAGAATTGGTGACTGAATTTAAAACTGATCACACACTTGAACATCGTCGAGCTCATTAAAGCTGGTGGAGGATGAGGATGAGGAACAGGAGAGAATTCAGCCACAGTATTTTGATAGCACCATACCAGAATTCACCCAGAATGATTTCGGAAAAGGATGGAAAACCAGAATCTGGATGGCCGGAAAGGGATTCAAACCTGCATCCTCCCAAATGCCAGGTCTGATCATTACCACTCATCCACCAGGCTCAGTTTACATCTCTTGAAGATGATCCATGTAAAGGACGACCATGAACTGCAACCATAGATGAAAATATCATGAATGTGAACAGTATGGTAATTAACATTTAAAGGTGTATGACATACATGAGGCCATATTTATATCGGAAGACAGCATATGGTATGTTTTAAATAAGAATTAAACATAAGCAAGTGTTATGCAGGATGGATGCTCTATTTGTTAAATAATGACCAAAAACAAATTTAAAAAATAATCTCTCATCAACGTGTAGATCATTTTTCAAAAGGGATCCAGCCAATGTTGTGTGACAATTTGTTACTATGGTGATAGGTGCATCCACCACTGCATGCCAGAAATTAAACAGCAGTCATAACAGCGGGTCAAAGATGTTGGCTCTGGACCAAAATCGGTAAGGTCAATTTTATCTGCCAGAAAGATCATGGCCTGTACTTTCTGGGAAGCAAGAGGAAATTGTGATGGACCAACTCCAATCCAGCCTGCATTCTGGTCATGTGCTGTGATGCATAGCTAATTCGTTGAATACATGAATGTCTAAGGGGAGTTCTCAGAATAATGGTTGGGGGTGGGGGGGGGGAGGTGAGGGGGATTGTCTGGAACCATGTTGTGGACTGGTCAAGAAAGTTGTCAACTGTGTGAGAGTTATTGATAACATGTAAAGTCTGTGTTCATCACATATTAAAGCATATCATTTTACTGCCAGCCAGAGATGAGCTTGAACCTGAATAGGTATTGAATGGAAGAACTTACAGCTTTAGCTGTCACTGTTGTCAGAACAACAGTAGGCATAGCAGTGGAAGCGGAATCCAGGGCATTCCAACGAACTTTGGTGGGTCCTAGCAGTGGACGTGACAACAGTTAACATTTCAAAAATAAAAATTAATTTCTTTTAAAAGGTTAAAACATTAAATGGCAAAAACTATACAAGTGTTCTGGACCAACAGGGTGAAAAATTTTGTGCAATGAGACCTGGATTACAAAAGAAAAGAAAAAAATATTTTTCTTCATGATACTATACCTGTCCGCAACAGTGCTTTGGCAATGTTAAAAATGAGGTACCTGAAGTACAAATTGTTGGGAAACCCACACTCCTCGCCAAATTAAGCCCCCCTCCGACTTCCACCTGTTTCCAAATCTAAAGAAACTTATGGCTAAAAACATTTTGAGTCAAATGAAGAGGTGATGGCAGCTATTTTAGTCTTTAATCTTTAAAGAAATTAAAACCCCTTCTGAATTCCATCAATTACTAACATTTTCTCGACTTATATCCCTGGCTTCAACTTACAGTAATGTCCTATCAGTAAATCACTTATATTATTATTAATCATTTTTTAATAATTTGTGTGTATATGTGTGTGAATTTAATATAACAGCCCACTTATTAATATGATCAAAGTTATTTTCTACATATTACTTTTATTTCTATGTACCCCATTTCCAATGATAATACTTTTCCATAGTTACTGATTGTCTACCCCCACCCCATACACAATGGCCGAATCTTTTTTTTTTTATTATGTGTTGAGACTTGGTATGAGCCCATCTAAGCCCTTTGCCATGTGCCTTGTGTCTGTGCACAAGTTACTCTTCCCACCAAATATTCTAAATTGAATTTCTATCTTTCTATGCAGTTGCTGCTGCCTCTCAGGTAGGTGACTCAATCACTTTCCTGTTGTATCCTTGTTTGTGTATATAAATTACTATTAAAAAACAGTAATCACAAATTGCATGGTTAAATTTAATTCCACTGATGGATGAGTGGTCCTCATTTCCTTTAAGTAATGCTACCAATTATATAAGCAATATTATATTTAATACAGTCTCCCGAAAAGACTATCAATTCTCAACGCCGAGAAAAACTTCGTTCTTAAATATAACTTTTATTTGAACGGGGCATTCTATGCACAAATGGATGTTTTATTTCTGTAACATTATTCATATTTTAACAAATTCAACTAAACATGGATAAAAAGCGGTGTGTTTGAAACAGATGGAACTGAGCGGAAGAATATTGCTAGACGAGATGTAAAACCAGTTAAACAGCAGATGCTACTCAAATCGAAACAATTGGTTTATTACAAAACATTAGAACAAGAATGGAAGTGCACGGGAAGAAACCATTAAAAATGGAACAGACAAATTACAGAACAAGATACAGTTTCACCACTTTATATTGCAATACACTTTTTTTTACTCTTTTATAAATTCAAGAAAAACTGTTGATGCAATCACCCTCTGCATTTCTACTCTGCATGAAAAAATTAGGAAAGTTATTCATGTATCATAATACTCTAAGGATAAGCAGAATGTTTCATTGCAAGATGAAAAACCTGGGTATTCAGTAACATGCAAAATCAATACTCCACAAAGAAATTTCCCACTTGAAGATGTCTCTAAAAGAATAGTAATTTCGAACAAATGCAAGATTGAATAGCAATTAAAAGTAGTTTCTTGTATACCCTTTTTTTTAAAAAAATCAATTGGTGTAATTGGAAATACTGTTGACAGTACTTTTCTTAAAAAATGAATTTAACTCAAGGAATGCATTTTCATCTTTATATATAAAGATGAATGTATGTTTGTTTGTTGGTTTGTTTGTTCTTCATACAAATCCAGTTTTTATCCGTTCTCGATGAAACTTTGCACACTTATCCTTTGAAACAAGGAGAAAAATACTGTCTACATTTGGTTGAAAAATTATCTGTATAAATAACACATTTGTATCATAACTTCGAAATATGGCGGTAGACTGACACGTTGGATGTGGACAACTCCGTACTGAATTTGCACATAGTGGCATGGCAGCTGAGTGGCTAAAGCGCTGGCTTACGAACGTTGTGATCTCCGGTTCAAATCTCCGTCGGGGATAAGATTTTTAAAAATTGCTTTTCATCGTAAGAGTCAGGCCTGGGCCGTAGGTTATTCGGATTGAATGTTAAACCGTAGATATTAGAAAGTTAGGAGTGCAATGCGAGGCAAATCGTAGGTATTCTTGCAATGTTGTAGGTGTATACTTTTTTACGTTATAATGATCCCTCAGGTTTTGTTCGCAGTGTGTAAGTGTGAACCACAGTAATATTATTTTAATTAGGGATGTAAGTCTCTGTCTTTTTGATACGTTATGACGACCAAATGGCTGTATCGTTGTGATGGAATAGTATAAGGAAATCTGTATGAAGGGCACAGGATATTTTTTCCAGTATGATTAACAGTTGTAGTCACGAAATTTTGAGACCTTATCGAATGGTGACAGAAATATGTTGGCAATTGATTCTCATAACTTGGAAATACGGCGATAGACAGACACATTGGATATGCACGTCTTCAGACCGTATTTCCGTGTAGTGAGCTGGAATCTCAGTTGCTAAAGAGCTTGCTTACGAACGTCATGGTCTCCGCTTGAAATCTCCGTGGAGGCTAAGATTTTTAAAAATTGTTTTTCATCGTAAGAGTCAGGCCTGGGTCGTAGGTTATTCGGATTGAATGTTAAACTGTAGATATTACAAAGTTAGGGGCGCAATGCGAGGCAAATAGTAGGTAGTCTTGCAATGTTGTAGGTGTACACTTTTTTACATTATAATGATCCCTCAGGTGTTGTTCACAGTCAGTGTATGAGTTTGAACCACAGTAATATTATTATAAATACGGAAGTAAGTCTCTGTTTTTTTGTTACATTTTGACGACTAAATGGCTACATCGTTGTGATGTAATTTTATAAGGAAATGTGTATGAAGGGCACAGGATATTTTTTCCAGTATGATTAACAGTTGTAGTCACGAAATTTTGAGATCTTATCGAATAGTGACAGAAATATGTTGGAAATTAATTCTCTTCAAGAGGCAGGTTCGACGGTAGAATGATATAGTGATAGCTTTCCTGTCATATTATGCCGACTCGATATTGTTTGGGACTAATCCTTCGTTACCAACAACTTACTGTATTTAATTCTGGCAAAAAAATTCTTAATCCACGCGTACAAAGTAGCGGGTACGAGGCTAGTATTCTATAATTACCTCATCCAATTGCAAATCTGAAAATCATTCAATTTATAATACTACTACAGAGAAAGTGAGAAGTATCAGTCCAAGTAACAATGACAACAACAACTATAGTGAAACAGGATCAGTATCGATGGGAAAGCATGCATGAAATGAAAAACAACTAGACAGGTCTACTTTACAATGCATAAAACTATGAAAATAACCAGCTGTATATATATACATATTTTAAAATCATCTGTTTACCAGTTAGAGGTCAAAACTATAGAATGGAATGCAAACAAGATTTCAAATTGAGTACTTAAGGATATTTTGCAGCAGCATCAATAATTTTAAAAAAAAAAATAATTAATGTGCAAAGATTAATATTTTGATTGATCACTGTGCCCTGAAGAAATGAAAAACACACACACTACCAACCATGCAAAGATCACTTCTCCATAATCATATTCAAAACTTGATTTTTATGGTAAAACTGTGCTAATCTGACTAAACTCAATAAAAGAAAAATGTATTAAGCTTACCTACAATACCCACAGCGATACCACAGAACAGATTGACTAGACCAACACTAAGACCAGCACCAAACATTACATAGCCAGAAAACCAATTCTGAGCACGTAAATCATCATTTTCTAGAATTTTCTCCCAAGTGAAGCTCTGGAACAAATTTTTACTATAAATACAAATATAGAAAATAAGATAGCAAGCTGAAATAATTTTTTTCTGGTTATGGCTATACACCTTGATGTCATTAGGGGGAGAGGATTATGGGCAAGGAACATGGAATTCGGATATAGCCTTTTGAAGAAACCATCCCATCATTCACCTGGAGTGATTTCTGGAAACCATGAAAAATCAAAATCTGGATGATCAGACAGGGATTTGAATCTGCATCCTCCCATATTCCAGACTTGAGCATTACCACTCACTCATCAGGTTCTGTAATAAAATTTTAAAAACCTGGGTACCAATATTATACACTGAAACTGAGAACATAATGTTTAGCAGCTAATTACCAAAAATGTAGTAAGACAAAAAATGTAAAAACAATTTACAATAATAATGAAAAGGTAAGCACAGAGAAAGGAATAAATGCTTACCAAGTATGGCAGTAAGGCAATGCAGAGAAACAAAAATGGTGATTCCAACATATCAGCACCCAGTTAACGTAATGTTCCAGACAACAATTCCCACTTTATAGATTCACCATTTTACTAGAAATGAATATTTCCGTAAAATGTTAGAGTATACTAAACATCAGATTAGTCACTTTTCAGTTACAGCTTTTATCACAATACCATCTAACCTCAAAAGCAGTTCTTTTCTCTGTGCTACATCCCACCTGAATTTCAACTCTATGAGGAATAAAGTTTCAGTAATAAGTATAAAAGTTTTTATTTATAAACATGATACTTTTGAGAAAAACTATAATTAGATATTTACCACAAATACAACAAGAAATGAACTGGTTTATAAAGTAAAGCAGACTCTAGAGTGGGAAAATTAAGAACTTAATACATGCTGCCAAACTAAATAATACAATGAATGTACTCAACATAGTTTTTCAGTCTATGCCTTTAATTAGATGAAGATGAAACTGACTAGCTGGAAAACTGTCTCCTAATTTACAATACACACTAAGTCAGGAAAATTTTTTTTTTTAGTATTTTCATTTTACGTTTGCCATTTACTTCCATACTTTCCAAATGACGTGATGTTTTATATCTATTCCTCAAAACTGATATGCTTAAGCAGATAAGCCTTACATGATGACAAATGATACACAGTTAAGGCACAACAAGGAAAAATATTTGTAGCAATTCTACATTTTACTCAAAGAACAAGAAACACTTTACATTGGCTGATTATCACTTTAGCAAGAGTATTTATAAACATCTAGACACGATGAGACCACAAAAGTTTCAATAAATGGAAAGAGAAAGTTAGTATACTTTGAAGTGTGTGTCATGCATAAGTGGAAGTTAAACCAAACGTCAATATAGACTCAGAAGCTGTTAATGAATTTACCAACTAACCTGCCCATGAAAATAAACTATTTTGGAAGTAAATGCCAGAGACTTCTAAAAGAACAAACATAATAAAAGTAACAGAAGGTACACACTTTGACAATAAATTTGGCCACAGCTGAAAAATTCTATCACTCTTATTTTGCACAATCTGACATCAATGTCATCCCCGGAACAGTAACGCAATACTGGCTTGCCATTATTGCATTACTGTTTCCGGGGATGACATTGATGTCAGATTGTGCAAAATAAGAGTGATAGAATTTTTCAGCGGCAGCCAAATTTATTGTCACAGTGTTTACCTTAGACTTTCTGTAAAACACTTGTTCAAACACTAAACTTTTTACAACTGTTGAAGCCATTTCGGGATTTAGAGCACTCCAACAGAAAGGTCTACAGTATCAACCTTTACAAATTAAAGAATCTATAACCTCTGAGCATGAAAAGCAAAAGACAACATTCAAACACTGATCTTAGGATTTTAAATATAAGAAGTGACAGTACAACAAATATACGCATTAGAAGCCAGTTCTTAATTTGCATGATGATACTGTAGTAAAAAGTAACATTTCCAGCTAATGACACAAACACTAATTTCCTTAATACTCCACTGCTTCTATCACAGACAGTTTCGAGGCAAGCAGTATTGCTAGACAATCTTTGGGGGTGTATGAAGTGTTGCTCACCAAACAGTGATTTTTCTTCACTGGCCAAGTTTTTGTAGACTAAATTACTTTAATATCTTTAAACCATCAACTAAATTCTTTGGATTATTGTCAGCAAGACGAATTATTTGTACTTACCTTTATAAATAAGTTTAGAATTTGTGTCATTGTTAGATAACCTCACTTATCTACCACAAGTTTTATTAATATACAAATAGCTAAAAGCTTGATAGTTTATTAAGGATACTATATTATTGTGGTACAAGTTATTTAACAGTTCTAATTTCTTATATACAATATCTAATTTAAATCAGTAGTTTGAATCTCAATTGCTGAGGTTACAGTATTACACACATATCATAGGCTCTGTTCAGTTTATTTAATTAGTTCTGAAACATTAAAATAACTTCCTAGTAATAAATAACAATGATAATTAATTGTAAATAACTTTTTTTAAATAATTGGTAAGTTATTCACATTAGCACTAAATAGTATCAACTTGTTAAATTGCATCTTAAGTTTAATTTTGAAATTCATTAGTGTAAGTTTCATTTATTGACTTAACTACATTTTACCCTTTATAAAAACTTGATTACTTATAATGCTTTAATCTAATTTCATATAAAAAAGTTAAGCACATAGTATAAATTTTACTAGACTGCTTAATTAATTAAATTTAACATTTTTAAGTATTGTTTTATGGCTTAAGTTTCATTTAAAAGGTACTAGAAGTATTTGGGAAAAAATTATGCCCAGAAAGTGTGGTTCCTGTCACAGATACATGGCACATTGTGTGGGATGTAGTGGGTATAAGAAGTGGTGTCACTGGGCGTGTAGTGGGAAGGGAACATGAAAAATAAATAAGACTCTCCAATGGTTTTGTCCACTTTGTATTACGGATCAAAAGATCAGACAGATAGGTGAAACATTCTGGAAGTTGTGCAAAACGATTAGGGCCCTGGGAGCCTAACCTGTGTATGCACAGCCTGTGATACTCAGGCTTTAGAGGCAAATAGGAGAGATGGTGGGTTTGGTGTAAAGGGTGAGAAGGATGGTTGGAAGCTGATAACAGGTCATACGGGAAATATGGTCAACAGGATGAAGAAGCCAGACATTTCAGAAATTGTGGGAAAAAATAGGTTTGACATGTTACCAACATCAGGAGGGGGAGAGCCTCCTGTAGATGAGTAGGTAAGTTGAAGCAGGCCTTTAGGAATAGGAAGAAAAGGGTTCTGCTGCTAGGTAGTAACCATGGGAGAGGTGTAGGCCCTCCACTTCAGGGTCAGTTAAGCACAGGCTAACAGGTTACAAGTTTTTTAAACCTAGTGCAACATTAGGTCAAGTAATACAGAATATAGTTTCCCTTTTTTAGGAGTTTCACTGAGAACGATAGGGATAGTGGAAGGTGCAGGGAATAATATATATAGAAATGCGAGTTATACAGGGCGTTCGCCGGAAAACGCTACCCTCCCAGTCTGTTGCCGTCGGCAACTTGCTCGGTCAGTGGGGCCAGCAGTTTCCGCCAACCGCCACCGTGAATCACCGCACTGTTTAACACCTCCGCTGCCCCAACAGTGCATTGCAGTGACCCTTACATTGTTAAGAACGGTTTCTTTGCATTGTAGATAGTTTGTGACTTCAGTCTCTTATTAATCAGTGTTGTGAATAAACGTTTCTTTGCGGTTTGGCTGGTTTGGGGCTTCATACTCTTATTAATCTGTACCGTGTTTGAGTGTGAGTATAATTATGGTACGTTACAGTTTGCAACAAAGAATATTTCTCTACGATACATATGTGAAGAAGAAGTCGTTTAAAAAGTGTCGCAGTAAATTTCGTCGCGAATTTCCTGGCGCTTTACTGCCAGCTAAATCAACAATTCTGCGTCTGGTTAAAAAAGTAAGAGAAACGGGTTCATTTTTTAACAAAAAGAGACTGTCGGTCAACCGTATTCTCACAGAGGAGAAAATTAACGATATCGCTTTTCGACTAGAACAGTCACCCAGAAAATCATTAAGTCAGTTAGGGCAGCGTGTGTCTCGAAATATGTTCAGAAGATGT
The DNA here is from genome assembly GCA_031002005.1 of Vandiemenella viatica. Lineage (NCBI taxonomy): Eukaryota > Metazoa > Arthropoda > Insecta > Orthoptera > Morabidae > Vandiemenella > Vandiemenella viatica. The sequence goes on from CM061921.1 coordinate 85,449,735, forward strand.
GAAATGTGCATTACACAAGAGGGTCAACACTTCCAGCATCTTTTATAAGGTAAGCTAATGAATTACGCCACATTTAAATGCTTAGCACACAAGTTTATGAAGCGTAATTATTATGAAATAGTCCGCGGCCGACGGTCGAACAATGCCGGAAACTGAGCGCTCGCTCGCCGGGAGCAGTTTCTTCCTTGTAGCGCTAACAGTGGGTTGCGTTTCCCGGCGAACGCCCTGTAGTATAGAGACACCTGAGGAAAGTGATGAAGCAGCACACCGTGTTTGAACTTCATGCAGGTCCTAAATCTCTATGACCGGCCACAGTTGAATCAAACTGTGAGGTGGGTAAACATGGAAACTGAGGTGTCACTTGGATAAGGCAGGGGTCACTACTAAGGATTGCAATCCCGCAGTGTTTTCAATCCCGTGGGATGCGCGCGGGATTTGCGCCAATCCCACGGGATCCGTGCGGGATTGGTACAAAAAGTTTTTTAACTCATATATTTAAAACGTAGTTACTTAAGACCTTAATAAATTAAATAATAATTAAATTAATAAATAATTCTTGATGTTAAATGATAAAAATTAACAGTTACCGATATTTTTATTGGCAAAATGACATTAAAACTTTTTAGCGTGTCTTAAGTTCGAGGTTTTACATGTTTGTTTTTTAATCTAAATCAATTTTTAAATAAATAATAAAAATGGAAAATATTGAGTCTTAGGTCATATTATGTGCCTTACAATACATCACATATGTTTAAAAATATGGTTTGCTTAATGGCCAAGTTACCAGAGTTTTTTTTTTTTTTTTTAATTCTAAATAAACGTTCCATAACACCGAGAAAAGCATTCCATTTCACAAACTGAAGTGAATATACTGTGTGAAGTGTAGACTTGGCTCAGAACAAGATCTCATAACTTTTTGTCACTGCACAAGCAAGAGACTTGGCCTTTTTGCGTGATTAATTATTATATCTCCTGATTCCTTGATTGATATTGCAGTTGATTCAATGTTATTAAAAGAAACTACTCACCAACACGTAAACTGTCAAGTATTTCAGATTTACTTATGTGGCGTAACGACGTTTTTAGAGTGGAAATTATTATTTTTTAGTAAGAAAGGAGACTTTCTCAGTGAATGATTCCAGTGAAGTCCTCATAGGTTGTATCTCCGGATTTCATTGCAAACACACAAAATTACACACGTGAGGACGACGGCGGAGGCAGCCGTCGAAGTATGGTGTTCCTACAACACAATTCGTCGATATACCCGTGAAAATTTCATTATAACTTTTTTTACCTTTAGTCGAAATAATAACAAGGAGAAGAGGGATTAATTGAAAGCCTGAGCGGCACATGTAAGCAGGTGGCTTTTGTCAAAGAGACGCATTGAGGTAGTGGCCAAAACAACAATAAGTCAAAGGATATACAGTTTTCTTTTGATAGCTGCTAAATAAATAGGTATGCGATCGTTAAAATTACGAAAACATTAGTTTCATATCAACGAATAATCAAATTTTCAGCCGCAAATTAGGAAATTGTCACAATTACTTTATCTGCAAATACAGAAAATGGGAATAATGAAACCGTGAATAAAAAGCTGTAACCGCGTAGTTCAGATAACGTGTGCGACATTTAAAAAATAATTATATAGTTAGAAAATCGTACTGAATACGCACCATAACTCAAATTACAGAAATGTGTACTCGAAACAAATGTAAGTTTTGATGAATACGTAAAAGTGTATTTATTTACTTACGAATGACGAAGGTTGACAAAAACAAACGTTTGTTCACACGAGTCAAATGCCAACTGGAAGGGTACAGGCAAACAGTGCAAAATAACCGACAGAGACCGAGTGGGGCAGTGAGTCACGCAGACTGACATGCGTTTCCACCGGATTTTGTGGATTGCGGATCCGCTTAATTTTGTGCGGGATCCGCCAGACTGTCTAATGATGCGGGATCCCGCTTTGCTGGATTGCAGTCCCTAGTCACTACACATGGCCTATACCTAAACAGAAGGGGCAAGGGGGGTACTTTCAGAGTTGTTAGCTAAAGTTGTAAAGTAGCCCACTTCCAGTGATGATGGGGACAGGTCTGTGCCCTTTTTTAGGTTAGGGGATCCTGGTGAGGAAATGGAGATAAATGATCAAAGGTATACCAACTGTAAATCCATGACAGAGGGGAAAAAAAAGATGAAACTGCTGATACAATAACTGATGGGGCAAAACTGGGAAGGTGAAGTTTAATTATGAAAATATAACACAGCAATTAATGAGTGTGTTACTGGTGAATTGTAGAAGTATAATGAACAAAATAGAATTTGCAAATTTAACAGAGATACTTGAATCACAAGTAACTATAGTGGTAGCCATGGTTAAAAGAAGAACTAGACAATGGTTACAGTGTGTACCTCACAGAAGAGGAGCTAGTGGAGGAGGGGTATTCATACTCCTTACCAAAGACTAGTACAGTTCACTGGTGTTTATAGATCATGACCATGAGTTACTTGGGGTAGATTTCTGAGGTAGTAAAAAAGAAAAATATCAGGGAGTCGCCAGCTTACCATAGTGGAAGAATGAATGATAAAGATGAGGCTCTGTGAGAGAAACTAAATTCACATTCAGAGTTGAGAAGATAGAGTAGAATGGTCATTATTGGCAGGGATTTAAATTTATAAGGTATCAACTGGTTAGGAAATAAGATTAATAACACAAGGGAACAGAGATTTGCAAATACCTTAGTACTGGAAGGAGGCTATAGACAAGGGGGTGGAGCAGAACAAGGGGATGAAACATGTTGAATATCTTACTAATCAAGCCCAATGATAATCTTGTGGAGTCTCACATAAATGAAGGAATAAGTGAACACAAAGCAGTTCTGATGGATATTAGGGGATTCAGTAAACCAGTGGCCAAAATTGAAGGGAAAAATATGTACAGTTATAAAAAGGCATAGATTTTGAAATTGAAGAGATATTTCAGGAAAAGTTTCAGCAAATGGAAGGATGGCACAAGTACAGCGGAGTCAAAATGGGAAGAGTTCAAGGAGATAGTAAAAAAAAAGGGGGGGTGAAGACATACTTATTATGAAACAGAAAATAAAGAGATGTACAGATCCTATATACTATAATAGGGAGGTGAGGCCCTTAAAGAGGTTGTCAAGAAAAAACATAACAGAGTTAAGATACAGCAATGTAGTAGGTAATATTTAAACATCTACATAAGGAATTAATAACAGCAAAGAAGGTGGGTGAAGATAGGATTATGAAGAAATATTATTGGTGCAGGGGAACTGATGCATCTAGAAATTTCTATGGCTATTTTAAGAAACTGGGGGGAAGGGAGGGTGTTGATACAATTCTAGATAAGGATAGAGAAGTTACTGAGGATTTGAAAAAGGCAGGGATTTTAGGTAACTGATTTAGTTAAGCAGTTAGGGACCATTATTCAGGAAAAGGAGGGTGTAAATCAAAGAACAAGCTTATCCACACAATTAGAAATGAGCAGACTAAAAGATTTGAAATTCATCCTAAGGATATCATGAATGATCTAATAGCAAACTCAACTGGGCAGGGCACATTGGACAGGTAGTAGGAAAAGCTTTCAAAAGCCTTCACTTCTTGGAGAGGGTGATGAGGGGATGCATAAAAGAAGCAAGGAAATTGGACTACAAAACTGTTCAGACCACTGCTTGAATATGGTAGTGTAGAATGGGAACTACATTTTTGTCATCAAATACAGATGTTGGAGGGGGTCAAAGAAGCGCTGCTAGATTTGTCTCTGGAGATTACTGCAGAACACAACCAGTAACTGATATGATAAAGGAGCTGAAATGGGATTTATTGGAAGACAGGAGATGGGCGAAGAGAGTTATAAGAGTGTACAAGGCTTGGTGATGATGCATGGAAAATATTGGTGGACGAATTAGGAGAGGTGCATAGAAGTGTAAAGATGACCATGACCACAAACTGGCACTCGATATCAGTCATAAGGATGTGGGAAGATATTCTTTTATAGGTGAGGGGGCCAGTGGTTGGAATAAATTAACATGAGAAATGATGAATAATTTAAAAAAAAAACTCTAAATGAATTTAAAGTTGAAATCAGTAGAGGACAAAAGTAGATGGGAAAAGGAAAAAATTGAAATTGAATTAAATATAAAAAAAAACTGATTTGGTGCCTCATTATCATCGGCATCAGACCCTCTGGCAAGTAACTAAATGATATACCGGGTGGTTATAATTAAACTTTCCCTATTTAACGTGTTATAACACAGAAACTAATTACCATACGAGTACCAAACTTGGTAGCATTAATGTCTAGAGTATGGGATGAATAATTTCCATGTGTAACAGTGCTACCGTCCAGTTCCAACTATGGCCACCAGGTGCCATGATCAGTCAACATAATCAACACATTTGGATATAATAAAATTGTCAGTCGATCATTTCCAAATGCTTGTCCGGCACAATCACCTGACCTCACTCCCTGTGATTTTTGGTTATGGGGCTACCTGAAGGACAGTGGTTACCAGGGGAACATTTACACGTGCTGATCTGAAGCGCAGCATATCAAGAGAGGTAGCCAGCAAACCTACGGGCATGCTTCAGTATGCTGTGCAGAACGCAATCCTGGACTTTCAGACTCTTCTGGACATTGATGGGCACCATATTGAGCCCCTTTTGTAGCAGTAATGGTACCAGTATGTAATGGTATGATGTACCATAGCAGCACATTAAAAGTGTTTGAATTGAGATCCGTGTTATAATGTGTTAAATAGGGAAATAATGTGTTAAATAGAGGAGAGCCGCTAGATTCGTGACTTGTTGTTACAGCCCTTATGAAAGCGTCACAGAATTGATACATAGATTGGGCTGGGATAGTTTGGAAGACAGGCGACGTAGCTTGCGTTCGAATTTATTGGAGAATATGCGAAAAAATTTAAATTTCGAGTGCAATGAAATACTTCTTCCGCCAACCTATTTAGGTCACAATGACCGGAGGGATAAGATTAGAGAAATAAGATGCCATACTGATACTTATATGTATTCCTTATTTCCTCACACTATTCGGGATTGGAATGGGCGGGTTAGGATTGGTGCTTAGCACCCTCTGCCACCCACAATGTTTGTGATTTGCAGAGTATGGATGTAGATGTAGATGAACCACCTGTAACAATCATCACAATAACTGATTACTTCTGAGTGTCAACTTACAACTAGAATATGTTTCCAATATGTGAAAATAACTTGAATAGACTGATTTGTAATAAATTTTGCACAGCCCAGTGAAAACATTTACAGAAATGTGTGAAATTATTACTAAAGTACAGTAGAAGTCTCATTATCTCAGGTAAATGGGACCGGGACCACCTCGGATAACGAAAAACTGATAACTGGAGTTCAAGGAAAGAGGTTACAATGAATCAAAAATTGTATTGAAACTGAAATAATACAATACAATTTATAGTGTAAAACTAATTTGTGAAGCAAAAAGTTGTTTTTTGTACATTAATTATGATCACTTGCCAAACAAGTCTAATTGTCTTCTGCGTCATAATTTTGTTTCACTTCTTAGCGGAAGTATGGCACCAACGCTGTAGCATCATTATGTCGGCTGCTGTGCTTTCTTCCTGTTGCTCAATATACTCAAGTACTGCTTCTATTCTTTTTAAACCTTCAGCATGAGAAATTTTTGGAACAGTTTCATTTTTACATTCTTTGTCTTCTTCTCCTTGTCCGATCATATTAACAGTTTAATCATTGGCCTCGGTTAACCTAGCAGCTCAGATAATCGGAACTTGGATAGCCAGACTTTTACTGTACATGTAACTATGAGATGCAGTTACTGTTTTTGTAGTTCTCATTTTCATGGAATTACAATCAAGAGTTTAAATTTGTTTAAGCATGTATCTGAATTACTGTTTGTGACAGTGCAATATAAGGTTACAACGAAGTGAAAGGATTATGTCATTCCATAGTTGTGGTTGGGGCTTTAGTGCACACCGGTTTCTGTCCAGATCATTAGCATAAATGTCAATAGTAACTGATTGGTGTAAAAATTCTAGAAAGTCTGACTAAGTGGCCAGTCAAATTCCAAACAGAAATGAAAAATGAATAAAATGTCATTTGAATAGCTGTAATTTAGCCTAGACTAAACCAACCTACACAAAAATGAATTACAAAGCAATAGTACGCAACTAACAAACCGACAATTTTCGAAGTTTCATCACAGGTTTCAGTGTTTTGGCCCTGGAATATCTCTGATGTTGCAGCAAGATGAGTCTCTGTTATAGAAGACTAGACCACAATAATTAACATCAAAATTTAAAACGGTACTCTTCAAGGTTAGACATGGTTCAGCTAAAATACTTCAGTTACCTTCATTTTTTGACAACTTAAGGTCTATGAGGAACATTTATCAAGATGGTTGACAGACAAAATGCAAAACCTAGTGAAATCAATTAACAGGAAGTACTGGAGAGGACTCCTCATTACATAGGAAATGCTTTTATTAGCCACACCATGAAATATAACCCAACACATCTCTTGAATAAAAAGATCTGAGACTTCAAACCAACTCTGTGATACGAATAATTATTGATATACATCTTCTGAAACATTGGTTATATAACTGTTGCATAACTCTATGCAACCAGATAATATCTTTGAGCCTTTCTAATGTTTAAGAATAATGTTTTCCAGGTACTATCTATAAACAGAAGCATCCTGTATAGGAACTTCCAGTAGGCTCAGATTATCCAGGGTACAACAGAATGCACCTGTACAAAAGTTTGTACTGTACTGGGATTGGAGGCACAAGACAAAGTGGTGATTTTGCTGTAGTCTCTAAACGTTTTTCCCCACACAGCTAGTAACAGCAAAAATGTGGCAGTTAACCCTTTCCTACCGGCTATTGGAAAAAAAAGGGAAATTTATAATTTCAATAATATATTTGTATAAAGGTACTTGAAATTAAACACACATATTTTTTTTTTTTTTTTTTTTTTTTTTTTGTAACAGTTTAACGTCCCTTTTTAACAACGTGGTCTTTAGAGACGGGAAAGGATGGGGGCAAGGAATGGGAAGGAATTCGGCCATGGCCTTTTGAAGGAAGCATCCCGGCATTCGCCTGGAGTGATTTGGGGAAACCATGGAAAACCCAAATCTGGATGCCCGGACGGGGATTCGAACCGCCGTCCTCCCGAATGCGAGGCCAGAACGCTATCCGTTACACCACCACGCTCGGTCATATTTTTTTTTTTTTGGAACTCTAAGTGCTAATTACTAAGCCGGTACTTATAAGTACCGTCAGGGACTTTGTGTATCACAGGATGTACAGCAATAGCAATTGAAATCAATTATGTTCATATTGGTATGAAATGTTTGCCTCATGATATTAAAAAAAAATTCTTTTTGCTCATTCAGACACAAAAGACATTGTAGTGCAACATTAGGAATGATGTTTTGACTGTATTTTCTTCATTCTACATACTTCACATCTTCATCTGATTTTTACAATTTAGGGACAGTGTATACCTCTGTTTCCCAATCTTACATCTCTCATTGTGGAATAGTATGACTTGTATTGCTTGAATGGATGAGGGCTTGGTGAAATATATATAAATGACCTTTTCTTCTTACTGATATCCTTCATAGTCATCATACCTTGTGCAAAGGATCTTCTAAAATTTTTTACAGACTTTTTTTCAAATATCGGATCATTTATGTTATAGGCATTGACAAATACAACATCCAGAATTCCCAAAAACAATCTTTACCATGATTTCGGTAATCTTCTTTCAGCATTGCACAAAGTCATCAGCTGATCAGCAGTATCAACCCCACACATGAAGGTATTGTAATCCTTGACGACTCCTGAGCATGAAATTGTCGACTTCAGTCCATCTTTTTCTTTGCATATAACTAGTGGTGTAACAACAGGGTGGCAAGATGGGCAAAATGCTACGGGAGCAACTGCCGGAGGTGGCCCCCGATGACCGGCCAGAGAGGCCCTCTGGTCCAAGATCCACCAGGTCACCAATCCAACCCAAGAGAGGGCTCATCTGTTGAAGTTGGCATTGACCCCAACCAGCGTAGTGGAGATTCACCACTGCCATGAAAATTTGATACTAAATGTATAACCTTTTTATCCTTCCATTTCCAGTAGCAAATACCTAGGTTTGTAAATTCATTGTCACAATCTCCTCTTTTTAGTTTTCCATCAGCAGATTGTTAGAAAGTCCCTTGCAGTAGGGTCTGATTCTCCCACAAACAAAAGTTGTTTCAGTTTTTTAATAATGAAACGGATGCAAAATAATGATAATACTAGATATCATCATTGCTCCATTTTTTTCAGTCAATTCTAAGACCACTCTTTGACCTAATGAGTAATCTGAGAACATTCCAGTCATTTCTTCATTTTTGCCTTGATAAATTATAAACTTCTAAGAGAAGAGCTGATAAATTATAAACTTCTAAGAGAAGAGCTTCAATCAGAGCGTATTTCATAAAAATATCTATTTGAAAATATCTAAAACAGTGTTAAACCAATTGTATACTTGCTAAATCTATTGACCAATAATCTGTATAAAACTACCCAGAATTCCCTGACGGTACTTGTAAGTCCACGTTGGTTTTTCTAGATTATTTAGTAAAGAAACTAGAAAAACATATTTTATAGGTAAAAAATATATGGTTAAATGTTCAAACTAAAAAAGTAATAACAGAAATTGACACTTACCAAGTATATTATCATCTAAAAATTCATTGTAATGTACCACTTGTTACTTTGGTCAGTATGCTGTCAAGCCCCAACTTAGAAAATTAATTTCTCGGCAATTACACGCAGAATTGAAAAATAAATGTTGTCATTGTCTGACTTAATCATACAACAATACATCAACAGGCTTAACAATACAGTGGACACTGGTATTGTCGAATTATATGGTGGTAAATATAGTGGTACTTATAAGTACCATCAGGGAGGAAAGGGTTAATGACTTCCTGTCTTATCTGGCTTCTACAATGGGATTTGCAAGTTTTATTTTCACACCATACACAACTGAAAATATTCAGGAGGTATTTCTGAATCAAGGTTGAAAGAACAGAGGCTTTGGTCTCCCACTCAAGGAATTCATCCATTTGATGTGACTTTTCAAAGTAATTCTCAGGCTTCATCTTCGAGAGGAAGATGAAAATCTGAGACTGAATTTGAAATGCTGCATCAAACTGACATGCTCCCAGTGGGAAGCCCAATAATAATATTTTACTCAAGGTTAGAATTGTTTCAATACCTAACACCAATAAATCAATGTTAGTACTAGCCGAGGCTGAAGACAGCTCCAACACCGAAGGAGGGCAATATTTTCTATCTTCTGGTTCTGGGCTAGAGGTGGAATGGCTAATGGTGTCAAGATACCTCCTGCCTCAGTTTCTTCTTGCTCTCCTTAGTTATTTTGTAAACTTTCATCTTTACAATGAAAAAGTTCAGTGAAAATCATAGGGAACAGCTACTCTCAAATTGCTGCATTGTGGACTTCTGTTCTCTGATGATAGCAAGGTAATTGTCATTCTACCTTGGAATGGATGTTTATAATGCCAACAATGACTATTTTGGGACTGATAAATCAGTAGCATGGTGAACTGTGTATATGATTCACCATTCTCTTGGTACAGCTATGCTCTCCACATAAAGCACAATTAATTCCACATTGCCCTTGATGATGACCCATTTCTGTGGCCTTATTTCAGACCTCATTTTTACCTATACATATAGTCACTCCCATAAACATCTTGATGACTGCAAAGCAAAGTGAAAATACTGAAGACCTATGGCACAAGACTAACCAGTAACAGTTAAATTATCACACAACCTGCTTTAGGAATTTATGGATTCTCTCATTGACAGATTGGTACAACTCTGTCTATGTGCAACTGGTAGTCTCCAAAGAGGAGAAAGAGCTCAGCAAGTTGACTGAAAACAGTAAAAACGTTCTTTGAGAGAACCATTACATTGATCTTTTTAGAAACACCGCTAACCCTATTAATATGTTTCATTTAAACTAAATCTTGAGCTTCTAATTCTTGTTGTAACTATGCAATGTCAATTTGATAGAACTCTGCCCGAGTTAAACATCTAAGATATCAAGTGCAGGAGTCCAGCATACAAGAATTCATAAAGTTTTAGTTTCATTCCATGCCAATAAACAAAGTGAAATTAACTATTCTTCCTCAGCAACCTACTCATCTTCCATGACAACAGCAAAACTGATATTTCTCCAAACAGAAATCAACATCTGATTTCTTTTTACTGAAGGCATTAAGAGAAATTCACTGAAATAAGCCATAGAAAGTGACAAGATTTTTTCCCAATGTGCAAATGCAGCTTGAAACAAAATAAGCATGATTTCGAAAAGGTATTCGTAAAATAATACTAATTCCTGAAAACATTATACAAGAAGTTCTCTAATATTCTCGAAACCTCTCATTACTTACATATGCTTATCCTATAATAGAAAGTCACAGTATTTCATATATAAGCTCAGTTTTTGCTCTAGTATTTCATAAAAACCGATTAAATGGCCTTTAAAAAAGGTTATTACCTCCAACATTCCAGAAAGAACAATGGCAGTAATTAGACCATATATTGCAACAGCTTCACAGAAGATTACAGAAATCAGGTTCTTTGTTTTTATCCTAGGTGCTTTCACACCACCACCAACAATGCTAACGCCAGTAGTGTGGATACCTCTGGAAAAAGAAACAAAAACCAACATTAAAAAAAGGTGTGAAGATGCTCAGTCTCTAATACCAAGGCAACTGATTAACGATGCTTCTTATATTGACTGCAGGAGGTTTAAAATGAGATTCTGAAATGATCGAAAAACAATTTCAAAATCTGACCAGCAGTGAGTTCTTTAACACTAATTTAGTATGTGGAATACTGCTTAAACATTTTCTCAGTAGGGTAATCAATCTTTAGTTTCCTCCTTCTACAAAAAGAAAATTCAAACATATTGGTCTTTTTGCCAGATTATATCTACAACCCAAGTCTTAGGAATGCAAGTAACTACACGCAGTGCACTGCCAGCTTTCAAGATAAATGTATATTAAGTATTTTATTTTCCCACTCCTTCCCGATTTTTATTATCTGCTTTTTACTCATTTGAGGGTTAAAGCAGATCAGACCACCACTTGTTTAATTTTATGATGAAGATATTCTTTCTGAACGCAATATGACGAAATACAGAATTTTAAAACTTCTGTGAAAGTGAAAAACGGTTTGAAAAATAGTTTTTTCTTGTCAGAAATGGTGTTGCTTTCTATTATTCAGATTTTTGTCAATTGTAATGATTGTCCTTTCTTTCCTCTCTTCCTGGAGTTCATGACTTGCCTCTGTTCATCTAACATCTCTCTCCTGAGCTCTAGTTTTGAATGGACTGAAAATTCTAGCAGTGTCCATCAGTCTCCTTTGTTGTTAATGATGCTTTCTGTGATCTTGAGCCTCTCCAAATCCCCTCATTTCTTTAAGCAACATCCCATGGTATTTTCTAATTTAGAAATGAGAATATTTTCTTGGCTATCCTACAGCTGCCCATTCTATACAAGTGTCCATAAAATTTTCTCCCTTCTTTCACTTATTGCATCTAAGTTTCACCGATTTTATATAAATCTGAATTTTTCATTTTCCCCAAAAGTTATGTTTATTATTTTGAGGTCATTAAATTTTCTAAAGTATTTTCATTCTTCTCTTGTTCTTCCTTTCTTTTTAATGTCGGACTTTTGGTCCATATAGTGCCTTCATTTTAATTACTGTTCCATAGTGACCAATTTTTGCCTGGACTGAAATTTACCCTTTGTTGTGTCAGCTTTGTGTGAATTTATAAGCCAATCCCATCTTCCTCAATCTTGCTTTAGTGGTTGTATTATCCAAATCATCCGACTGTATACACGCCCAGATGTTTAAATTTATCAACCTGTCTGATATTTTCCCATTGTATTTTTCTCTACTGTATAGTGAATAATGTATTAGTTTTACTGTATGAGATTTTTATTATGGTTTTAGCTGTTATTTCATAAAGTTTCCATCATCATTTTAGTATGTGTTTTATTTTTTTTAGAAATTATTTAAACATTGTTGGTAAAAGCAAGACTTTTATCTTTAATCTTTTTCTTCTTGCCCCCGATGAATTATCTCTCTCATATAATCTCATCAAATACTAAATTAAAGAACTTCAGTACAAGTGCATTACCTTATCAAGCTCCAGTATTAATTTTGAAGGGTCCAGAACTTTTACCAAAATAATTAATTTTCGAAGGCATGTCTCTAAGTCTGATCTATTAACTTTCTAGAGCTTTCGTTTGTTTGAATAAAATTTCACTATGTGGCAGAATAGATTGAAAAAATCAAGCCAATATAAAAAAGTACTGTCGTTCAAATACCTTTGAAGCATATCTGCCTGATTTATAGAATCGGTATCATTTTCCGTTTCTATAATGGTGGTTATGCATTCTTTTAAAGGCTCCCTGTAGCTATGTACTGATGCAACGGTCCGCGAATTAAAGTTCCATCTCGTTTGCGGAGCAGATGGAATATTCTTTGATACAATAGTTTTCAAAACATCTGTACGCTTCGGTGATCGTGAAAAAAACTTTGGAAAAGCTTGAAGGTTAGCAAAAAATTTCTGTACGGTTTTGTTTTGACTTACACTTTTTTCTATTATTAAATTTAGTTGATGGGCGTAACAATGAACGAATGAAGCATTTGGATAGACGGTTTTTACTTTAGCCTGTACTCCACCAACATTCCCGCTCATTACAGCCGCGCCATCGTAACATTGTGCTATTAATTGTTGCGGAGTTATTTGAAGTTCCGTAATTCTCTTATAATAACAGAACTAAGTCCTTCAGCAGTATGGGAATGCGGCGTAAGATATTTCCAAAACAGTTCGTGAACCTGTCCATTTCCTTCGTATCTTAAAATCATTACCATCTGCATAGTCGTCGATACATCGGTAGTTTCATCAGCTTGAACTGCTACGTATTCACATTTTGTTATAATATTGGACAATTCTTTGTGGTATAAACATAAAATTGAGTCCAAAATATCGTTCTGAATAGTTTTTTGACGTGCCTTTGAAAACTGTAGACGACGTGAGATGCTCCTTCATGACCGTATCCAACTCTGAAACAAGTCTATTAATCCACGAAACACCCCAGCATTACTAGACTCAATAGTTTCATCGTGACCTCGCAAAGCTAACTCAAATGCACCACAAAACTTGACACAATCGATAAGACATGATAAAATATACCTGTTTTTATCAGCTTGTTCATTATACTTTTGGATATTGCTTCTAGCTGATTACGAATGTCGACCGTTCCTAACACAGACATACTCATTACATTTTGTAGGTGTACTTGTGAAGAATCATGTTTTTTTTTATTTTTTCACTCAAATGCGTCAAATCCTTGATTCCTGTTTCTGTCCAAATCGATTCTCCGCCAAAAATAATGCAAGGAAAACAAAAGAATGCATTAAGACGCTCACATCCACACAACCATTTCTTTCTATTATACATTTCACTTTTTAAACTTCGTGTAAATGCTTTATTTTTCGATTTGCACTCTTGTTTTAAATTTAAAAAGGGCCGTGGCAGTCCGGCCAATTTTATGTTCACTTTATTTTGAAAAGTTCTGTTATTTTCTTTAATATAATCAATGTTTATGCTCATTTTCACTAACACCATACACAGTATAGAATAAAAGTTCTCGAAAAAAATCGAAACAAAAACAATTATTTACGGTAATATAAATAAACAATTATTAGCGCATCACACATATAGTGAAACTATACTGATAGTCTAATAACGAGATGTCAATCATGGCTGCCGTCGCCTCGCGCGCGCCCATGCCGGCCGGCCAATTCGTCAAACATCGGGTGCTCTCGGCAATCCTCGGTTCGCATGTGCGGCGCTCGACAACCGACTCATTACTCGGTACGTTTCTATGAACTATCTTTTGTTTCACGCGTCAGGCGTATTAACTCGTATCACCTACAAGTTGTATTAGCAGTCCTCGTGCACTCGCCGAAGCGCACGAGAATTTGTCTTTACAGGAAAATAAGTCTTAATAGTTTAGTAAAGCGCTCAAACTGTTTCACCATAATTGGAGATTTAATTTTTTATACGTTTTTGTTTTTGTATGTTTAAAAATAAATATTAAAATGGTAATATAAAAATAAAGATGAAGTAGGTACTTAATATTTTGTCATTTTTAAATCTTTTGGATTGGTGGTTCAGCGCACGAGCGCACTGAAGGTACAGCCGCCACTGGTGGTGAATGTATCGCCACTTCGTCATAATCCGTTGCAGTCATCATCCAGAGACTACAAAACTTTTATAACTTGGCACAATATTCTCCACATGCATATATAACAATTTTGACCATGGAATAATGATTGTGCTGTAACGGTCTTCCAAAGAATAATGCTTATTCACAGGTTCAAAAGTTAATCATGGCCGCCATTCCTTAAGGGAAATCATCAATAAAAATTCTTAATATAAATTTGTCTTTAAAGAAATCCACAAATAACCGTCACCATATCAGTCTACAGTTTCAAAAGAAGTTTACTTACCACCTCAAAATTTACAGGGCATACCAGCCATGTATTACAGTTTGTGCTTAACAATGGACCTCGCTCCTGAAGCCTGTATGTTTGCAATTATAAATATTTACTTTAAACAGCTCACATTTGTTGTCACTTTGCTCAGTTTTTAACACATCGCAGACTCGTTTAAAATGGATTCGCCACGGCTAGTACTCCACATGGCTTCCACACCAATTTTACGACTGACCGTAAGGTGCTTCTACACAGATCGACACCACGAATAATACTACATGTTCTTAACATGGCCATCTGCCTATTTGGTCTTTTGGCCAATCCTCAACTTTTCCTGTCACATGTCCCTTGTCCCTCACTAGCCAATCATGGATTTCTTCTCCACTTAGAGCAACAAAGATCCTTTCCCATACAAGTCTTTCCACTTACTACTTAATTTCTTGAATATCACCGATTTATATTATTCCTTCCTACTGGCTGGCACTCTCTCTGCTAGTCCGCCACCCAAAACCAAAACAGTTTGTTACTCCTCTCTTACATATTCGGAGTCTTATCACTGACGTTACAATCGCTAAGCCAGATATGGAAGCTGACAAATGCACATGTGTAATATTTCCCAATGGTTATGAATACTCCTGTCAATATTTATTTTTCTTTCAACAAACAATTCTTTTTTACAGCAATAAAATTTAAAAAGGTTCCAAATTCTGTATTCATAAAATGTAAAATTTTCAAACTTGATGATAAATCTACAGAAATACTCACAAAGCTGCTCCAACTACTGATAGTGCTACAGCTAGTCCAATGCCAACTGTTGCCCACATGTAGGGCTCGTCTCTGTCAAGAACCTGTAACACACACAATGTTAGAATTAGAGAAGGGTGTATGACAGATTTATACAGAGTAATGAGCAAATAGAGAAGAGACGGAAGTTCAGTAACATAGACCTACTGGCCAACTGGAAGAAATTATTAGAGGAAACTTGCATGCTAAACATATTGGAAATGACATATGAGACAAAAAATTTATCGAAAATCATATCTAGTGGATTTGGAGAATTATCAAAAAAAGAAAACTAAAAATCAAATCATGTGCACAAGATGATTTTTTTTTAATATAAAGTTCTGAAAAATAAACATTTATATTAGTTGAGGGATACATCATAACCAAATTTATAGGTAGGATAGGAATTTTAAATGAGATTAATAAAAAAATGTTTTGTAAGTATTTAGGAAGCTACAGGGCACAAAAAAATTGTAATAAATGGGAAGAAGTTTATAACAGAAACAGACCTCAAAGAACCTAGACAAAAGTAGCAACTAGGTGAGTGCAAAAATTTCTGCTCCATCACATTCCAAGGGTGATGGTGCAAAATTTTATCAATTGGAGGCCTAATGTGAAAGTTTCAACTAGTAATGTGCAGTCAGTTGATTGTTGACATTCAACTGACTCAAATATTATGTGCGATTCTGGCTGGTGTTTATCCAATACCAAGCATTAATTTTGTTCCTCACACAGGAAGGCCAAACTTCCAGTGCTGATAAACATAACTTGGATGGTGTGTAAAGTGCATCATAATCATCTTCACCACCTTTTCCAACATTTTGGGGTTGGCTGCCTTTGACGAGTTTTGCTAATCATTCACATGGTCAATTTGGAGCTATAGTTTCACAGCTGAATGCTTTTGCTCACACCAAGCACTTTATACCTATTTCCAGTTCGTGCTAAGTACTAATGGGAGAAATGAAGCGTTGCCATCTGTTTATGAAATGCGTAACTATGTTCTGCGTGTGATAAGTGTATTTTTTTGTTTGTGAAATGGGTAGTTTGCGAGATGGAAATTTTACAATCAACATCTGTATATGAGGGGGGATCCAAAAATAACCGGAATCGTAATGCTGTGCATAGTGTACTTTTAGTACCAGGTTGCGCTGTCAGAGGGCTGTTGTAGGACCTCTGCTGAGTCATTCCACCCAGCAGTGTCACCCAATAGCGACTAGTAAGGTTTCTCTGGCAGTTTTTTGTATATGTGTACGCTGCTGATGTGACACATACAGATGGCTGTTCTTACGAACAACGTGCGGCTATGAAGTTTTGATTTTTACTCAACAAGAACGCAGCAGAAATTGTTGTGATGATGCAAACAGCTTACAAAGAACATGCTCTTAGTAAAGCTCAAGTGTTCGAATGGTTTTGTCAGTTTAAAAAGGGAGAAATGGCCATTGAAGATCAGTCCCATTCTGGTCTCCCTTCAGCTGCTCAAAGCGAGGACAACATCAGCAAATCCGTAATCTGATCGACGCAGGACAATCAATCAACTTGAGGACTTATCCGGGTTGTCCAGGAGCTCAATTCAGCACATTTTGAACATTGATTTGCGGATGCGAAGAGTGGCAGCAAAGTTCTCAGCAGAGAACAAAGGGATCATCGAGTTCAAGCCAGTCATGAAATGAAGGACGCATTCAAAGATGATCCAAATTTTTCCAACAAAATCAACACAGGCGATGAGTCATGGCACTATGGGTATGATCCAGAAAGTAAACAACAGCCAAGTCAATGGAAATCAACTGGAACACCTAGTCCAAAAAAAGCTGGTCAGGTGAAATTGAATGTGAAGACAATGTTGATCTGTTTTTTTTTTTTTTTTTTTTTTTTTTTTTTTTACATCCAAGGGATTATACAGCTATAATATGTGACTAAAAACCAGACAGTAAACCAACAATTCTATTTGGTGGTTACGAAAAGGCTGGTGTGAAAACATAAGGCTTTGTGGAACTCCAGCGAGTGATTCCTGCATCACAATAATGTTCCCACACACATGGCTCTCAGTGTTCTCCATTTTTTGGCCTAACCAAACATGATTACCTTGACCCCACATGTCATATTTGCCAGATTTAGCACCCTCGGACTTCTTGTTCCCGGCGATGAAAAGGAAATTGAAAGTGAAGCATTTTACCTAGCATGTATGAAAGAGGACGAATTTAAAAGGTGTTTCCAACACTGGAGAAATGTTCGGACAATTGCATTAATGCTAATGGAGAGTTCTTTGATGGAGATTAAAGTTGTATTAGAAAAACAAAATAAATGCTTTCTATAGAGAAAATCTGGTTATTTTTGGGTTACCCCTCGTATATACTCTGCAATTCACAAAATTGTGGATGGCAGAGGGGGCTTACGGGACAATCCTAACATTCGTCTTGATGGCTGCGGAAAACTGGCTAAAAATGCAGTCAGAATGGCCCACATGTGGGAGTCTGGGATCATGTCCAGTCTGTTGTATCTCCCTCATCCAGAGTGCGGCACCTAACAGCACTGATTCACACTGGCGGGTTACCGTGTATACAGTGAATCTTCCCATTTATTTTTTACAGCAAAATAATTGACTAAACTGTTTCAGTTGGGAAAATATCTAAGATAAGTGAAAACTGGGCCAACCAGTAGAAAGAAGTTTCCTCATCTATCTTACACTTCAGACTTGTGTCTAGTGACCTTGTATGTAGAAAATCTAATAGTGATGAATAATTGCAGGATACAGTTAATGAGCATTGGCAGACAAACCTGTTGTCTACTTTTTAAGGATAGTGAAATTTTAATTACACAATAGCATCAAAGTCAGTCGAGACTGTAAAAAAAGATCTGTTTGTTTAATTTCTATTACTCCCCAATCTAATGGTCATTAGCAGGGAATAACTGGTTCCAACGATCTACTGATTTGCCAATTCTAGTTTTTTTTTTTACTTATGGCTTTACACCTCGTTGACATTATTAGAGGCAGGATGGGACTGGGGACAAGGAACGGGAGGGAATTCGACCATGGCATTTTGAAGGAAGCGTCACATCATTCGCCTTGAGTGATTTGGGAAAACCATCGAAAACCCAAATCTGGATGCCTGGACAGGGATTCGAACCAGCGTCCTCCCAAATGTGAGGCTAGAACTTAAACCACTCACCCATCATGCTCGGTCAATGCTAGCTCCAGTTGTTCAGAGTTACTAGTGTTACTGAAAAATTTAACTATACAAACTGCTAAACGGGATACTTTGTTGGAAGTAATGTTGGAAAATGGGTTTTTAATGTCTCCTTGTAACCATTCATGTGGACAACTGGTGGTTAGACCAATGTAGAAACTGGGGCAATATTTGAAGAAGAATTGATTGAAAATGAGAGATAATGAATGGGGTACATTCAGAAATAAGGAAGGATTCACAAATAAATTAAGTGTGGCAGCAGGCGTGCTTTAAGAGAAAATCTCTTAGGATATTTTAAGGCATCTGGAAGTTGATGATTGTTTACCAGGAGTTTTTTTTTTCATAACTTGCTGATGTAAATGCACAGGTGGTATGGTAGCGTTTTGTGTAGAAATCTCATTTAAAAATAGGAATGTTGGAAGTTACAGACATGGCGAGTGGATTCAAGGTCTAGTGTAAAATGGAGAAACAAAACGGGAAGAGCAATGCTCGGGGCTATTACTCCAGTCTGCCCCATCAACAAATCTCCAATGTTGTATCTTCCACAATGACATTCTTTTTGTTTTCCAGGAGTGTAGAAGATAAATTAACACCTAAGCTTCTACTCACAACTTATTCAATCTGGACAAAAGAAGTTCTCAATCATTTTTTTTAACCTGTAAATCATCATCATTAATTTACTAATATTCAGAGCAGTCTGGTGAATCAGTAGTTATAGCATGACTGATGATCAAAAGTTCTTCAGTTCAAAAATCATTTAATATGAACTGGCACAGCTTGCTGTGTAATGTGAAGTATGCCAGAATACTTCAGTGGTTCACATTTCACGTGAAGCTATAGGTCCAATATACTCAGTAGAATTACTGGGTTAGGTTAGTTAGCCATGATAAGGAGCTCATTGCTTGGTGAATCAAACCCGTCATCTTGTCGAAAAATGATCCTTCAGGATTTACTAGCCAACAATACCATCCAATTATTCAATTTTGATTTTACTAATATTCAGCAGCAATGATTTTTTAATGTAGTTTCTTCATTACAGCACTCATTACTGTCCTTACAAAAGATGTATCCAGCTACAAATTTTCTATGAGAATAGATTAATTGGCTACCATTCTAACTCACTGGCTTTGTGGCAATCTATTAGATTTAGAGGCTAACCACCCAATTCTTAAAGAACCAATTGATGGCATCACGATAGCATCACATTTCTTCGATACTGTATTAACAGATTAATTTTTGGTTCTGTCCCCAGTTAATGTACATACATATCAAATATTAGGTAAGACACTAAGCTTTCAAATTGTGAAAACCCAATCAAAATTCTTTCACATGTTTTTGTTTCATGCCAAAACAGACACAGACCCATTACAATAATATAAACACTGTACCTGGATGCAGTAATAACACCAGTTGATTTAAATTGTTACAAATCCAACTAAAGTAAGTTTTTGAAGTTTTTTCAAGAACACATGGCTCATTTAAATGTATCAGGAACAATCAGATCAGAAGCAAACATTTCTTTTTAATGGCACCAACGATTAAATCCAAGAAGACAATACTAATAAGTTGATGTAGAACTCGACTAATTAAATCTGATACTGAACTTGGTGAATAGAAGGTATGTTAGATTTTTTTATTTATGGCTTTACGCCTTGTCGACATCGAGGTCATTTAGAGGCGAGATGGGACTGAGGACAAGGAACAGGAAGGAATTCAGCCATGGACTTTTGAAGGAAGCATCCCAGCATTCGCCTGGAGTGATGTGGGGAAACCATGGTAAATCCAAATCCCTTGCCCAGATGGGGATTCAAACCAGCGTCCTCCCAAATGCGAGGCCAGTACGTTAACTGTTCACCCACCACGCTCAGTTAAAGGTATGTTACAAATACACTAGAAATCCAAGTTATTTTTGTTGCTTATGGCTTTACATCTTGTTGACGCCAGGGTTATTATAGGCAGGAAAGGGCTGGAGGGCAAGGAATGGGAAGGAATTTGGTCATGGCCTATTTGAAGGAACCGTCCCACATTCAATCACCTGGAGTGATTTGAGGAAACCATGGATGGCCGGACCAGGAGCATTTTTGGTGCGAAGGTAGAGGATGGATCAGCTGCCCAAAGAAATAAAATCATTACAAGTATCTTGATATATTAAAACCACAGGTAAATAAGATTAAACTATTTCAGCATTTGAATGGAGACGCTACGGAAAACATTAGTCCCTTAGCCTAAAATGTGGTTCAGTCCATCTACAAACATATAAACATAGATAATTTCATAATGTCCAAAATTTCTGGAATCATGTAACATATATTAAAAAAACAGTGGCAAAATGTTCGAAATTCTCAAAAACAAAGCCATACCCCAAATTCCCTCAACTTCCTCTTAAATCGCTACGACCTGATTAAGCAATGGAATCACCACAGTAACATGTCATAGTACCACTAAATAACCACAATATGGAAGAAAAAATTATGAAACAATTAATTTAGAAAAGTAGGAAACAGTGACACTTCCTCAGGATCCTAATGTTTTTTTGTTCCTCTTAGAGACCAATGATTATTCATTGGACCTTATTTTTTTTTTAATTATAAACAGTACAAAAAATATTTTCAAAACTGATTCTGGATACTTAAACTATCCAATACCTAAGACATTTTTATATCTTCTGAGAAGCTTCAATTGAAATGACTATCATTAAGGTATTATTTTTACTACTATTCCATCATTATTTGTGGAGGATGGATAGAATTTGCCTATACACTGGCTCTGACAACATGGTCAGTGTTTAGGTGAAAAGCTTGGCTTATCTCTTCACTGTAAAACTTGACAACTTAATCAGTACTGTTAGGTTCAAAATTAGATATTCAGTAGCATTGTCGCAATTTTTCACCGACTTCTTACCCTTGTCTTGAGCTTAAGGAATGTCCACTTCCCATACCTTTCCATAAATTATTCCACAGCTTCCTTAAATAGATGCAGGATTCTATACCAGTAAATAACATTCCTTATAATAATTGTAAAAAATGTCACCTCCAGCTATAGTTGTTGTCAGCATGACCTTATTTATAGATAGCTGTCCATTAACTGGGTATCAACTCCAATGATGACTCAGTTATGGAAGCTAAACATAATGTGTTATATATTGGGTCAGACATGTATACGAATTGTGTATACAAAGGATATTGAAATCAAAACATTTTTGAATATTACACTTAGAGAATTCTGGGATAAAGACCTTAAACGTGTCATATGTTTATATCATTATTGCCATAACAAACCATTAGCTAATCTAGTTTTATAATGGTTTAATTTTCAGAATAATTGTCAGAAAAGATTTTAACTTAAATCCTCCAGTACTTCCCCCTAAATGACTGATAATACTGTGAAACAAATAAGCTTCGTGAACTTGTGACAACAGCTGTAAACTTTTCCAGGAAAACTAATTCCAGTATAATTAAACTTGAATGACTTGAAAAATTTAATCTTATATGAACCTGTCCATCTCAGTGTTAATTATGTTAAGTTCTATCAGACTTCTTAATTTTCCAGTCACTCCTGCTTTCTGTGAGAAAACTGCACTTGCAATTAGAAACTAATCAATGGTGTTATCGCAGGTTATTACAATTGACCCCATAATGATGTTTAGTCCGGCTTGATTAATACAGCCAACTTCCCTCTCTATAACTGATCAATTATATTAATTCCAAAACTTTATTACCTTTAGCTTTTAAACGATACCTTCCAATTGTAACACTGTTTTGTATCAACATTGATGCCTGTTACACAGAAATTATCCAAGTGAAGATAATTTAACAGAACTGGAATATGTATGGACTTAATGCCTCATTACCTGACATTCAATACCACCAACTGTAGAAGGCGAACAACACAAACCTGTATTAAAGAGCACAAAGGAATATTACATCAATGTTGATAGGAAAGGGAACAATGACTCTTAGAGGCGGGATGGGACTGGAGACAAGGAATGGAAAGGAAGCAGCCCAGAATTCACCTGGAGTGATTTTGGGAAACCATGGAAAACCCAAATCTGGATGCCCGGACGGGGATTCGAATCGTCGCCTTCCCGAATGCGAAGCCAGAGTGCTAACAGCTCACCCACCACGCTTGGTGGGGAACAATGGGGTAGGATATCAAGCATTATGCAGTTCAGGTGATACAACTTATTTATTTCTGTAAAAGTTTTATAGATCTCGAGAAACCATCCAAACTTAAATATTCCTACCTGTTATACAGATACTTATTTACAAATTATGTACTTGTGCCATTCCATCTTGTTTTACAAGTACTTTATATTTAGAAATGGTGTTTCAACAACAGGAATTTACTTGCAATTGCAAAAATTTCATTTGACAGATCTTGGAATGTTTTAATACTACTCACAATTTTCTCACCTTGAAAGCAAACAATGTTTTGTAAAAATTATTATCTAATGCATTTAGTCATATTCAGGAGTCATAAAAACTCAGATTAAACCATCACTGCAAAAATATTGTAACTTTCGAGTTTTGCAATTCAACTACTGATATTTAACTATTATTTTTCAAAATATGTTTCAGGCCTCAGTTGTGACAGTTTACTGTCTTAATTTATGAGCCAAACATTTTTTTGTTTTTTGTTTGGTAAAGTATTTGAAATTGAGTTAGCATCACTTGTAAGCTCAATATGAGTACCTAGTACGACAATATTTAAAGTATAAAACAACCAAACTCTTACATACAATGCTCCATCACAGTAAGTAGTTTGAACACTACACAGCTACTCCACACTTACAACTGAAAACAAAGTCACAAAGAAGTTATGAAAATAGTCCAAAAGAGAAATATAGGGTTGGGGGGAAAAGATACTTGACACCAGACTTGATATCTATACTATTATAAATTTGTAACACAGCACGCGAAAACTATTTAACAAGTTCAGATGGGGTTTTCACAATCTGAAACCCTAGAGTCCAACTTAAAATCAGGAACATGTATCATCAAGCAGGTTAACCAAAGATTGCGATTCCATCACTAATGACTTCATAATATAGCATTAGTCAAACAAAAGGCTGTGTTAGTTTCAAGCAGTAATTAGGGTGTAATATTGTAGTATACCCTGAACCGGCATGACACTGCAAGAACTACTTCCCAAAGTAGTTCTATCAGTGTCATGCTGGTTTAAGGTATGAAAATAAAACATCTTGTGATTGAATACTGCAATATTATGATGTCATTACTTTGAAAAGTCAGTGGTTCGGATTCCACGTCAAACTGCAGGTCCCACAGGAAAGGAACTGGCCATTCTACCTCTGACAATCGCTTAGTATGCCTCCTTTGGGAGGATCCAACCAACCTTCCAGTTGTGGACGAAGTTACATTTTTACCTCAAAAAGAGAAATCTTGTTGTGGAATCACGATCTCCAGTAATCCCCAACAAGCTATGGCATAACACAACAGAGCATATCACTTGGTATGGAGCATGAATTTGACAACTGAACAAAATAGTAACAAGGAAACGCAACACTAAACGAATACCATCTATCAGTTCTTTCAAGTACATGGTATTCAGCCTCTAAAATTGATCGAAGGATATAGTATATCTAAACTGCTGAGTTAGACTGAAAATGAATTCATTGATTCTCAGAAGATTTAAGAAGATGTAGATTGTTGAAAGCTGGTTTGTAGTTGGATACAGCATATTTTTGTAAGGACAGTAGTAAATGCTGCATTCAGGAAAATACACATAAAAGCAAAAAGAAATTTCTCACAGTAACCATGTAATGAACACCAATGACAATTTGTTTTACTTTGATCATAAAATATCTTAGATGTTGCTTGCAGCACCCCTGGGATGTTACTACCAGCTTTGCTGCATGAAAAAATTGTCACAGCATGGCACCCACAGTTAGGTTTTAACACACCCTGGACCATCGTGACACTGCTAGAATTATCCTACCTTCGATTCTCAGTTATCATGTTCGTCCACAGCCCCAAGCAAAAAATCCTATTTTCCGTGCGAGTTCCATTACTTACATTTATTAGTAGTCGTATGTGTCTGCAAATAAAGTGGTTTAATCTCAATGTTCTGAAGTAACTTCTTTGCACACAACAAGCCAAAATGTTTGCTCCTATAGACCAAAAATATTATACTTAATTTTACAGGTTCACCAATACTAGGCACTACAAGTAGTTTATTTTGCAGTTCAATTTTGTTGAGTCTGAATACTCTGAAAAAAATCTGAAATATATACTTTATATTTTAATAAAAATAAAATACATATACATTGCTACCAAAAGGAAATAGATTACAGTTACTTCTTTACTTATACTCAGTTTCACTGCTTCACCAACATAGCTGGTCCATGTGAACAAAGTCGCAAACAAACTGTAATATATGTATAAATCCTTAAAATCCACACTGAGTCCACAAGTGTCACAAAGTATGAACAAACAAAAATTAAATGGCTTTAGCCTGGGCTTGGTATATAATTATCCTACAGTAACAGAGGATAAATTAATCTATACACTTGTAACTATACAGACTTTCATTTACTTTCTTAATTATGTATTGCATAAATTATATAACCTACATTAAACATATTTGCATGCAGAATGTCTCTAGGAAACATATTACAGAAAATCTAAGCAACACCTCAGTATTATAGGCCTGAGCTCAAGTTATGAATAAGTGAATAATAATTGATACGAGTATCATTCCTGTCTCCAACTTACCATCCAAAGCTAATCCTCTCCCCTTTCCCAGTGAGTACATAGTACAGAACTGAAACAAAAACAAGTGTTAGGCTGTTCAATGAAAGGATTTCAGTGAGAAATGATCATAGGAAAAAATGCATGCTTAGGGCTTTACACCTTAACATCACTGGATGTGGGTAGGATTGGGGGCATGATATAGGAAGGGAATCTGCCATGGCCTTTTGAAAAATTTCGGTAGTGTTTCGTCAAGACAAGACAGTAGCAGAAATTTGTGAAAATTGCCTGAACAGAGGCTACATGTATAAACTCAGTGGGGACTTTAGAACATATTGCACATGAAATTGATATAGGTCAAATTAGCAACATTCCAGTGTATTTATTAAAGACCTCCAATAGAGAACTGTACTATTTATAGTGAAGGTTGGGGATTAGTGTAGACACAATATTATGCAGTTTGATAGAGAAAATCACAATTAGTAGGAATCAAATGGTCACAGTAGATGAGGACAAATCAAAAACTGTTGTCATATGATCACACTTTTTTCCAGTAGTTGGCAATAGGTATGAAGGAGATGCATGAGAAATTGAAAAAAAAAACAAAAAAAAAAAAAACAAACAGTAATCCACACAAGAACTAGGCAATGTCATTTCATAAACTACAAAGGACAGCAGCTTGGTATGTTTATGGAAATTGACTGAATGAGAGCACGATTAAGATGAGATGAATTAGTGGGTAGGATGCAGGCAATGTTGCACTAAATACTCTTTTTCATTAACAAATCGGCTTGACTTTGCAATCTACCTCTAAAAGTATGCAACAGATGAAGTAGTACATTATAGGCCTACTTGATTGAAAATTTGAGCCAGTTTTCTTTCCGGACATACTGTAATAAAAGAGTAAATATTCAGTATAAAGTGATGTTAAGGAGAAGATACAAAAAGCTGTAAACTGATCAATAACAAGGTGAAACATTAGAAAGCAATTAATGTATTAGGGAGTACAATCTCGGACAACTGTAGTTCTGACAAAGTTTTGATCCCACAAACCAAAACTATTGTTCAACATCAATTTAAATTTAAAAACTAGGTAGAGTGAGTTTTCACAAACTTAGTTCTGCTTACAGCTGCTAATATCAGAACCGAACTGACAAAATGCGAATGACAATTAGTAGACATCAATTAGAAACAATTTTAAAATCAAATAAGGAATATTAAACATAAAATCAAGCTCAGAAACAGTAAAACACCACTTCAATAAAGTAGAACATTATTACTGTTTCGGAAATTAGACGTTCTGAGTAAATTAAACACTCAAAAATACGTACTTATCACGGTCAAAGCAAACGAAAGTGTCGTCGAAAATATGTAGGCTAACGTATATCTCATTTTCTCTTATAAAAACTCTCCTTCTGAAGTAAGACACTCCTCCCGTCTGCTCAGGCGCGGGTCATCTGATCAATGATCATCATGTGACTTGAATGAAACGTATGCTATGTCAGCGACGCTACAGGTGTAAGATAAATCAAAAGGCGCGAGACTTTCACTTTCTTGATATGTGTTGCTGCCACAATTAAGCTCAAAGCGTGTACATACAAGAATCTTTTTCCCTTGAGATACATGTATAGAATACAGAAATTGTGTTGCTAAACACGACATCCTCAAGTGGGACAGAATTGCATTTTCAATAGTAATTTTTCCCCGATCTTTCATATAACAATGTGCGTTTCATCTGCAGGATGTGCAAATAGTTTCCGTTATGTGGTACAATGTAACAATGTTATTAATTAGATCTAATGCATTGTCTCTGAATCTTAAAGGAAAAAGTCAATAGTTTCCCTTAGTCAACAGAATAACACTGAAAAAAAACCTTTAGTTTTATCTCGTGTAACTCCAAATAAACATTTGACATTTGCTCATAGATTACTGAAAATGCGTCTATTACAACAATATAATACATCCCAATATTAATGACTGGCTCTTTGGGTTATGGAAAGTGGTCAATTTGCAGTTAAAAAATTGATTAACAAACATGATACATTAATTACGCCTACTACATTTACACAGTCTACTGGTAATTATTTTGCAGAAACCATAGCAATAAATTCTTCGACAGAATAAGAGTTGTAAATTAAAAATTCCTTTAATTTTTTTCTGAATTTAATCTTATCATCTGCTATACATGTAAGATGTGTTGGGAGCTTATTGAAGATATGTATCCATGAATATCGGACCCCTTTTTGAACAAATGAGAATGACTTGTAATCCTTGTGAAGATCATTTTTACTTCTAGTTGTATTTTACTATTTGTTTCAAGCAAAGTATAATTTGTGACTACAAAAGACATTAAAATGTATATATACTCAACCACCAATGTTAAATTCCCTAACTTCTTAAACAGCTCTCTATATGAAGTTCTATTGCTAACACATAATTCTTATTACTCTCTTTTGGACTCTGAAAACTTTGTTTCTATGGGTAGAATTGACCCAAAATAATATTCCATATGAAATTAGGGAGTGAAAATAAGTAAAATAAACTAGTTTCCTCATTTAGAGATCACCTATTGCTGAAATTATAAGAATTGCAAATGCTGCTGCACCCAATCGCTTCAGTAAGTAAGAAACATGACCCTTCCAATTTAAATTATGATCAATATGTAAACCCAGAAATTTCACACACTCTACCTCTTGAATGGACTAGCCTGCAAATTTTATGCCTATGTCTGGCTTTAATCTTAGTGATGTAATGATTGCATATAGTGAGGTTTATCAAAGTTTAAAGACAAGCCATTAGCTGTAAACCATTTATTAATAAGGTCAAAGACATATTGGAAATATGCCCTGTACATAAATCTGGAGTACTTTTAATTCCTATTTTTGTGTTATCTGTAAATTGGACAAATTTTCGATTGAACTGTAGTCTTCACGGGTTCTCCGCCTAATAGTGTTGAAGAAAGACGAGCTTTCGTTCACACAACAAATTTTGAGTTTTTAGATGCAACATAGTGTGGATCTTTTATATAAATTAATAACAACAGTGGCCCCAATATAGAAACCTGAGCTACTCCACATCTGATAAATTCGCTCTCAGAAAATAGTGCACCATATAACATAGCCTTAAAATGTTCCAGTGACACTTTCTGTTCTCCTAAGTCATTTATTAACAATGCCATCTGCACCATAATACCTTAATTTCTGCATCAGAATATCATGATCCAGACAGTCAAATGTGTTAGATAAATCACAGAAAAAACGGACGGGAATTAATTTATCATTTATTCCATCTAAAATATTGTCAGTTAATTCAAATATAGCGTGTTCTGTTGAATGGCCCTTTTGAAAACAAAATTGTGATTTATTTAGAATATTATTATTTTTAAGGCGTTGAATAACTCTAGTGTAGATTCATTTCTCAAAAACTTTGGATAATGCTGTTAATACTGAAATAGGACGGTAATTCGATACAACTGACTCACCCCACTTTTTATAGAGTGATTTGATTACTTCACACTTAAGCCTTTTTGAGAAGGTACCCTCAAGTAAAGATATATTAAACAGGTAACTTAGTATATTACCTGATTCTGTGGAGCACAATTTAAATAATCTCATTATAACCACTAATGTATTTGCTATTAAGAGACGTAATACCTTTCTTAATTTCTTCTGGAGTAGCTAAATTTACAGATATAGTGTCAAATATTTCTTGGAAGCCTGTATTAACGAAATCCATACTATGTGTCATTGAGCAAATGGCTTTCAATTTATCAGCAACAGATAAAAATGTTTATTCCATGTATTAACAATTTAAAAAAATAGATTCTAGGGAATTTTCTTTGATATAAATATCATTACTGCCTTGATTTTTGTTCCCATTTCCTTATTTACAGTGTCCCATATTGTCTTAATTTATTTCTCATAGTTATTAATTTTATGATTGTAGTACTCGCATAGTGGTTGAAATCAGCTTTCGGTACCATTTGGTGTTCCTAAGTGATGTGCGTGATGTTCATGAGCCCACTGGCGTTGTAGGTGGATTCGGTGAGTCCTTGGAAGGTGGACGGTGGACTGACTTGTACAAAGTACCGCAAACTTTTAGGAAAGCTCGTCTGGCATATGGTGGGGTTAAAGGCTCATTTAAGTGGCTCACTGAGAGCTAAGTAGGAAACTGTCAGGGCGTGGCTTTGGCCCAGTGGTAGGTACTCTCTTAGTGTTGACCTAAGTGTTTCCCAGCTACACGTCCAAGATACGTAAGTGGGTTTCTTCTCAGGGTCTCGTAGCACGGGTTCGAGAAACTGCACGAGTTATCTGGCGAGTGTAATTACAGGTTGCTGCGCAGATCTCATAGTGAGTCGGTGTAACGTGTTGTAAGCAAGCGCCTCTTGTTACCGTGTGGGACGGTGGTCACAGTTCGTGAATAACTCAAGATCATGGTACTCTGTAACACTGATAAGGTTTCGAGACAGCTTCCGCTTTCGACTGGCTTGAGCGTAAACTTGGAGATCTGAAACAAATTGAATACATTATTCCAAAACTATCCTACATTCCCTAAAAGTCGGTAGCCACACTACAAGAGTTCAAATTAATTCAGAAAAATATAAAAGTGTTCTGAGGGTGCTCTGTATACAGTTACTATCATGAAAATTTCATTATTGAAATTTAGCTGTGTAGTCCAGGCTACAAAATGTTGATCAGAACAATACTTGATAATATTAAACCTCCTTTCTCAATAGTGATGAGAAGCTAAATTAAAGTCGTTATATTTGACATACCTATTCTCGTAGTTATATGGTGTAGAGATAAGCATAAAATATCAATTCTATCGATAGCATTTAATTCATTTACGTGAACTAGCAATTCATCCACTTTGTTTGATAACCCTGTGATATTCTGATGTAAGAAATTAATCCCTACACAATTTTTAACTGAAAACTCATTTTTGTTAAATTAATTTCTTTTAAAACTCTCTGCCTAATACTTGGTATTAATCTAAAAAAGGAGCTGCCCTAACATTATTAACTACAGGAATCTTTTCATGAAAGTTGGTGGTCCCAATTAAACGTCCGACTATCAAATCTGAAATCCATCCACTATTGAGGTGTAGATCATGCCTAGTATTATCCAATATATCAATAGCATATAACCTCTTTCCATATCAAAGGTAACAATCAAAGATTATTATGAAGCTTGTTTTTATTTATAATATAATTTTTTATTAATTATATTCAACTAGGATGTGAGTCACTGTTTTCTACGTGTAGATATATCAAATGTGGTGTATGGCTACCTTATGTAATAGCTGTAAACTCAAAATTTGTATAATTAACAGAGGACAAGAGCATAGAAATTAAAGTACTCTACATTTCCAATCCAAACATATTTCAAATTATGTATTTGACTTTATGAATAATTGCTTCACAGCTAATGGCTTTGATAACAAACTCAACTGGGCAAAGAACATTGGGCAGATGGTAGGAAAAGGTTACAAAATCCTTCACTTACCGGAGAGGCTGATGAGAGGATGTACCAGAGAAGTTAGGGAATTGGATTAGAAAACTTTATTCTACCGTTGGTAGAATAGTAGTAGCAGTATGGTGGTGTAGTTTGGGACCCACATTTTGGTTATCAAATACAGGATTTGGAGAGTGTGCAAACAAGAGCAGCTAGATTTGTTTGTGCAAATTATTGAAGGACCCAGTCAGTAATTGATATGATTGGGAGCTGGATTGGGAATCATTGGAGGAGCCGAAGAGGGTGAATAGAGTGCTGGGAATGAAGAGGGAATTTGTTAATGATGGAGCTTGAAGGGATATTGGTCAAGGAATTAGGAATAGTGCATGGAAAGGGAAAGACGACAATGACCACAAGCTGGCGCTCGATTTCATGCATAAGGGAGTGGGAAAATTTTCTTTTGTTGGTTAGGGTATCAGGGATTGGAACAAATTACCAAGTGAAGTGATGAATAATTTACGAAAAACGCGTAAGGAATTAAAATTAAAATTTGTAAATTGAAAAAGTAAATGGGGGATGAATTTAACACTCAAATTATATAAGAAAAGTTTTAAAAAATAAAATAAAAATAGGTAATTAGATGACTAGGGGAATTGCCACCGGAGCCTCAGCTCCACCAGAATTAAAATTAATAATAATAATAATTGGTTAACAACAAAAGATTTGTCTTTAAACTTTTTTAAAACTCAATATATGCAGTTCAGTACATCATACAGATTAACTCCATACAGAAACATAAAATTTGGAGGTCAGTTCAATCAAAAAATTTCTAGGTTCGCATATTGATTATAATTTAAAACTAGGATGCATGTTTCTTAATTGCTGAAGCCATTGGGTGCAGCCCACTTCTGCAAATCGTTCAATTTCAGCAATAGAAGATCTTCATATGAGGAAACTACTTTATTTTGCATATTTTCACTTTATAATGTCTCTCAGATACAAAGTATACAGAGTCCGAACGTGTGTAGTAAGAATTATGTTTGGGGTTAGTAGTAGAACTTCATGCAGAGAGCTGTTCAAGAACTTAGGAATTTTAACAATGGTGGCCGAATATATATAAGAATTTACGCCCTTTGTAGTCACCAATTATACTCCACCCGAAACAAGTAGTAAATTGTTGGGAATCTGAAATTCCACCATTCTGATGGAAATGTTAGTGAAGTTATACTCACAAACGATGGGATGGGCACAAAGTACGTAAGAATATTAAACCTTCCTTTTGAGATATCAAACGAGTCCATACTGCACGCTATTAAACCATTTGGGACGGTGATAGAGATACTAGATGATAAGTGGGGCGGAAAAATTTGTTTTAAAAAAGCATATGGAGTACGCATAGTGAAGATCGAAATCAGAAGACACATTTCGTCATACATTAATGTATATGAGTTACGTGACTTGGCAATTTACAAAGAACAACCTCGAAATTGCTCGTTGTGTCACTCCACGGAACATGTCCGAGCTAACTGCCCTCTTAAACAACCGGTAGTAATGCCACTAAGGTATGCTAGGCGTACAAAGGTGCAAACAAACCGGGAAGAAGACCAGTCTGAACGTCTACAGCAGTTTCCTCCACTTACGAAAGCGGGATGTTTACATCCGATGACAGAAGCGATGTAGCCGGAAACCGATAACATACATCATATTGCAACAACTCATTCCCACCAGCGGAATAAAACACAAAGCAATAAGATGAGCAAGTCTCATATTATGGACCATGATTATTCAGCAACCCCACAAATAAAAAAATGTTGATGATGCACAAGATATTGTGAATGAGGAAATACCAGTTAATCTAACTACAAATGTGGATTGTGAGGAATCAGAAAATGGAAAAGGTGAACCAATGTTCACGACGGATATGCAGTCTACAGCAGATGAGATGGAGTCGCAGCGCCCGACATCAGTCAAGATCAACAGTAAACTTCAAGGGAGGAAGGGACCTGAGGAAAATGTAAAATAAATAAGAGACAGTTCAAGCGAGACGGAAATATTAGAAAAAATGAAAACTAGGGACAAGAAAGTAAAGAAGCAAGTAAGTGATAAGGCCACGGTATCCCCTGCGCTAATATCACTTGCTGATCAACATAAAAAAACGGATGGAGATACAGATAAAGTAATTAATGCCTTCAAATGGGCAGAAGACCAACCGCAAGAAACCCAGATAGAGGACATGCATATAGAATGAAACAGCAGATTAATGCGAGACAATTGTGATGTGTAAACAGTTTATTTGATAAAACTACCACCAAGGAAACAGGGAGATGTGCGCCGATAGCACAATTCAAACGTATACAGTGGCAACACTAAATATAAACTCGATTATCAGCCCTCTTAAAGTAAAAATGCTGCAAGACTATCCTACAGCCGCAAATCTTGACATTATACTCCTGCATGAAGTTATTAACGCAAACCTAGACAATATCTTTGGTACAATTTTATAAGGAAAGTAGGTTGCGATATCAGCCTTGGAACAGCGATCTTAAACAAATTCGGTATTGAAACCTCAGAAGTAACAAGGTCCCAAGACGGAAGAACTATAGTTTGCACCATACCCAGTACTAGAATAATAAACGTATACGCTCCCTCAGGTAGTAATCAAGGAGCCAAAAGGGCGTAATATTTCAAAACCAGTTTAGCTTTACACATGGGAACGAACACCCGACAAACTATTTTAGGAGGAGGTTTCAACTACGTTTTAAATCGGAAGATAAGACGCCCAACTTCAACAAGCGCATCGAATTGGAATACATCACTAACAATTTCAAATTACTAGACACATGAGAAGTAAAAAACGGAGATAATACAGGGTTCACATACACGACTGGGAAAACTGCATCACGATTAGATCGTATATACATCAGTCACGAGCTAAAGAGTGAACTACAAACAATAGAATGGTGCTCGGTTGAATTTTCAGACCATGTTGTCTACCAGTGCAAAATAAACCTAGCTAAATAAAATATATACACGGGGAGAGGATACTAGAAATTAAATATATCTATTCTCGAGCATCAACAGCTACAAGAGAGCTTTGTAGATATATGGCAACAATGCTGTAGCCAAATACGGAGAATGCAGTCAGCTATAGAGTGGTGGAAAAAATTGGCGAAACCCAAGATCCAACGGATGTTGAAGACCTATAGCACCGAATTTAAAAAAGTGGCTACAGCAAAAAAAGAATTTTAGTATCTTTCTTTACGAGATTTATATAAAAAGGTGGAAACAGTAAGAAAATATCTCCTCGAGATTAAGAAAATCAAGGCAAAAATAATAGCAATGAAGAGGAGACAACTAGAAGGAATCAAAATCAGAAGTAGAGTACGTGACATCTTATCCTTTGAAGATGTTTCAATTTATCATCTAGTGCAAGAAAAACGCAAAGCGAGGAGACATTTGATCACAGAACTGTGAACAGAAAGAAGGAGAATGCCATTAAACCCAAAATACAATAAAACAACAACCTCACAACAATTATAAGCACCTATTCGAAAAAGTAGATATTAGCATAGTCCCAGAGAGAATAATAGCTTCTACAAAACAACAATTGAACGATAAAGATCGAGTAGACCTTAACAAGATAACTGAAGAGGTCACGAGGAAGAAGCTTATGCAGTAATCCAAAGAAACCGAAAGAAAAACAAAAAAAACTTTTCCTGAGGAATTTGTAGCCGGCCTAACAATATTAGTCCCCAAAAATGTGAAGGCTAATAATATGAAGAGCTCTAGACCTATAAATTTACTGAACAGTGCTTATAAAATTTCGCTAGGGTGTTCGCACACAGAATAAAAGATAAAATACATAAACCCACCACGCCGCTGTTGGATATAACAGATCAATTGTTCAACCCCTCTCAGAATTGACGTCATAGGCTATATGAACACAAGTAACTCAGAGGGTTCCATCCTCTCACTTGATCTCGATCCAGCCTTCGATAAAGTTAACCATAACTATCTGAAACAAACGATGGTAAAGATGGGATTTTGGGAAGATATATCAAACATAATAAATAATTTACTAAACAAGGTAACAACGCAGATAATCGTCGATGGAATGATGATTGGACTTATACGAATTAGGCCATCAATAAGACAAGGATGTCCACTATCTATGATCCTTTTTGCAATTGCTCTTGAACCACTACTGATAAAATTAACAGAAACAGTAACAGGGCTTGACTTAGGAATTCGGAAAGTGATATGTCGGGCCTATGCTGATGATGTCGTAGTCTTTGCAAAAGATACAACAGATATTGAATTCGCAAAACAAACCATCGATAATTACAGTCAATGCAAAATAATCAAAAGTGGAGTGAGTTTGAGGAATAATAAACCCTCCTGGCTGGAAGAAAACACGGATATCTACCTCCTGGCAGTTAAATTCCAAAACTGCCTGCAAAAAAGTGTTACAACAAATTGACGGAACATATTAGCCAAAATTAGAGCTTGCCTTCAAACAACACTCAGTGAAGAATCTTAATATGATACAGAGAGTGCAATTAATCAACACATTAATCCTTGGGAAGCTATGGTATACTTCGCAAGTATTTTCAGTTTCTAAGCCCTTAGCAACCATCACCTATGAGTAAAGTGGAGATAATAGCTGGCATAGCCCCTGGAGACATATGCTGGTAAGCTGCCACTAGCATGGCAAGGCTTAGAGTGAACGAAGACGTCCGACACCCTCTGCATGTTTATACATCAGTGCTATCGAGACTTAAGTCCCTATCAAGCTTCCTGCTGACTTCCAAACCACTAAATGGAGCACCAAGCAATGAAAAAATGTTGGCTTAGGAGAACAGAGTGCAACATGATATCAAATGGATCCAGTCGAAAGAGGGTCTACCACATAGGTCCGAACAACCATGGCCCATATGGAAGTCACTAAATATGTTTCGAGTTGGAGTTGGTCGTTCCAAAGATACCCTTGCCTCATGGGGGTACCTGGGAGATCACCCAGATACTACATGTTTGTGTGCGAGAGAGAATCCATGGCACATCTATTGTCTTGTCCACAAATCGGAATGAATGTATCAAAATTTGACCTCCAAACAGCGACTGACAAAAGCCATCGCATTGGCGGAAAAACAGCCTCTTATTTGATGCTGTCATCACCACAGAAGACAAAGAAAAAGCCCTTAGCACGTAGAATTATGTCTTCGGTGGGATACTTTATACACAGAGGAGGAATCTTCAAAATTAAAGTTGAAACAAAGCGGGGGAATTGTCCTTGTCTATGTTTATAAGAAGAGTAAAGTTCTCTTCGTTAAAAATATACTGCAACTAAAAAGCAGGAATCCGCAAGGAGTTACAGTGCTCTGATGGACCTATACAAGCCACATAACATGACACCACCCATGAGCATAGTCGGAATACCAAACCAGCTGAAATACTTACAACTTTTATACCTGGAACTCAGCTACCTGAAGCTCCAACACAAAAATAACTGCCCATTTACAACAAAAATAATCTACAATATTATGAAGTATAATACCCCCCCAAATAGTCAGGAAACGAAGTCTCCAACCATTATATGGAAAAATCTTTGGAAAAATATCCATAACACAATGTTACAGGCATCCGTACATTCAATTTGGTGACCGAGCTTGGTGAGTGAGTGGTTAACGCTCTAGCCTCGCATTCGTGAGGACGGCGGTTCGAATCTCCGTCCAGGCATTCAGATTTCGGTTTTCCATGGTTTCCCCAAATCACTCCAGGCGAATGCCGGAATGCTTCCTTAAAAAGTCCATGGCCGAATTTCTTCCCGTTCCTTGTCTCCAATCCCATCCCCCCTCTAATGACCTCGACGTTGACTAGGGGTAAAGCCATAAGTAAAAAAAAGTTAATCTGGTACAAGATAGTCAATGAGACAGTAGCCACTAACTCCAAACTAAATCGAATCCATTTTCTAGAAACGGATAGATGTAACCATTATCAAATGGCAAACACTCTACCTCATGGGATTACCTGTCAGCATGTCAAAGGCATTTGGAAATGGTAAGCGGACCGCAGAACATATATTAGATAACACCACGAGAAGAGTAACTCCTGAACTTCTACTTCAACCAGACATGACATCAGACTCGGAAGATGAAAGAGACGCCTTAATATGGCTAATGGGAAACACTATATACTATATATTTTCTCAGAAGAATGCAAATATAGAGGACTATTGGGTCCAACTTGTGGTAAACTACCACAGATTCAAGAGGAGGAAAGAAATGAGAAAATTCCCTTCGCAAATTATTTAGATACAATTATACCGTTTAAATAAATAATAATTAAAAGAAGAATGGCTGCGTGAATTTG
This sequence comes from Vandiemenella viatica, assembly GCA_031002005.1. NCBI lineage: Eukaryota > Metazoa > Arthropoda > Insecta > Orthoptera > Morabidae > Vandiemenella > Vandiemenella viatica. Next base: position 85,486,852 of record CM061921.1, read on the forward strand.
AGTCAATGATCAAAATAAAAGGAAAAACATAAGGAAAAAACGATTTAGATGTTACAGCCAAAGAATGTAAAAAGTAATTAAATAAATAAAAAAATTCTCTAATAAGTTAATAATAAAAAAATTACAATCTTATTTACGATTATCTGGTAATAAAAAAAATTGGTAATATAATAATCTAAAAAAAGGAGAGTTACATCTATGCCAGAAAAATAAAGAAGGGTCCTTAAAGTAAAGAAATTTAGAACGAGAGTTGTAAATCAAGACTGTTGATGGCTCTGTTCCTAATACTAGAGAATTAGAAACACCACAAATGCGAGTGAGAAAAATACTAGACTTTCATTCATTTCCCCAATACCTACTGTTCATCTTTGTAATCAGAGGCATATATCAGACGGCTCAAAACTTCAGTACTTGCCAGAAATAACAATGGTATAACCGTACAATTTTTATAACTGCCATTCGCTAAAAATTCTATTTGTTACTAAAATAATTGTCCTAAGTATAAAGAAATTAAGTATCATAATGAGAGAAGCAAAGGATGAGTTTATGAATAATATTATTGGTGCAGGGGGACGATGCACCTACAAATTTCTATGGTTATATAAGAAAACAGGTGAAGAGAAGGTATTCAGACAATTGTAGAAAAGAATGGAATTGAAGTAACTGAGGATTTTAAAATGGCATAGATATTGGGTGACTGTTTAATGAGACCACTAAGGCTTATCATCCTGCGATGGAATGGTATAAATCAGAGTCTCTCTACAATTATACAAGAGGAAACTACAAAATTTGAAATAAATTCTCAGTAAATTATAAAAAAAATTGCGCTTGTTACTGAGCGGTGGCAGTTGGAGCGCTGATAAAGCAATCTCAGCAATCAGAGAACTGAAACCGACTGTTTCTCTGTCTTAAAACGGCAGACGAGCAGAGAGACCACAGGCATCGAACTTGGCTGATAGTTAAACACGCATCGACCTAGCCGGTTCGGGTAGCTTCTTTCAGCATAACTAGTTAATCATCCATCTTAGTAAATCCTAGCGGGTCTTGAAAATTTTTCTTAACTGTGCTATCATTGCATGTACTTGTACTACTTTTCATGCCAGTCGTTAAATGAGAAGCCCAACAAAACTAATTCTTTCCGTTTGTAAGCAACCCTCTGCTGTCCATTCCATTCCTAAGTTCCTGCAGTGCTCACAGCATTAGTTGGCAGAGATTTATCATAGATTGAGAACCTCAGGTAAAGAAGAGAACAATGCAAATTTGTAGAAAGTTAGGTAATCGCAGATTAAACCTTTGGTTGTCGCATCATTTTCTAAACGATAGAAATATAGTAATAATAATGTCTTAACACTCTGCCTCGTTGTTGTTGATATATGCACTCTTTCCACCAAATCTCGTGCAATCAGAGAAAGAAAAAGATTCACGTTTACCTAAGGTAGATCTAAATTTTAAAGGGAACTTCCGATGAATGAATATCGATAACGGATCCTGAGAAGCTGGTTTTGTCATTTTCTCTGATCGCTCGCTGTTTCTACTGCGCATGTAGTAATCTTTTGTTGTTGTGGAAAAGGGCGCGAGAAGTTGCCAGCTTGATGTTTTTTTGACGGTCACAGTGGTGACATTGATAAGAATTGCAAAAAAGTTGCTGTGTTGTATGTGTGATAAGTCGCTGCCGAAAGTAAACAATCGGTATTCGTAAGGAAGTTTGTTTTTTGTCTACATTTTTTATTACATTTGAACGCTCGAAATGGAAGGAAGTGTTCTGGAGAGTTGCATTCAGCGTGCATCATTTAATATTGTGTTCCAAGTAGGTATTACAGAGAATATATTTTTCTTAGAATGCTTTGTAACTTTGGGTCTGTGCTTTTGTTGGTGAGGTTGTTGTATAATGCTTTTTCCATTCCGCATTTAACAGATATTTTATGGGCTATTATTACTGATCGGGAAGCAGTTGGCCGTTGTGAAATGTGGCAGTAATGACGTTGACAATATGAACCACATAAAAGCAATTTAGAGAAAATAAATATCAAAACAATCGAATTGTTAGTTATAATTATGGTGGTCCTTGGGTATTACGACATAACCGCAAACTACGTTAATATTACAGTTTCCAAAACAAAGCTTTTGTTCACGTGCCAAAATGCGTTAATTGTATTACATTCTGTAAATAATCTTTCATAGCACTGCAGCAGAATTTATTCACTACGTTAGAATCTCTCCAATAACCCTCTATACCACGGCAGCTTATTGCTAAGACTGCTTCATTCTTATAAAATTCAGATACTGTAGCCTTTTTGTTTTAGTTTGATTACAATATCCATAGCTTTGGTTTTTTAGTATGAAATTTATTTAAAAACTACCACATACTTTAACAGTAAAAATTATTTGGATTTGTAGTTTACATTTCTGTTATGCTTAAATTTTGTCAGGATTACTGGAGATCGCAATTCCGCAAGGAAGTGGTGTCATGATACTGCAGTTCGTCAAACCTTAGAAATATTTTCCAATGCACATTTCATGGTGTCGTGCTGGTCGGGGGTTTACTCCAACCAAATTTCTACTTGAAAATGATGGTTCTGGCTGTGTTACAGTGAAAATAATACATCTTTTGATTGACCACATCAGTATTACGACGACATTAGTGAATGTTGTAGTGGAATCACAATCTCCAGTAGACTCAACTCGTCTATCAGGTACCTGCCAGTGTTGTGCACATTAAAGTTCCGCCATACTGGATTGGGGAGATATAATGAATCCTTGTCAGCTGTCCTATTTTTCTAGGCAGTTTCACTTAGGCGATTGCTGAGATGGTCCATCATCTCCAACTTGTAAACCACCCATTTCTGAAGAAAAATACACTTATAAAGGCAGAAGTTAACACATTTCACATAAAGATGGCAGCAAATGTTCTCGCCCCCCCTCCCTCCAATTAGAATTAGTTTGCCTGGTATAGGTTGTAGATGTGGGTATATAACTGTCATCACAAGGTGAAATACTAGGCCTACCTGCTGCACGAGTCACTTGACAGTGGTAAAAAAAGAAAAGGTTGTAGTTTATTTCATTTGTAAATAGACTAATTATATTCATTAGGCCTACATGCTGGTATTTTAAAACACAAACATTGATTCGCATATTTAAATGTTGGATTTTCCATCGGTGTTAGCAATTGTTATATTTATTTATAGGTTTATTATGAAACTGAAGAGGGTAATATCTAGATCGCGATACCGCTGCAACCACTTACCGCCTCGCGATTTAAACACTTCCAGAGAGAGTATGACATCACTATGTTGCTGGCTGAATGTGACGTATACGTTCCACCCGCAGCTTTAAATGTCACTAGTGGGGCCTTCCACAAAAAGTAGTCAGTCACTAATACGTCTCATATCGAGAAATCGTTAATTTAACACCAGTAGTACAGGAATAAATTAATTTGCAATGAGGTTTTGAAGCAGGCTGGACCACACTGAAACGTAATTATCGAACACCTTATTGCAGATACCTATGTCATATCTATCGCTGTTTACATCTTAATGCAGCCTGGACCATAGTGAAACATAACCGACGCACACGATATTGCTGAAACGCAATTTTCAAATCGTATCTATCACTGTTAGTATGGTCCAGGCTGCGTTTCAACCTAAATGCAAACGGTTATTGATGGAATCTTGTTTTTATAAATATTTTATTTCGTATGAATAATTTTAATAGCAATTTCAGCCACGCGAGGAAATATAGAAGAACGGAATCAAATACAAATCAATGGAATTGTGACTAATAACATTAACACTAATGAACGATATCAATTATCAGTTTGGAATGTTGTACATATTTTAATAATATTGTTAATAGTGCAAGTAATAATTTTCTTTAACTTTCTCAATCCGTATTTTTTATTATTATTATTACTATTGGCTACATTCTATGGCCTAACGTGTATTCTCAAATCGATCGAATGCTGAATACGTCACACACGGAAACAGTGACGTCATAGTCTCTCCATCGGGTAGTGTTTACATCGCGAGGCGGTAAATGTTTGCAGCGGTATTGCGATGTAGATATTACCCACTGAAGAAAAACTTGTTTCTAAACTTATCTTTGAACCTTGATTAATTGACTGTCAAGCCAATCTTCTTAGTCTGATGGTGTTTATAGTTGAAGGATATTGCGTCCGTTTAAATTTTTTGTTTCTTATAAAATTTTAGTCGAATCCTACACTAGAACACCCACCAATTAAGAAACATTACCAATCTTTTGAAATTTGGATTAATTGAACTGTTGTGGTGTGTTTTTCATCTGTGCTTTAACATTTTCCTCTAAAGCCACTACGAGAGAAGTTACAAAATTTCAAACGAAGCCTGGCTCAACATAAAGATGATTGGTCCAGCCATTATTTCACCCCGTAGAAAGCGATTCCGTCAGGAACTGGCTTCATAATACTGCAGTGGTCAAACGCAAGACTTCGCTAGAAATACTTTCGGAAGTACATTTAACGGTTTCTTGCTGGTCCAGGCTGTATTACAACCTAATTTCTGCTTGAAAATAATGGTCCAGGCTGTATTACAATGGAATTACTGCTCTTAAATAATATGTCTTGTGATTGACTACAGCAGTATTATGACATCATTACTGAATGTTGTTGTAGCGGACTTGCGATCTCCATTAGACCCGGATTTGGATTTACTATCTCTGTCATACTGACTTAATACTCCTCCTTTGGAAGGGGAGTGTCCATAAACTACATGGCTCCATTTTGGCCTCACTTGAACTCCTCCCCCGGTACGGCACGTAGCTTTTTTCCCTACTAATTCCAGAAGAATTCTGTACTGTTTTCTCTTAGCAGACTATCATTAAAATTATTGCGTATATGATGAACACAACCCAGGTTTGCTTTATGTACTTTTCTATCATTACAGGTATTCTGAATGAAATGTTGACACTCCTGCAAATGATCAATTATTGGGGGAAAAACCTCTCCCTTAGGTACAGTCAGGGATCACTTTCTTTTTGAGGTTTTACTAAAAACATTCTCCTTATCTCATTCATTATTGTTCTTTTATTGATAAAATAGAACACAGTAGGCCTATACCTGCCACACCAAAAAATAAAGAGCCGCATTTTTTGTTTTCTTTTGCTGCAATTCTGTCACCTTTATTTCTACATTACCAGTGAATGATTCTTTGATCCACTTAAAAGATTTCTGTAACTCATTGGATAATAAAAACTTGTTGGATAAGCCTTTTAAACTTTATTATACAGCTCCACTTCACACCACACATTGAACTTGAATAATACTTCAGTGAGCACTATAATTAAAGTTGCACTGAAATTCACTTGACAGAACAAAATTAGAATTATATAAAAATTGAGTGGTGTGGTCTCACACGGGTAATCCTAATCAAAATAGCTTTATTTCAAACCATCAAAACAATGCAAAATGTTTGTTACTGCTTTGCACTATCCCAGGTGACATCTGTATGTGAATTTTCGCCTAGATACATCTAATACTTTTTGAATCGTAATGTGCTGTCAAATGTCAGTTTGTTCAAATGCTCTGGCAGCGTGCAATCCAAGTCACACGCATGAGCGATACTGTCTGTATATAGGATATCTACATTACATAGGAAGATAATTAAATGACAGAAATACCCACATGCTGTTGTGTGTACTGTATCCTATTTTCACTGTTACAAATAATATGAAATTAAAGCTATGTGGTTTGCTTGGAACTCTCCCACGTAGCCCAGTGTAGCAGTGTAGCTTTCTACCCAACTCCCCCCCCTCCTCCCTCCCGCCAGACTGAGCCATGTAGTTTATGGATTCACCCAAGGACCCATTCAGTCTTTGGTTGTTAAGTTTAGTAGAAACTTTTAATCGGTGGCACTTTGAGTGCTCTACCCATTTAGGGTGTAGGAGGATGTCTTCAATTATACAAATAATAAATAATAATTTATTGCTTTTATTTTGATTCTCTAGCTTATGTTCTTGTTCCCAGAACTTGAAGTTTCGTGTTTTGTAGAATTTTACATGTTCAGTGCCAAGCCTGTTGGGTGAGTGGTAATACTTGGGCATATCATTCGGTAGGCTGTGGGTACAAATCCCTATCTGACCATCCATATTTCAGTTTTCCTTGTTTCCCAAAAGCACTCCAGGAAAATGCTGACATGTTTCCTTTGAAAGGCTATGGCCGAATTTCTGTCCTTTCATTGCCCGCAGTTCTTTCCCTCCTTGAATGATATTGACATTTTGTGAAGCTCTAAGGGGGCATCCATTAATTATGTGAAGTGAATTTGGGGGGGGGGGGGCAATGGAAATTCCACGTGAGGTTTTGAAAAAAAAAAGAAATAAATAAAGTTCTACAAATGACACAAATGTCTACTTTAGGGAGGTAGATGATCTAGAAATGAGGCGGGAACTGACGCTAAGTTACGGAAGAGAGGGGATATAACCGCCCTTGGAAGCATGAGAGCTGGAAAAAAAGCCGTAAAAAACTACGAGGTCGATTAGTAGGGGGGCGTCTCCATCAAAAATCTCACATCATTTTAGAGAGGGGGGAGTCCAGAATTCTGGAAAAACACCTCCCGAGATTAATGGACGCCCCCTAATTTAAAAAAAAGTAATTTTTGTATTGCTGACATTATTACTTCAGCTATGTGTAAGTGTATATAACTATTGTGATCTGCAGTATTTCTGTCATTTGACATTAACTACTGCAGTAGGATGAAATTGTGTATCACCATTTTTATACAATCTCTGTCTGATATTGTGTGCTGAAGTGTGTATTGTTGTTCAGATGAGGGTGTAGCCGAATATTTGCTTAGTTAATTGTGATAATCCATCTAAACATCATATCATTTGATTTACATGCATTGCTTTCTGATGATGAATTTTAACCTGTTCATGTTTTATACATGGTACACATAACAAGTTGCACTCTACTCATACGTATTATTTCATTTTAATTACAATTAAGAATTCGTTCTAGCACTATGTCAACATTTGACTTCAGTTTTTGAAGTGTTATTTGCTTGTATTTTTTTTTTTTTTTTTTTTTTTTGTAATAACGGAAATGTTTTCTAAGAGCACCAGATCCTGGCAGAATTGATTTTGATCTTTTGTGTTTGGAATTTTTTTTTTTTTTTATCACATCCAGTTGTTAAAACATTGGCTGTGTTGCTGCAAATAAATTTCTGGGTCTGTGATTAATGTGCAGATTGTACATTACCTATATACTTTTGGAAGGATTCTTTTTAGAGGAAAGTATAGAAGATGGCAGGCTGGTGATATAAACATGCAAGAGAAAATCACAATCCAAAACTACTTGTTACAAATTGATCCCCTTGTCATGTTATAGATAGGCATTTTTGAAGTGAATCTTATGCAAAGTGTGAACAAACTCCCTATCCATGTGTGGCTGTTACATTTCTGAGATGTCAATTGAAGCTGTGGTGAGATGTGGCCTGTTGAGGGGGAGAGAGGGGAAAGGGTTTAAAGTAGACAAGGGCTATAGTTTGGTATCAGGGTTGTATTTGTGTACAAATTCCTACTTGCCTTATTTGTGGAGGATAATTTTCTCATGTAACGTCTTAACTTCCTGGAACTTGAAATATATGTTAAAATTTTGTTGAGAATTGGCATGAGGTGACTGAATGGTCGAGGTAGGGTTTTGAAACATTGTCTCTGTGAGATAGGGTTAACAGACCAATGAATAAACAGTTAAGAGTTTATAATTGTTTAAAAAACTGACAAACCTTTGTAAGTTGACAATATTCACATGCTGCATTTGGCTGTAACTATGGGTTTGAACAATGTGGGGAAAAGTATAAAACACATTAATTCTTTAAAAAAATTAACTTATTTTAATATAAATTTGAAATATCTATCAAATTAAAAGTGAATGAACACTTATGTTAATAAATGAACACAATTATTTCAGTAAAAGAACAATATTTAAAAGAAACTAACAAATGCAACATACAGAAGATTAGGCCCATGTATGCGGTAACAAGATGCTAGTTTTGGTTAACTTCTTAGGCTAAGTTACAAATTACATATTTTTGTACCATTGCAATGGAATGGCTTTTGCGCCTTTACAACTGCCTAAGATATACAGGAAGGCAAAAGTTATTGCTCTATTTCTCTGTTATGCCACATTTACAAGATATTTGAAAGGATCCTGCTCAATTTACTGAGCCCTATAATCAAGCCGAAAGTGATTTGCCAGCAAGTGGGTTTCAAATTCACAGAAACTGCACCATACAAGTCCTCAACCTGACTCAATATGAGGGTGGTTTCGAGCTAGGATTGATTACAGGAAGGGCCTTTGTAGAACTGTCTGCAATGTCTTGATACCATACAGCATTAAATCTTGTTGCATAAACTATTTTGACTTAGTAATGACTTCAAGTTTGTAGAAACCATCCAAAATGTACTTCATTGAATTTCAGGTTAGTAAAAATCGATGGAGAACACAAAAAAATTGGGCTGCTTCAGGTACAGAACTAATCCAATATTTACACTAACAATCGACCTCAACTGCTGATGAATCGAAGCTTTATCTATGCAGGTGATTGAGCACTATTCATGCAGGCTAAAGATTTTGGAACAGTGGAGAAGTGTCTAAGTAATGGTCTACACTCGCTCAGGTAATACTACAAACACAATCAGCTGAAACCCACCTAGCATGGTGGTGTAATGGTTAGCGTTCTGGCCTCGCATTCGGGAGGATGGCAGTTCGACTCCCCGTCCGGGCATCGAGATTTGGGTTTTCCATGGTTTCCCAAATCACTCCAGGCAAATGCCGGGATGCTTCCTTCAAAAGCCCATGGCCGAATTCCTTCCCATTCCTTGCCCCCCATCCTTTCCCATCTCTAAAGACCTTGCTGTTAAGAGACATTATGCAGTTAAAAAAAAAGCTGAAACCAAATCCAGCTAAATGTCAGGTGAAAGGTTGCAGATTTAGATCACTGTATCACTCCTTCATTTATGAAAAGCACTGCTGAACACAAAAGGCAAAATTTGTCCGCAACAATATACTGCAGAAACACACAGGAAGTGTATGGGGTGCACATCCTGCATGCTCTTAACATCAACTCTTGCACTGTGTTATTCTGCTGCAGAATATTCCTGTCCTATTTGGTGCAAGTCTGCTTATGCCATACAAGTAGATACAGTGCTGCATGAAACCTGCAGTATTGTTACGGGTTGCCTTAGAGCCACACCCATTGAAAAACTATATATCGTGTGGCTGGAATCTCTCTCCCTGATATTTGTAAGTTGTTATGTTAGTATGAAGTAAGTTTAATCAGAATGTAGCTCATCCAATATCCAGGCATCAACTCCCAAGGAAAGGTTTCCTGAGGATGATGACTTCATTAAATGCACTGCTGATAGTTGCCCGGCTCAATCTGTGGCAAGTGAAATTGATTGGTGTAGATTAGTGGTTGTCCATTGTAGAGGCAAATCCTTGACTGGAAAACATGGAGAATGCTGAAGAGTGGTGCAGACAGGAGAAAAGATAGTTCAGTAAGATGGTGTTATTTTGAATATTGAAATACTAGGTGTGAATGTAGAGCAGAACAGACCAGCCAGCATCTATACAATTGACTGCAGTGCTCAACAACCTGCACTTTGGAAGAACTCCTTAATGCTAATGACAATGCTCTCTTAAGATGCTGACTTTTGCTCTTCTACAATATGAATTGAGTGGTTTAGATTGCTATATTTTTTCTATTTTTCTGTTCTGTTTGCTTTTCTAACTACTGTAACGGAGGCGCTTTTGATATGAAATAAGTAAATTAGGCAAAATCATTTTCTGTTACCTGAGATCGGAGTTGTAGTGAACAGCATCACTCTAATGTTCAGTATCACTCCTTTTTTGTCATTAATACAAATACCTCATATTTCGGGACAAACTGTTTTTTATCAGATAAAATATTCGAACAATAATAAGGCAGTTTATGATATAATGGCCTGATGGGAGCCATGAATACTATTAATGGGTTGAAGAATAGTGTCAAGCTGTTAGAAATGACACACAGGTTTCCCCAGTTCTGTTATGCCTAAAATAAAACGGAGTGAATTCTCTTTTTATTGATAACTCCAGCTTGCCTAGAGTGACCGTGTGCAAGAACTTTGTGGACATCAGCAATATCATGTTTGATAAAGAATGGGAAGCCAGTTAAATTTTTGAGGTGAAGCAGATGTGAAGGAAATTAAATAAAATTTTCAAGAGAGGGCTGTATTTATGTTGTCTTTTGACACTCTAAAACTTCTTAAATGTTTGAAAGTTAAGTGGACAGAATTTCATGTATTGGCATATGTACGGAGGTCAAAGTGATGTTCCATACCAGTGGTTTGTCCATGCAGTTGTAACTCAAAAAGGCTGAACTTCATTGATGAGCCATATATTATGACCACCTGATAAATAGCATGTTGGTCCACCTGTGGAGTGCAATACAGCAGCAGTTCAGCGAGGCACCCTTGGTAAATTTCCAGAGGTATCTGGCATCAGATGTCTTCATACATGTCACACAATTCCCTAAAACTAAGGGCCAGTGGTTTATGTATGTAGAGCTGTTGTGCGATAGCATCAGAGATGTGTTCTATTGGATTGAGATCAGGTGAATTTGGTGGCCAAGACAACAATGTGAGCTCACTATTGTGCTCCTCAAACTGCTATAACATGATTGTTTCCTTGTGACATGGACAGTTATCCTGCTGGAAGATGCCATCGCCATCATGGGTCCACAATAATTTTCATGTTGTCCACAGCTGTTATGGTGGCTTCAATCACTTCTACATGTCCTATGGATGCCCAAGTGAGTGTCCCCCATAGCAGTAATACTGCTTCCAGTGACCTGTGTCCATGGCACACTGCTTGTTTCGAGCAATGACCATTGGCCTGGTGTGATGATAAATGTGATTGAACTGACCAGGTAAAAGTTTCCATCGATCTGTGGTCCATTTTCGATGATTCTGTGCCCACAGGACTCGTAATTGACGATGTTGTTGGGTCAGCATGGAAACAAATAGGTGCCATCTGCTTTGGAAACCCCGTATTCAACAATGTGCACCAACAGTGTGCTCCAAAACACTTATGCCTGCACCTTCAAGGCTGTAAGGAAAGGAATCTTCAGTATGAAGGGATGACAATTGTTTAAGTAAACCGTTGTAAATTATGGGCTTCATGTGAACAGAGGTGTGAATAATTCCCTGCCGAAGGGCAAGGTGCACATTGAGGAACGTGAAATGAGTGTGGTGCAAATCCGGGTATCTTGATGGAATGGTTATTGTTAAGGGAGTTTTCCAAGAAACTACTGCCACTGCTGAATTCCATAGAGGGGAACTAGCTTCCCATCCCTGACACGAGACATTCCCCTGGTCTTAACTTCCGACAGAATCCTACCAGTAGATCCATTACTTGTATGTGAATGGAGATTTTTCTGGTGTATAAATGCAACATAGTCTTCACGGGTTTGCAGCTGGATATTTTCATACAACAACGTCAACATTTTGACAACATCTTCTGTTGTCTTCATCAGGTAATCGTATCTTGCTATCGAGAATCTTCAAGATCACTGCAAAACTGCCGGACATCGTTGTTGTGGAACCGACCAATCAGCTTGCCTGCAGAGGCCTGGTACGCAGTTGCCAGGTATGGGTTTAGCGAACCTGCTATGCCTGAGCTGTAAACTTGTGAGTGCCGCAAGTTTTCCCACACTGTAAACTCCTTGCATGCTTCAACTACCACCGTGGGGTGTGGATGTGGAACATTGTTTGTCGAATAGATCCGGATCTTGGCTTTATCGCCGGGACCTTCTGGTGAAGATGGCGACAGAGATTCCGATCGCCAAAATATCGTGTGAAAGCACCCTGCTCACTTGGGTAGTCACCTGAGAAGACTATATTAATAATATAAAAAGTTTGTTATAAGTACATTTTAAGTTTTGCTCTTAAAAAAATAGTAGTAGTTTGTTAGCAATAAGAATAATCATGTTGTTTCAACCTTTTAGCACATAGCAGCATCGACAAAGACTTTGTTTCTTGTAGGACTTTCTAATTCAATCTGGACACTTGTACAGATGCCGCAACAATCAAGAAAAAACACTGGGTATTAAAACATGTCTATCAGAAGAACTCAAGTTCCTGCAAATTTTCAATGTTTTATTATTTCTGTCAAAGCAAAAAAAGATAAGGAAAAGAAAATTTGGACCAGAGACTGGATGTTATGAAGGGATCAGCTGGGTGTTTATCAGACATTATAATCTGAATTGAGGTTACAGTATTTTCAACAGACTGACAACTTTCTGCAAATGACAGCAGAGGATTTTGAGTACTTACTAAAATTAGTAAAACCAATTATGATAATAATAATTTAAAAAATAAAATACAGCAAGTGAAATGTGGAATGTGACACTGAGCTTCTTAGGTGAGATAAGAAAAAATGACAAATTATGCAGATATCTGTAGGAAGATTCATACCACTCTTTAATGTTTCTTTTTCGGATACCATTGTGTAGAATAAAAATTCACGTAAAAGGTAATAAAAATAAACAAGTTATTTCAATTGGAATTTTTATTTAAATCTCAAAAATACTTATTATAGGCCTACTATCAGTAGTTAAAGGGACTGAATGGCAGCTGGATATAGTCTTTACTGCATCAAAAAACTCTCTTGTACTTTGGTACATATTATCTGCTCCATTGCAGTTTATTGGGGGGGGGGGGGCTATGACTTTTCTTTACTACTGAATGAAACTTTATACTAAAATTGTACAGTTTTCTGCTTACTTAATTGGTGGTGGTTCTAAATTTGGCAGCCAATTCCTGTAGAGCACATTGCTTTTTAATTTGGTTGCAGTATGATTTACTTTATGCATCCCATAGATCTGGTAAAACTTCCTACTTTGAAGTTAAAGCAAATACTTTACTTCCCCCCCCCCCCCACCACCACTTTTTTGCTTCTGATATGAGTTGAAGTGTCTGAAAAATGTTCAGTACCCCGGGGGCTACAATGCGCTCTCGGAGAGAAGTGAATTGGCTGTATACACTGCATGAAAAACTGGTGTCTTAACGCATTTAGCACAATGATTGAAAGGTATCTGGAGTTTGCTGTCAGATATTTTTACATGAACATTGAGATCAACTCGCGCAATAAGTGTCGCAAGTTTATTGCTCGTTATATGACCTTTAAACCAGGGTGCTTTACTTTTTGTGTAAATACGTCTTTTTTTTTTAAATTCTTGTGTAAAAGACAGTTTTCAAGGGCTGTCACTGGTTTAGTGTTGGGGGAACATCACCCAGTTGTCTCTGTTTTAAAGTTACATAAACTTTGTTACAGTAACTGAAAGTTAATACCAGAATGGTGTTTTCATTCTCTCCTTTTCTTTCTAACACTGTAATTACATTTCAATGTGGTTTTATTTCTTCCAGGTCCTCTTTCGATGTATAACATTTTTAATGAATGCATTTGTCCTCCGTTATATCACTCAAGATGTGATAGGAGTAATGAATGTCCGTTTACTTCTGCTTGAATCCACTGTGCTGTTTCTTAGTAGAGAAGCCTTTCGTAGAGCATGCCTCAGTAGACAATTGGGACATACTCGTCAACAGATGATGAACATTTTGTGGATCACGTATGTACCATTAAGCTTAATAATATTTGTAATTTTGTAACTCTTCTAAAGGCCAAAAAAGTGTAATGATGCACAATTAAGGTCACCATGATAGTTTACCCCATGAATGGGCTTGTTTTGCTTGGTAAGTATGCCTATCCACAGTACAGATGTCCTAAGACTTTTCAGCCAATGGGGATTGTTTGTATCAATGTAACTCCAAAACTAAACCCTCTGAGAATATGTAGGTGGGCTCAACTCTGAAGTATAGGAAATGCAGTGTTAATACACTTTATATCATTTGCCACATTTTTTTTTTCTTTCTTGAAACTTCATAGATTGTCACAATTAAGAAATTGTAATTCAAGGTATCTTCAAGTATTGGGTTATGTAAGTAAAAATTATTTATAGTTCATAGTTTATTACTTTTTTTACTGGAAAAATAATCCAAAGCTTACCGAATGCTAAAGCAGCAATGTTATAAACCCTAAAGAGATTGAACATATTAAAGAATGATTTTTTTATGATCCTGGTGTTGACTGCATATGAGGCTAAACAGTATAGATGAATTTTTCCATAAATGCCGATATATGTATATGATGGACAGATGTACTATTGGTTCACACAGAGACACCCATTACGAAATGAGCCTCTTAATATACTGAGTGCTAATAAGGGCTTGCCTGAAAAAACATTGTTTAGTATGTTCAGCTTCATGTTTTATTCATCTGTAGTTTACTTTTCCTATTTAAGTTTTAATTCACATTACTAGTTGGTGTTTTTCCTCCACTTATTTCTATATTTTACTTTAAATGCTTAAGCCCACAGCAATATTTTCTATTGCTGAATGAGAAATTGTTTACTGTCAACTGCCAGCTACACTACTGTGTAGTTTAGAGTGTACTTGCTACTTATTTGAGTTTTGTAGACACACGTAATAACCTAAACTAATAAAATTTCTAAAATCTGTAAGTATGGAGTATGTTGCTCATTACGTTTTTAAGATTTAAGGAAAACTGCTGATGGCTTCAAGGGTTGTAATTATGATCTGTAATAGTAGATTGGTAATGATGATACTTTGTGTCATTTTATTTAATTTTTTGTACTAGTTTTATGTTTATTTGTTTCTTTAATACTAACTGTATGTCTCATGTGACTTGACAGGGTCCCAATCTGTGCCACTTTAAGTGCAGTATTTGGTTACATTTGGTTACACATTCTGACCCCACCTAGTGCACTTATCACCAAACACTATCACATTGGTGTGTTGGCTGTATGTGCAAGCTGTATCGTTGAGATGTGTTGTGAACCTATCTATATTGCTGCCGAGCTCTTCCTTTTTGTGGGGCTTAAGGTAATAACTGTTCCATATTAAATCCTGGGACACAGCTATTTAACAAATTACTTTAAAGCTACGAAGGTAGGCTGAGCACAAATGCACACAAGCCTGTAGAGCGTGAACGAAATGGCCTTCAGACGCGTGCCCAGTGGCATGTACAAGTAACATTCCCCCTCTATACTCATGCACAAGTATCAAGTCATTGAATTCATCCAGTGTATTTTGAGAAATGGAAGTATCGAGACGTGTTCTGGTGCTATGTCAATGCGAGATAAACAGCTTGCTGTTATTGAATTTTTAACTGCCAAAAAAGTGACTCCTACTGTGATTCGTCGTCATTTAGATGCTGTTGATAGGCTTACTGTAAATTGATGAGCAGTAAAATTTCGTGTTTTCTAACCTGGAAAAGCCATAATTGTTGATGAAAAACGCAGTGGACGTTCGACTACGGCCACAGATGATAAACATCGCAAACTCGCCTGAAAATTTGATTCAAAATGACTGGTGAATTACTCAAAAGCGTATCGCAAACCATATTGGAATATCCAAGGAATATGTTGGCCTCATTATTGAACAATTGGGATACTGTAAATTCTGTGCACGATGGGTACCAGTCTGTCTCACAGATGAGAGCAAAAGGTGTCAGTTGGAATGCTGCTAGTAACTTTGACAGCACTACCTTGACAAAGGAGATGACTTTCTTTTCAGTATTGTGATGGGGGATGAGTCATGGTTGCATCATTACAAACTGGAAGAGAAAAAACGGAGCGTTGAATATAGACATCCGTCTTCTTCTCAGGCGAAAAAGTTCAAAACACAAGCATGCACAAAAAAGTAATTCTTTTGACTGTGTTTTTGGGACGCTCACAGAATTTGTGACTGATTTTCTGCAATTAGGGGCAACGGTAAATTCTTCTCGATACTTTTTTTTTTTTTTTTTTTTTTTGCTTTCGTCAGTCTTTCGACTGGTTTGATGCAATTCTCTGTCTTCCTCTACAGTTCTTACCTTCCACTGTTCCCTCCACTAACAAATTAACCAATCCAGCATGTCTCAAAATATGACCTGCCAGCCTGTCTCTTCTTTCCGTAAGCTTCTTCCACAAACTTCTTTTCTCATCAATCATTTCCAAAACTCGTTCATTTCTTACTTTGTCTGTCCACTTAATTTTCAGCATTCTTCTGTAGCACCACATTTCAAATGCTTCAATTTTCTTTATTTCCGGTATTCCTAAAGTCCATGTTTCACTACCATAAAGTCCTGTGCTCCACACATAGAGTTGTAAAAAGTTCTTTCTAATTCCTAGAGCAATATTTGAAACTAAAAGGTTTCTCTTTTTCATGAAGGCTCTTTTTGCTAGTGTTATTCTGCTTTTAACATCATTCCTGCTTCGGCCATCGGTTGTAATTTTACTTCCCAAGTAACAGAATTCACTTACTTCTCCTATTGCATCCGATCCTATTTTTATATTTAATCTAGTATTGGTATCATTTCTGCTACATTTCATCACTTTTGTCTTGCTTTGATTTATATTCAGTCCAAAATCTTCCTTCTTCAGTATTTTATTCATGCCATTCAGTAACTTCTCAATATCCTCAGCCCTCTCTGCTAACAAGACAATGTCATCAGCAAATCGTAGCATGCTGACTTTTTCTCCCTGAAAACTTATGCCACGTGGAAATTTTTCTTTGACTTTCTTCATTGCTTCTTTTACATACAAGTTGAATATTAACGGGGATAGACTACAACCTTGTCTCACACCCTTTTTACTGATGCATGTCTCTCGTGATTCTACTTTTATTATAGCCACTTGATTCTTATATAGTATTCTTCTATCTTGATACTTTAGACCTGTCTTCTTTAAAATTTTGAACATCTTGTCCCACCTAACATTATCAAAAGCTTTTTCTAAATCAACAAATGCCCTAAAAGTATCTTTGTTTTTCTTGATCCGCCCTTCAAGTATTAATCTTAAAGACAGAATTGCTTCCCTTGTACCGCGATTTTTCCTAAACCCAAACTGATCTTCACCTACTATCTCTTCTACTACCCTTTCCATCCTTCTGTATATTATTCTGGTCAGTAATTTTGAAGCATGTGATGTTAGACTAATGGTGCGATAATTCTCACATTTGTTGGCTTGTGCTTTCTTTGGAAGTGTGATGATGATGTTTTTATTAAAATCAGTTGGAATTTCTCCTGTTTCATAACTTTTTGATATCAGCTTGAATAATCTTTTGATTCCTTCCTCTCCTAGGGATTTAAGAAGTTCTGCAGGAATCTCATCAATTCCAACTGCCTTATTTGCTTTCAAGTCATTCAGAGTTTTATTAAATTCTGTCCTCAAAACTAGATCTCCTAAGTCATCAATGGCGACATCACCTTCCTTTTCCATTACACTATCGTTCAAGTCGTCGCCAACATACATTTTCTCAATGTATTCTTTCCATCGGTTGGCTCTATCTTCTGAGCTTAAAAGAGGTTTCCCATTGGCAGCTTTAATGTTCATACCTCTTTTCTTCATTTCTCTAAAATTCTGTTTGATCTTTCTGTAGGCAACATCTACTTTACCTACTACCATTTCCTTTTCTACTTCTTCACACTTTGCTTGTAGCCATTTTTCTTTTGCTATTTTGTATTTCCTATTTATTTGATTTCTAAATTGCCTTTACTGCTCTCATCCTGCTTCATCCTGAGCATTTTTGTACCTTCTCCTCTGATCCATTAGCTCCAAAATTTCTTCTGTGATCCAAGGTTTTCGGGCAGCTTGTTCCCTAAAGCCTAATGTTTCTTTACCAGCTTTCATTATTTCGGTCTTTAATGCATTCCATTCGTCCTCGGTTGAACTCCTTTCAGAGTTACTTCTTAGACCCAAGTCTACCATTTCTGCAAATTTTTCTCTCGTGCTAGATTGTTTCAGTTTATTCACTTCCAGTCTGTTCTGCTTATACTGCTTCCTTATTCACTTAAATTTCAGCCTGCACTCCATTATTATCAAATTATGGTCAGAGTCTATGTCTGCTCCTGGGTACGCTTTACAGTCTTGAACTTGATTCCTGAATCTCTGTTTGACCGTGATATAATCTAGCTGATATCTGCCTGTATCCCCAGGATGTTTCCAGGTGTATATTCTTCTTGCATGGTTCTTAAACAGTGTGTTTGCCCCTACTAGCTTATATCTTTCAAAAAATTCTAGCAACCTGCTTCCTCGCTCATTTCTTTCTCCTAGAGTATTCCCTCTTTTCCTTCTCCCACCTCTAAAACACCTCCGACATCGATTTTGTTGTGTTAGAGGAAGCCTGGCGCCAATACACTTGCAACATGACAACACTCATCTACTCTCCTTACACCCCCGATCTTGCACCTTCCAATTTTTATTTATTTTTTCCTCTAGTCGAGAGAGACCTCCAAGGTAATCATTACACCTCAGATGATGAGATAAAGGCAGCTGTCAAATTCTGGATTCGAGAGAAGTCGGAAAAAATTTTCAGTGACGGAATAAAAAAAGTTGTTACGTGTTGGGAGAAATGTGTTAGCTTTAGCGATGATTATGTTAAAAATAAATATATGATTTTGAACCTTACTAATTTTCCTTTAATGTACCTTTTGCCCGATCTTGCTATTTCTTTTTATTTGTGTTCAACAAGCATGTGTGCATTTCTTTTCAGCCTACCGTCGTATATTACTGCTAAAAGTTTTTTTCCCACCCCAATTGATCACAGACTGACATTTTCAACTCTTACCAGTAATAGCTATTTTGTTTTAAACCACTAATTCCAACTACATTAAGTTTAATGCCAATATGGTTGTAAAAGTAGTTTTACTAATATCGTTAAGCTACAAAACATGACTGAACCTGACTAATCATGAGGCCATCTTAATGCAGTAATTAATAGTAGTCATGCAGTGCCGGAATTAATGATACCTTGAATACCCAGATAATTTATAAATTTACTAGGCTTTGTACTTTATAATGGCATGTGGATGTTTATAACAAATTAACTGACAAAAGGTCATTCCAGCATTGTAAAGTTTCTATATTTAGTCTTTGGAGTATAGTAAATTAAAAGTGTTATGACATGTATGCAGATAGTACAACAAATATGTTCTTGTCTTATTTGACTCCCTTTTTATTTATTCAGTGTGTACACTTGAGTACCATAAACAGTGAGAGTATATGTATGAAAATTTCTTAAAATAGCTACTTTCCTTTTTCCTTGCCTTTCTTCCTTTTGTTTAAAAATGGTGGAGTATTGTCTCTGACTATAATGCAAACTGTATACGTGAAAAAAGAAAAAAAATCAACCATTTGTGTTGGCATAAGAAAGTGAGCTGTGCTTGTTGACAGTGACAGACGTTGACTTGGCAACTCGTATATTTCTTGATATTGATAACAATCTACCTGGAAGAGTTTAAAAATGATTGATTTTAGTAAGTATAACGTCATTCAAAATATTACTGTCTAGATATACTTTTTTCATGCAAGATTTTAATTTTTTATAATATGAGCAACTAGTATTATGTATTTTTTACAGCTGATAATGCTCCTCTTACCACTTTTCTCTGTGATTTAGGTGTTCATGGATACGATTCATGTACTGGTGAGGACTGTGACATTTGTGTTGTTAGTTATTTACAAACCAGATGGAGCAGTAATAGCGTTTTCAGTCGCTCAAGTTCTGTCTGTAGCTGTGTACGCTCTTGGATATTACGTATATTTCTATTATTATATAAAACAGAAGAAACAGAATGATGAAAAAAAGTCTGGAGAATTAAATGCACTTCAAGCAGGCGATTTTCCTTTTGATTCAATGGCGGATTTTTTGCCTAGAAAACTGGATGACGAGGCAAGTATTTATTACTTTAAAGTTTTTAAAACTGTAAGTGACTACCTACAGTATAATGATAAAGCTTTTTTATGTATACCTTAGGTGACAAATTGTCATCCTTGTATTAAATATCTTTACTTGAGGAAATTGAAACCTATAACAGATGTTCAGTAATCTAAGGCATGATTTAAACAATATGTTAATGAATTGATTTATTGGAGGAACTGTACAGAATGCTTCATTTTGTAGGTGAAACTGTTAAATTGACATTAATTTTGGAAAGAATGTTTCTAGGTAATTTATAAAAAAAATCAGATTTTTTCCACCTCTTGTCCTTCCTTCCTGCTTTGCTGGTAAAGCATCTCACTAATAATTCTTCTGATGTTCTTTGTAACAGCATCTCACTAATAATTCTTCTGATGTTCTTTGTACCTGTTGGTGCCATTTTGTTCCAACTGGTGTACTGCATTTGAATTCACAGACATTGGAACCTGTGTGACAAAGTTATAACAAATAGCATCATAACTGTTTTCATTATAGTTTCTCCAGGCAAATATTTCCACTTAAATTTTTTCAAAAAAAAATAAATAAAAAGAAACAAGATGTAAATTTCAACATGGTTTATGTGCTAAGATACCGGGCCACCAGACTTCCTAAATAACATCTGAACTTTGGTTTGACAAGTTAAAAAGAAATAAAAAAAATCTTAACCTCTTTTGTATTGTTCAATCTATGCCTTTGTTATAGTATTTCAAGGCTTATCTTACAAAACAGATCATGAGGGTGGATCAAATATAAAAGAGACTTCTTATTACTTTTTTTAAAAAAAATGTTTACCATAATAAATGAACCATATACATACTATTTCTCAACATTATCTCCTGCTTTAGAAATACACTTTTCCCAGCATGTTGGAAGCTTTTTGAAGCTGTCTTTTCAAAAGGAAGGGGGTTGTGTCAGTAGCCAATTGCGTGCAAAGCTGCCCTCCATCGCTTGTTGTCTTCAAATTATCCGCCTCCTAGTGCATCTTTCAGTGGTCTAAAGTGATGAAAATCGAGTTATGTTCAGTTCATTTTCTCCAACTTTGCTCGAGTGAAAGCTGTAGTGTGGGTCCAAGCATTGCCATAGAGAAGAATCTCGTCTCTCATCAGCTGGTCAACGTCTTATTCGGCGATAAGCAA
The DNA here is from genome assembly GCA_031002005.1 of Vandiemenella viatica. NCBI lineage: Eukaryota > Metazoa > Arthropoda > Insecta > Orthoptera > Morabidae > Vandiemenella > Vandiemenella viatica. The sequence continues at coordinate 85,507,815 of CM061921.1, forward strand.
ACTTAACCTCAACCAAAAGATTGCAGTAGTATGCTGCATTGATGGTGCGACATCCGTGCAAAAAAATCAATGTGAAAAATCCATGATGGTAAAAAAAGTATTTGTCAGCCGAGTCTTGGCCTTTACTAGGGCTGCCGCATTCTTCTTTTGCCACTCCATACTTGCTTGTTTTGTCTTGAGTGTATTATTGGTAGACACAAGTTTTTATCACAGGTTATGCAGCAATTAAAAAATGTATCCCCTTCTTTCACAAACAATGCTAAGAGTTGTTCACAGATCTGCAAATGTGCCAACTTCTGTTCCACACTCAAAAAACGAGACACCCATGAGGAAGGCACGTTACGGAATCCTAGGTCCTTTGTGATGATGGCTTTGAGTGCTGCCATAATGTATTCCAACCTCACAAGAGATTTCGGAAACCATCAAAGTGCTCTGTATTGCTCGTCTGTGGATGACAATCATGGCTCTAATTTTTGAGCTTTTCACAGCCTTTCAGGAATTTCTTTGCCAGGCAAACATGCAAATCTTGACTGTGTACCATTCCCAGACTGTGCATTCAATCTCTGCAGAATTTCTGTTGGTTTCTTGCCTTCACAAGTGGAAATTTAATAAATACACATTGCACAGCGAGGGGTGCACGTCTTTCTCTAACATTTTCCCCTGTACTACTTACTGCACATGGTAAGACCAACAATTGCTTTCCTCATTCCTGATATTCCCAACAAACGTGCAGAAGTGCGTGACAGCACGGACCATTACTGCGTACAGTTAAAAAAATCTCATTTATGTTTGATCCACCCTCGTATATTTAAAAAAAAAATGTTAAACTGTCGTTACAGCTTTACACTCAGGACTCATCTGCCAGTTGCTCAGGGAAAATTGTCTTTATATGGTTTAAAATATTTCTTTACTCTTCAATATTTTAATCTTTTTGATAATAGTGATATTGAAACTGCTGTTCTTCAGTTGTAATCGGTGTGTTGTACTTAATGGGTCGTCCGGCAAATCCCCTTTCCGAGGCCGTGCTTATTTGAAAGCAGGGCTTCATCTACTTCCAACTTGCTAGGCTTGCCGTAGTTTTGACGGGACAAAACTGCGGCCCGTTGATGGGGCATCTAAGTGAATGGGTTTTCATCTGCCCATTTAAATTGTGTTCTGTGTATTTCTGTTTGTGAAATGCATATTTTATGAGGCAGAGAATAAGAATCACACCAGCATTTGCTTAGGCGATTGCAGAAAAATGCCTAAATATTACAATCGGGACAACTGGGATGTCGGGCCCATGATTTGAACCTACGTCCGTCGCCGTAACAGGCGCAGCCACACTGGCAGGTATTTTAATAAAAGAAACAAATTTCAACTCACTTTTTTGTTCAAGGAAGTCTGATTCTTTCCTTTTCTGAATAATTAATTTTACACACACACACACACACACACACACACACACACAGATATAAAAATAACCACAGCTTACCAAAGTTGAAGGCTAGAACGGTGTTTAAACACACACTGAGAGTTGTAATATTTGGGTGTGTGTCCCTTCTTCAATAGTAGAATGAGGAGGCTGCTACATGATGGCAGCAAGTAGCTAACTGGAGGCTCACACTGTTCATTGGTGCCTTGTGGTGGGGGAAAAGTTAACAAGGCAGGAAGTGTGGAGTAGGAATTGAAAATCATGAGCCAGAGCATTGTAAAAATGTAAATTGTATTGTGGAAACATGTCACAGGCTGGTGGAAGGAAACAGCAGCAAATATTGTACCAAAAGCTTTTGCATACAATAAATAAGAAACTGTAAGGAAACTATTGTTAAAAGAACAGAAATCCAAAGGTATCAGACACTAATTTAAATGAGAGCTTTGCAGAGTGGCAGTTCATATTGGGAGGGGGAATATGGATGATTGCTGGTTGCTATCTTAATTTGAAACCCAGTGGTTGCCTTGTACCCAGTTTATACTGCTAAGCCAGTTTCCAGCTTCTGAGTTTAGAGAAGCTGCTTCTCTTTGGTAGGACTGATAGCATGGACAGTGAAGCAAGAATTAAAATTCGGTGAATTCTTCATGGGAGTCCAGCCGGATAGTGTCATAGAATGATGATGTTTCAACAACTTGCTTGGTTGCCTTCATCAGGTCTATTTTTAGATATTACTCTTTGAAATTACAAAACAGACTGGCTTAGTTGCCGGCGAAAAATCTAACTCCAACGCCCAATCAGCGCACCGGAACTGGAATGCGCGATCTGTCAACTGAGGGTATCAATGTTGCCGGGAAAGTCTCCATTCACATATAAGAATTAAAATTGATGGTATCGTACGTGGTGGCAGTAAAAGGTACTGGGTAGTTAGTGTTCTGGGTGAATACCATTTGTATGTGGCCATTTATTCTAATTATCAGTGAATTCATGGTATAACAGTTGCAGGTTAGTTGGTAAATTACTTAGGAAGTGAGGTGGAATGTCCTCCAATGGGGATACTTTTCCCAGTTACTGGTTTCGTGAAGGTTGTGTATCCTTGGAGCTGTATATTAGGACAATGAAGACCATGTTTATGGACTAGGAGTTAGCTGAGGTTAGGTGGTCTATTGTAGAGGGAGGATTTTGGGAAGGAGGGATCTTATTTCAGGACAGGCTTGAAGGAAATCATATCCTTGCTGTTTTATTGATTCCAAGACTGAAAAGCACGAGTGACCATGACTGGCACATGGTTGACAGGCTGAGCAGGTTGTGATGTGGCATGTGAGAGTTGTTTTTGAGCTGAATCGGTGGTATATCAGGGCTTCAAGTTTCTTTACAGTTTATCTTATTCGAAAGCTTATGGTGCAATATTTGCTGCAGTTTCCTTCAACCGGCTTGTGATGTGTTGCCGCAGTATTGTTTCCATTTTTACAATGCACTGGTTCATGTTTTTCAGTCCTCACTCCACACTCCCTTTACCCTACCACAAGGCACCAACCAACAGAGTAAGCCTCCAGTTAGCTGCTAGCTGCCATCATGTAGCAGTAACCTCATTCTACTGTTGACGAAGGATGAAGATTACAATGCTCAATGTATTATCTATCCATGTTTCAAAACTGTTCCAGTCTTCTAATTTGTAAGTGCTGGTTATTCTCCTATCTAAATGTTTGATTTATCCTGCTTTATAACACCTTTGTTTTTATATATATCCCTCACGAATGGCTACATCAACTCATCTGTCCATATCAAACCCACCAATCTACAATTGTACCTTCATTATGATATCTGCCAAACTCATCAAATCAAACGCTCCTTCCCCTATAGCCTCGGCATTTGGAGGAGTCACATATGAACAGGCCCTCCAACAGAATGCTAGCAACATCTCCGAACATTTCCCGCAATTACCCACTAGAAACAAGTTTCACGGGCCACATCACAACAAACTCAACCTATCAACAGCCCACAACTCTGCCCTGAGATGAGAAGCCTCCTTCCAACAATCCTCCCTCACCCACCCAGAACCTGCTTCAGCAGACCTCCAAACAGGGTTGCCAACTCTAAATAAATTTTTATGCTAAATCTATGATGAGAAAATTCCAAAAATATGCTAAAATTTTCAAAAAAAATCTGAAAAAAATGCCAACTCAATTAAAGGGTACATTAACATGCCCATCAGAAAATCCCTGCCCAAAATAAACCCTGTCATGAGCAGGTCTACCATTAACGTCACTACTATTCATCACTGCTTCTAGCACAATGAAACCCTACCCAAAACTAATCACACCAGTAAATAATTCTACTAAATGTCATTACCATCTACCAACATCCCTACCAATTATGAACTCTAGCACATAAAAACTCTACCATAAACATCTCTGACAAGGGAACCTCTGCCAAACATAACATTTGCTATAAATACGTGTACTAGTTTTACACTCTACCAATCACAAGCCTACCATGAACATATCAATAAAATCGTAAACCTTCCAAAATAACGACACTACTAGAATAGTTTACTACATTAATTCTATAGCCCCAAACATTTTTACCAAAGAAAACCTATCTTGAGGGAACCTTACCATTTACTAACACCAAAAAAAAAAAAAAATAGCTCTACCAGAATTCAACCCTACCAGGAAGACCTAACTTGTCCATGTATCATGCAATGAAAAGAGCAGAAACTGTTAATTAGCTTGCTGTGATTAAACATATTGAGGTGTGTGAATTTATCTTGAATCTGAAACAAAACTTCAATATATTTCTAGTCAAAAACAATAATCAACAATACCTGTTTAATGTCTTATAAGAACTGTATTATTTAAAACTATCAAAAATATTTTCATTGTTAAATCGCTTTATGGAGATTTTTGTTTTACACTTGTAAAATGTGTATATAATCAACCTAAAAAATTTTAATAACAATTCGTCATCACAGATTATTCTAATAAATAAATGAACAATACTAAAATATTATCAAAAACCTTTATTGATGTACAAGAGATTTATATAATTTTAATTGGTGTCAACATTTAATAATTAAAATACAGTAAATTTATTTTCCATTTTAACATCTATTATCTTAGTCTTAAAAATTAAAATTAGTAATTTTGTAAGACAAATAAAATATTTAAATCCTCGTCTGTTTCTTCTTGAATAGCCGTTGAGTCTGGCGCTGAAGATTTGGACGCACATGTCTCGTTTCTTCCTATCTTTCTTAAGACGAGTTCCGGGACCTCATAAGTGTGACAGCATTTGTTAACTCTTTTAAGTCCAAATCTTACACAGAAAATTGCCTTTAAGGTTGAGGTTAACAATCTGTTCCTCAGTTTAGTTTTAACCAAGTTAACGTGGCTGAATACATGTTCACTGTCCACATTAGAATGTGGTAAAGTTAATAATTTAGTTGCAAATTCAGCCAGTTCTGAAAAGGGATTGTTTCCAGCAGCGTCTTTATAGTTCAGAACTTCACACCAAAATTCAGGAGTGGACGAAGTGCACTGCAATTGAATATGGACAATGTTTCGCCATTGACAAACAAGCTTATCAATTACTGTCGCATCCATTTTAAATTCCTGAGCTATTTCTACGTTTGATGGTTTAATGACCTTAAGGGTTTCTTGTACAGAAAACATTGACATTTTCTATATAACTGCAAAGTTCATAGGCAATCTTGCTTGCAATTCATTGACAAGTTTCAGAGTAAAATTTACGCATCTTTGTTTAATTTCTTGCGTCACTTCACATGATACATTATACTCACTTAACTTTGTCTCGAAAGCGTACCCCATGTACAATGACATATCAACGTAACTTGCAATATTTTCAGTTAGTACATTAACTTTGGCTGTAGGATTCAGAATACGACTGCTTATAGATTGTATTAAGGCAATCAAGTCTTTGTAAAGTTTGGTTATCTCAACTTTGTTGCTTTCAAAAAGTTTATTCACCGCTTGGACCTCTTGCACTATTGGCTTGATATAAATCAAATATAGATGGTTTGTTGGGTCATTATACATAGTGTACAACATTTCCGCCATGTAACAATGCTCATTTTCTCTGGCAATTTGAAACAAACATTTTAACTTGTTCCAAAATGTGACACACGGCTGGCTCTATGGAGATCCATCTAGTGTTGCATAACTGAGGAATCTTTAAAGGCTCTGATCCACAGTTCATAGTTTTATATAAATCTTTGAAACAAATCTGTTGCTTCGATGAATGACTAAACCAGTTATATATTTCACGAATCAGAAAATAAATATTCCTGGGTAAAGTTTCTTCCGATGCATGCGACATAGCTAATTGCAACGAATGGCAGACACAGCGTACTAATATTAAATTTTCATTATTGGTTTCATTTATAAGCAATTTATGAACACAGTTGTTGGTTCCTGTCATGACAGAGGCGTTATCTGTACCAACGCCGATTAATTTTTTGGTGCTCAAATGTAATCCAGAAAGCAATGACTTAAAGCCATTCACTATGCTGTTGGCTGTTCCATCCTCAAGTTCGACTAATCCCAAAAGGTAGAAATGATTTTGTTCAATGATTTGCTGAAATATCTGACTGATACTCCTAATAGTTTGCTCACTAAAGAATCCGTTGATTCATCAATTAATAAACTGTATTCCTGATCTCCAATGTCATCTAATTCTCGATAAAAATGTGGAGCCAATACGTTCTTGATTATATTTGTGCAATTTGTTCTATGTAATCGTAACTCAGCACTTTGGCTATCGCTGAATGTTTTTTTACACATTTGTGATAAATGGTCAGTGGTCAAAATAGAAGCATGCTCACATATAAATATAGCTAGCGTACTTTCAGCCTTTTGAGCGTTCAAGTTTTCTTTTTTTTCTTCAGAAAACTCAATTTTTGTCTGTCCTTTTAATAGTTCCAAAGCTTTTATGGGTTTTGAAGATGAAAGATGTTGTTTTAAACATTATATTTTAGCCACAATATTGCACTTGCAATACTTACAGTATGTTTTTGTGGAGTCATTTTCGACTGGTTGAAGCCACTCTTTAAACTCGGACATCAGCTCCCACTCTGAACGATAATGCTGGCTGTACTTCGTGGTCATTGTCACAATTTTACCAGTGAACTCTTGTCACTAATCCAGCATCACCACCACACATGAATTAGATGTAACAAACAAAGTGAACAAATACAATCTGCATGTACATTTAGACTTCTGGCACTGAACTACCGGGATTCCTCTATCCAATTACAGTGAACGGCACAGTATATACAATAAGTATGACATTCTGACAATAGATGGCAGGTCAATGCTGTTAAAGCAAAAAGCAGTGCAAACTAAAACTTTCCTGATAACGCAATTTTATTTTTAACAAAGAACAGAAAATCATGCAGTATCCGGAAAAAAATGCTAAAAAATATGCTGTATGCTAAATTGAATTTTTTCATGCTAAATCACTTGAAAATATGCTAAATTTAGCCATAAAAATGCTAAATTGGCAACTCTGCCTCCAAACCTCAACCAACTCTTGGTCCATAAACATGGGCTCCCCCAGCCTGTAAGACAGCCCCGAGGTTCGTTTCCTTGCAACAGATCCCGCTGCAAATTATGCAGTATGCTCCCGCCTTCCACCACTTTTACCAACCCCATAACTGGGGAAAGCTTACCCCTCACAGGACTTGCAACGAGTGTATCCTCCCACCTTATATAGCAACTCATCTGTAACCATTGCCCAGTCTCGTACATTTGTCTGACAACAAATCCACTGGCCATCAGAATGAATGGTCACAGACAGTCAGTATTCACCCAGAACCCTGACCACCCTGTATCTTATCATGCCACCACTTATGGCACCAACAATCTCAACACGTTTTGTGGTCCGCGCCATCAGAGTCCTCTCAAACAAAAGCAGCATTTCAGAACTCAGAAGATGGGAACTGGCTTATCAGTACCATCTGGGTACCAGACTACCACCAGGACTAAATTTAAGATAGCACCAATTTTCCTCCCAGCCATCCTCCTCACCTCCTAACCTTTCCCACGGAACCATCGCTCACCAGAGGCTATCTTTTTGTAGTTTGTAACTTGGAATTTTGCTTCATTCTAAGTTTCTAAATATTTTGATTTTGATTTCACATATTTCTCAGTTTTTTGTTTTGTTTTTTTTTTTGCTCATACATCCATTACTTAATAGGCAATTTAAGACCATCAGCTGATGTCTACTGCACTTCCACAATGGGTCCCTGTGGACAGGTTTATTATCTATTTATTATTATTTTCTAGTTTATGCCTCCCTACCCTCACTTCCTGCCATTTTATTTTTCCCTCCACCATGAGCTACCGGCCTGTGGGCTTACTCAGTTGGCTGCCAGCCTTCAACCTGCAGCCATCTCACTACTACTGAAGAAGGGCTGTAGACTCTAAAAAGTTTTACTCTATGTGTGTGTGTTTTTTCTGTTTTTTGATGCTGCAGGAATCCTCCTCTACGGTAAGCGATGGTTTTTCTCCTATCCAAATGTTTAATATATGTATAAAACTTCCAGGGTCACCAAATTTTTCCAGAATTTTGCATATATTTTCACTTCAGGTTTTTATTTATTTTATTTTTTATTTTAAAATAACAACTGTATATCAATCACTTTCTTTTCACCATAGCATTTGCAATTCACAGATTTTACATTTTGACACCATTTATGCTCAGTAGAGCATGGATAATCCGAACTAATTAGGACCAAGGGTAGTATCAGATTTTCGATTGGTTCGGATTTTTTTTTATTTGTTATGATACAAAATGAACTACAGTATGGTTTCTAATGTGTATTAAACAGTATTTTGCATTTGATATTATATTAGCTACTTTATAATTTTAGATACTCCTAGGAAATGGAATTGACTTATACATGTTGTGTGTAGACTGATTCCTACTGACTCCTTGTTAAAAACTTTCAAATCAATAACAAAGGTGTACGACAAACACAGCGGGTTTCAGATAAGAAACTTAAAATTATCAACACAATGAAAGACACTTAAAATTGCTGTCACATCGCAGTTATAACAAACATTAAACATCAAAGACATATTGAGTACTATTTTAGCAGCATTATAAATTTTTGAACACATTTTGTTAAAGAACTGTAATCTTTGTTTGGAAAACTGTTGTTTGATTTTATGATTAAAGGATATAAAACTGTGCACCTTATTAAATCAAATAAAATTATCATATTTTTTCATAGTTCTGTTTTGAACACATGCAACACAATATTTTGGTGTTGAACCTTATTTTTGCAAGTGGATGAGACACTTGAGGTCAGATGTGATCACAGCAATTCATTCTGTGCATGTCCATGTAATCACTTCTGACCTCATTACGTGTCTCATCTATTTGAAAAAATAAGTTTCAACACCATAATATTGTGTTACATGTGTTCGCTGTCTTTGTTCTTCTTTCCCAGCTACCGTCATCTGTGGTAAGTGTTGGGTTCAAGTTTTCTATCGTTCCTTAGTTTCATCGCCTTAAAGCATTTTCCTAATCGTTATTATTGTTATATTTATTTATTTTTTCTTTTACAGCCTTTTATCAGTGGTAATACAGCTATCTTGACATTGAGCTTTTTCACACAAGGAGCAATGAAGCAAATTCTAACAGAAGGGGAGCGATATGTCATGACAATCTTTTCATATTTGACATTTTATGAGCAGGGTGTTTATGATATAGTGAACAACCTTGGTTCATTAGCCGCTCGTTTTATATTTCGCCCAATTGAAGAAGCTGCCTACTTTTATTTTTCACAAACAGTTCATAGAGACCTACCTGTTGACCAACAAGACAAGGTATTTTATAAAATACACTTATTTTTAATCCCTATTTAAAAACTTTAAGGCTAAGCTAACAAATATCCTAAGACAGAATGTAGTTTGTTCACTATCCTATACTTTATTTATACTTTTTTGTATTTTTATGGTAATTTGAAAAACATTTTCATGCTTAGATTTTTTTTTTTTATTTGTTTGTTTCAATGTAGAGGTTAGTAACTGACTATTCCCAGCTTTCATGTTTATAACTACAATGATTATGCCTAAACCATAAAAATAACAAAAATAAGGAAGAATTATGCTTCATTTTTGAGTCCCAACAATGCATATTATGATCTGCTGACAGTGGGTGTACACCTGAAAATTTCAGCCATTTTTGTTCTTAATTTGTTTATCAGAGCCTTTTCATTTCTGTCAAATCAAATAGTTAATTTACTTATGCACTTGCTTATTATTTTTGCAGTATTTTTTAAGTGCACTGGCACTATGTTGAAACCGACCATAGTGTGAGTAATAATACTCTGGCCTCACATTCGGGAGTATGTGGGCTAAAATTTCCGTCCGGCCAATTAAATTTTGGTTTTTCCATGGTTTCACAAGACAACTCCAGACCATGGCTGAATATTTACACATTCCTTGCCACCTCTAATGACCTCAACGTCAGCGAGGTGTAAAACCCTAAGCAAAAAAGCACTATGTCGAAGACATTGTTAATGAGTACATGTGGAGTAAATATACAATACAAAAAAGTTGCTCAAACTGACATTCAACTTGACTGATTCAAATTTGGCCACATGGGTCCACATCAAAAATTATGTTAAAGCTGTCACATCCAGCTGCGCATATACTCAACTAGCAATGTTTTTACATTGGTGATTTTGCATATCTTATGAATTTGTGGTCATTGTGTCCTGAGAAATGAAATTTTCAGTGTACCACGAAGCAAATATATAAAGCACACTGAAATTTTAATTATTGTCTACCTCCATCTCATATTTGACTTCGGGTTTTCTCTGCAGTGGGTCTATATGCTTCCTTTTTGTTTACCCTAAATGACAATTTTTCTATTTCCCAACATTTTGTAAATTTCAGCAGCTCTTGAAATTATGGTTTTCTTTGTAGCTGTAAAATTTTTAAACAGATCATGCATTTCATTTCAGAAAAAAATTGAGGAATCTACAGTAGTTCTGTATCAATTGTTAAGAGGGCTATCATCATTTGGCATTCTGGTTGTAATATTTGGACAGTCTTATTCAAGACTACTTCTTCTGTTGTATGGAGGAGAGAAGTTGACTTTGCATCCAGGACCATTGCTTATGCAGACCCATTGTTTCTCAATTTTATTGTTAGCAATAAATGGAATAACAGAGTGTTATGCTATGGCAACGATGACAGCCAAACAGATAAATAGGTATGAACCTGTAATTATTTCACCACCATTCCCATTTGTTTCTAACTTTTATCACAATAAATACGTATTAACCTATATCAGTAATAGTATTTAATTGCTGACTTTATATTTAAAAAAATCTGAATATTTCATTACATTTTGATATTTATTTCATTGGTGTTACTTAAAGTGAATAATTTTTGGCACCAGAGGTTCAGGCATACGACGGCGAACTGCAAATGCAACCCCACCTGTGTGAAATGTGGAAAGACAACGCATGAGCCGGGTGCCATTTGCAATCTGCCACAGGTGTGTGTAAACCGCTCTGGGTCACACCCAGCTTGGAGCAGGGAGTGTCGGGTGTATCTGGAACAAAATAAGATATAGGAGCTGAAAACGAAAGAGTGGTTATCGTATGGCAAAGCGAAGAAGCACTATTAGGCCCTTGCACCACCCGTCTTCGCAACCAGCTTCGCGAAGACGTTGTCAGCTCCTGTCAAGAAACAAAGTGTCGCTACACATACGTCTGTTGTGGACATGGACACAAGCCCAATGTGCAGATGTAATTGCAAATGTGGTGCCACATCCATCAAGGTCCTTACACCAATGACTGCTGACATCAGTAGCAACACGTCTGCATCCCCGACCACTAAGACAGCAGGTTCAGCAGCTCCACCAGCTGAAGCACAGCCATCTGCTACAATAGCTACAGCAGAGGGTCCCTCTGCTACAGCAGCAGCAACTGCAAGAGAAGCAATAAAGGAAACACCGTCAGCTAATAGCAGATGACAAGCAGTGCAGAAGGTTCGGGGTCCGAAGTTTAAACATACAGACCCCACTATGTTTGTCAAATCCCCTTCTACTTCTCCTCCCAGTTTCCCAACTGGCAGGGAGAAGAGGGGGACAAGGCCTCGGTGGAAGAAGAATCCGCAAGTTACCGAGGTCTTCACAGAATTGTAGATGTCTTCAGAGCCTGAAGACAATAAAATGATGGTGGACGAACCTGGTTCCATTCCTCAGCAGTCGCCGGATGAGGACCCACCCGACTCGGGGCGGGTGAATTTGAATAGGAGAGATGGCTCCCATACTACGATGGAACATAAATGGCTATCATGCTCACAAAGAGGAAATAGAACTCTTAGCACGATCTAAACCATTGTGTTTGTGTTTACAAGAGACACACTTTAGACCGATACACAATCCAGTGCTAAGAGGTTACGACTTGTACAAGAAAGACAATGCCGAATGAAGGGAGGAGTGGCTGTGTTTGTCCTAAACACTGTGCATTCAGAACCCATTGCTCTCACCTCCTCATTACAAGCAGTAGTGGTGAAAATACACGGTCCAATCCAACTGACTGTATGCTCTATATATCTGCCACCCAGTTTGTCCATCGTCTTTGGCATCAAACGACAACTCACTCGGCCCTTTCTCCTTTTGGGAGATTTCAACGCCCATTGTGCATTGTGGGGTTCCATCACTGATTACCCCAGGGGCTGAGTGGTTGTTAGATTGATAGAGCAGGAGGAAATTTGTATCCTGAACACAGGGCAAATGACTAATTTCACCACTGCTTCCATATCGTCTTCTGCCATTGACCTTTCATTGAGCTCTCTCTCAATTGCGGACTCCGTGCATTGGGAGTTGGATCGCGACCTGCATGGAAGCGACCACTTCCCTATATGGATTCGCGTAGAGTTTGAATGTGGAAGAGGCGATAACCGATGCAAATGGAATGTCAACAAAGCTGATTGGACGCTTTACCGCCTATCACTAAATCTCTGGCCATGTCAAGGCATTCAGGAAACAGTGAATCATTTCACTAATGCGATTCACCAGGTGGCTGATGTTTCCATGCCGAAAAGCTCTGGAATGCTGCGAAGAACGCCAGTTTCCTGGTGGAACAAAAAATGTCATTCCACTATTCAGGGACACAGAAGGGCGTTGCGTCAATTTAGGTTGCACCCAACAGCTGACAACCTGGCAGCGTTCCGTATTGCAAGAGCTAAGGCGCGTCGTGTTACTAAGGAAAGCAATAATAGGTCATGGCAGAACTTTGTTCCACTACATCATCAAAAGTATGGGAGTCCATCCGCTGTATATCCGGAAGGGGCTCCCGCCCACCAGTATCTGGACTAATGCATCAGGGACGTGTTGTTACCGATGAATGTAGCATAGTGCAGCTGATGGCAGATAATTTCACTGACATCACTTTGTATGCCAATTTCGACGCTCGAGTCCAGCAATGAAGAATTGCTGCCGAGAGGCGCATGCTGTGCTTTGATTCGTCGGATACAGAGGCCTACAACAGTCCATTTACATCTTGGGAACTGGAGTTGTCGTTAAACAGTGCAAAAGACACTGCTCCAGTGCCTGATCTGATCCAGTACCAGATGCTGAGGCATCTTAGTATTGATGCTAAAGAGTACCTTCTGGATATTTTTAACTGTATATAGTCTGAGGGATACATCCCCAACTCGTAGAAAGAAGCAATGTTAATACCTATTTTAAAACCTGGGAAGGACAAGTTGTTGTCAGATAGCTACCATAGTATAGCTCTGACAAGCTGCATGGGGAAGACACTGGAGAGCATGGTAAATTGCCGCTTTGTCTGGTGTCTAGAATCCCAAAACCTTCTGAGCCGCTTTCAGTGCGGATTCAGGAAGTTCCGTTCCACCATGGACAACCTGATCCTGCTGGAAGCGGCCATACAGGATGTATTTATCTGCAGCCTACACCTTATTGGAGTGTTTTTCGATATTGAAAAGGCCTACGATACTACCTGGCCGCATGTCGATTTAACACAACTACACAAATGGAGATTTATGGGAAATTTGCCCCGTTTTTTTAAATCTTTTTTTTTTTTTTTAATCAGGACTCAAGTACTGAGTCAGTAGTGAAGTGTCAGATCTTTTTATCCAGCATACCTGTGTTCGTCAGGGGTCAGTTTTAAGTGTGACCCTTTTCGCTGTTGCGATCAATAGCATATCAAACGTAATAAGGTGTACCGGATGGGACACCTTACTATTCCCATGACAAGGTTGTACATTGTCCAGCCTGAGAAGCGCTGAGCAGCAGCTGCAACTCGCGCTAAACAGGCTGGATGAATGGTTAGTGCACACCACTTATCAATTCTCTGCCAAGAAAACCCGGTGGGTACTTTTTACTAATAGAAGAAGTCTTTTACCAGAGCCCCACCTTACCTTGGGGAACACCGTTTTAAGTTTTACTGATACTGTCCAGTTTCTGGGCCTCATTTTAGACAGTAGGCTAACTTGGCTTCTACATCTTAAAGATGTGAAAGCAAGAGTCCAAAAAGCTTTAAATATTTTAAAATTTCTTTGTGCCAGCTCGTGGGGTGCTGATCTCTCCTGCCTGCTACAATTTTATAGAGCCTTTGTATGATCGTGGCTGGAATACGGTTTCATAGTATACGGTTCGGCACGGGACAATTACCTTCGGATATTGGATAGTGTCCACCATGCATGAATTCGGCTCGCCATGGGTGCCTACCACACCAGCCCGATACCCAGCATTTGTGCTGAGCCTGGCTAGCCACCACTTAACACCTCCTGGCATCTCTTCATGGTGTGACACTTCCTGCACGTCGCCACAATACTTGGCAGTCCCGTGTATGATGTAATTATCCATCCAAATTTCGAATGGCTCTACACCAATCGTCAAAGAGCAGCAAAACTGTTTAGCTACCGTACAAGGACTATTTTAGAAGAATGTGGATTAGAGCTGCTCGCTTTTTATTACCAGGGTTGGAGTAAATCTCCTCTCTGACTTTTAAAGAGGCCCAGGATAATTTTAGATCTGTCTCGGTATAACAAGCTGTTTACCTCTGACAGTGGTTTTATTAATGTATTTTGAGATATTTTAAATCAGTATCACATATTTAACCCCCTATACACGGATGGGTCTAAGCAGGCTAACGGAGTTGGCTGCTCCATAGTGTTCCGTAGAGTGACTTACACATACAAGCTGGATGGATGGTGCAGCGTTTAACCGCTGAGTGTTACACTACGCTTAAGTTGCGCCAGCATATGAAAGTAATGTGCAATAAGAGGTTCATCATAATTATGCTGTGATTCCCTCAGCTGTATTCAGGTGTTAGGAAAGATGTACCCAACAGTCCGTCTAGTCCAGGACGCCCTCCTTTCTCTCCAATCTTATGGAAATGAGGTTTTATTCTGCTGTGTAACGGGCCATGTGGGAATCATGGGGAATGAGGCAGCTGATGTAGCAGCCAAGTTATCCCATGACAAGGTTGGAATTGACTTTACTCCGGTTCCAAAATTCACTCCTTGCCTCGGCGGCGAAGAAATTCGTTTTTGATGTTAGACAGAGGCAGTGGCTGTAAGTAGAGCATAATAAGCTCTGGCTGGTCGAACTGATCGTTCATCCTTGGAGCAGCTCCTTCCAGTGGACGAGGGGGGGGGGGGGCATGAGGTTCTCCTTACTCGCCTCCACATAGGGCACTGTCCTCTGACACACAGGTTTCTTCTCCGGAATGTGATGCTTGTGGCTTACCTTTGATAGTGCGCCACATTTTAACTGACTTAAGGGCAGATGTTGGCCCTTATTTTAAACGATGACAGTGACAACGTCGCTAAGGTTTTAAAGTTTAGCAGCTTGGCCGGTCTCATCCCAAAATTTTGGGCAGATCGGCCTAGATTTTAGAATGGGTTGATGGCCTTTTACAACCATCAATCCATGAACCATTCTTTTGTTTTACATTTTATATCTGGCTGGCCCTTTTACAATCAGCCAAAACATCGATGTTGACATGCCCTAAAGCCCAAACAACAACAAAATTAATTTTTGGCAATTTGTGATGGCAACAGTATAATGTGTTTTAATAGTAGTTCTCTTGCTATTACGTTCCTAGAATTTTTTAGAAAGTCTGTACGTTTTATATATTTTTATTAAGCTGTAACACATTTTATTTATTTAGGGTTCAGCAGTTTGTTACTTGAGTAACAATGTAATTTTATCAGTGTGCTTGTGTGCAACACGAAATGGGACCTGCACATTAATTCGTTTGTAGGTAGAGCCAATTCGAGGCTGTAATTCATAGGTCAAATCTTGAAAAATCGAAATGCACAAACAAAAGAGATAGTGTACAAAGCTCTTTGTGTGTCCACATTTGGACTGCTGTTATGCTGTTTGGGATCCATTTGGTACAGGATTGATTGACAGTATAGAGAAAGTGAAGAGCATAGCTACTCAATTTGTGACTGTCACACCACAATCTTTACGAAAGCATCACAGAATTTATTTGTAGACTGGGCTGAGATTCTCTGGTAGACGAATGACGTAGGTTTTGTTTGAACTTATTGGTACATGCGTACACCCACTTTCATGTACGAGTATTATGAAATACTTTGCCCACCAACCTACCTAGGTTGCAGTGACGGAAGAGATAAGATTAGAAAAATAAAATGCTGCTCTTATGCTTATATCAGTTCTTTCTCCCCTGTGCCATTCAGGATTAGAATGCACAGAGCAGAGATTAGTTTTGGTGCAAAGCAACCTCCACCAGCCACAACTGCAGGGTATAGAGGTAGATGCGGACACTTATTAATATCATTAATCTGGTACATTTAAACTTTGATATTTTAATTCATTCTATTTTGCTTCTTCTAAGGTGTTTTTTTCTTACTTTTTACAGCTACAACTACTTCATGGTTCTGCTGACAGCTATATTTCTCCTAGTTTCATTTGGATTTACGTCTCTCTTTGGCAGTGTTGGTTTTATACTTGCCAACTGTTGTAATATGCTTTTCAGGATTATTCACAAGTGAGTATTAAGCATCGGTATCAAATTATAATGTACAAATTCTTGTACTTTTACTTATAACATTTTACTTCATGTAAATTTTGTGACATGAGAAGGGGACAAGATCAACGAACTCGCTACTAGGGAGGGTTGAGGAGGAATAATGTCAAAAGTACTTTCACATTATGATTAATAAATCAAAGTGACTAAGAGTAACTGTTGAAAACTAGATATGACTGAGCACAGTCATATGAAAACATTATTCTGTGTAAACTGTGGACATAGGAGAATCTTAACCGACTGTTGTGGCAGTAAATTCTCTGTTACACGAATCACTTTCAAAGTTCAAAGAAACAAATCCTTTTGCTCCAGTTGCCAACACTCATACTCTGTGCTATACTTTGTAAGCTACCTTAGAATTTTGCAAATTTGTATAACGAAGTTTGTTTGCAATAGAACGGGAATATGTGAATCACTCAATGCCTTAGAGCATTTTACACAGCTAATTCCACAAATAAAGTAAAATAAAGTCTAAAGATGATACATTTTGTTATAAAGAAATCATACTAAAAGATTTAACCCTTTAACTGCTACGGTTCGGCCGGCCGAGCCCTCGCTGAGTGCGGCTTTGTTTACGCCTAAGCTGTTTACCTGCCCTGGAATGCCGCGTTAGACCGGACCGCTGTGTACTGAATACGTCTGGAGCGTTGTGTGTGGTGTTCTTCTGCTGTCGCTCTGCGATTTGAAACCGCAGATACAAAATAAATACAGTTAATATAACATCTAAAGTTTTTTCAGTTAAAAGCTCCTCTAAAAGTGAATGTCTGCGTAATCAAACATGCCGGTACTTCATATACTAAATAGATATTACAGCAACTGAAATGTTTTTAGTTTGTGAGCGTAGTAATTTATCTGGAGAGAACCTTTCTGAATACCTTTCACAAATTCTGCACAAATTTTCCAGCCTTCTTTTTGACCCGGGTTAATATATTTTTAATTTTTTTTGTATTTCGTTTAGTTTTAGAGGCGTATAAATGTAATATAATTATTACTCTGCAGTTAACCATGGTTAGTAATTCTTTTTGTGTGATAAGTCTTGAAAAATGGTACAACACACAGTGATACATTACATGTTCTGCATTGGTTTCTCGATGCACTTTCTGTATCGAACATACAGCGCATTTACGCATTGGCGTGCTCTTCTTTGAATTTGCAATATGAATGAAATTTGGAAAAAAGGTCTCAAAAAGTTGCGAGGGCGATTTCTAGGGGGGGGGGGTGGCGTCTCACGGACCTGATCTTACAAGACGGGGGGGGGGGGGGGTCAGGAAATCCTGAAAAATTCCTCACGAAATTTAAATTTATGGATGCAACAGACGATACTCTGCAACTGGCATTTTTCGTCCGGTTACTACTCGGTGAAGAGCGTGAGCATTTAAAATACAGTGTTTGAGAATGTGGAAAAAGAACTTTTTAAACCACTTCATAGTGAAAATATAGTGCAAATTGATTCTCGCGTATCTGTTGGTCTCATCAGCAATAGATATCATATGATATTCCGTTAGAAATATCAGGAAAAATGACAAACTGCTGGAATGTTAACGTAATCCACACTCGTGTCCTGCAGCTTAATCGACAAGCACATGCTGTCAAACGCGTTACTAAAGCATTCTCTTTTTCCACACATTTCGCTCGCACAATCTGTAGCTTCAAACTCTGAAAAATGGTCATTTTCCACTAGCTGATGTACACAGCTTAGGAAAATTACATCGAGATCCTGTCGAAGGGTTATCACTGTCATCCATATCAAAGTGATCATATTCACTTTCGCTTCTAGTAAGAATCTCCATGATGTCTTCCGCGGTGCAAACACGACGGCGTATTCGGGAGGACGATGGTTCGAATCCCCGTCCAGGCATCCAGATTTGGGTTTTCCATGGTTTCCCCAAATCACTCCAGGTGAATGCCGGGATGCTTCCTTCAAAAGGCCATAGCCGAATTCCTTCCCATTCCTTGCCCCCCATTCTTTACCATCTCTAAAGACCTCGCTGTTAAGAGACGTTAAGCAGTTAAAAAAAATAATGACTGTATTCCATTTTCTCAGCGAAAACTAAAAGGAAAAGAGCAACACAAATTAGATCAAGGGCCTGCCAATGCTCAAGGGCCGAATGAGGAAAACAACTAACCACCCTGGGTGGAAATATGGCTTCATAGCCAGGCCGCTAAGAGGCTAGCGTGTTAACACGTCTGGAGCACAGACAGGGCGGCGAGGCGGCGCGTGTATACACGTCTGGAGCACAGACAGAGCGGCAAGGCGGTGCGTGTATACACGTCTGGAGCACCTGGGCGCAGTAGTAGCCATGCGCGTTAACGCGTCTACAGCAGTCAAAGGGTTAAAGCCATTAAAAGGCTAAAATGCCGGTATAGAAATTTATCATGTAAATATACACTCTGAAATTCAAGAAGTTGTATTTCTAAAAGGATATAGGAAGTCAGCTTATAGCCTGAGATAAACTTAATTTTTGCCTGCACAATATACTAAAATTTTTGAAAGTTTAGTATAGTTTGAAGATCATTTTTTAAACATTATATGGTACAGTCAGACATGTGCCGATGGGAAAATTAACTACTTAAAGCAGTACACATAATTTCAGGGGGAGAAAACATTTTTGGAATATACAACAGTTTATTTGAAACAAGGTTTTGTAAATCTTTTTGAGAAATATGCAGTGTTGTGATTAGAATGAAACAAAGTAGCAAAATTTTTAAACGTCTGACTTTGAGATTACATCAGCTAGCAGGACGTTCATTTCAAAAATTAATTATAAATCAGAGAAAGCAGGTAGAGACTTGAAAGGAGTACTGTAGGTATTTGGGACATGTAGAACCTTTTAAAATATGTCTTAAAGTTATCATGATATTGTTAGCGGGTCAAAAATGTTGATATTGCGTCTGAAGTCGTATTTTATCATTTTTTTTTGCTACAGACGAATAAACAGATCATATTTGGTATCAAACGGAAGATAATTCCATTAGAAGCTGAAAAAAACTTTGTTTGAACCTTGTAGTGTTAAAATTGTAAAAGTTATAAACAAATTTCATAATCAATAGGAAATGACTTTTTACGGCAAAACGGTTATAGATACAGAAAATTTTGTAAGGATTAAAAATTTTAATTACCCCAAGCTATAGCTGCTGGTAAACTTTCAGAAAGATAAGAGTAGGGAAAGCTACGATAGGAAGAACTATTTTGCGGACAGTGTGTGCATATAGAGTTGTCGGACCAGTTTGACTTTTGGACTGGGAAGTGTTTTGGTCAGGCTATATATACGGGCAGCGTGCGCACATCACAGTTTTTTGCCTGGTGAACCTCAGAGTGGTAACGTTGTAGGTCGGTCGAGCACTTAGCTTTTGAGGCAGGAAGTGCTATGTATTTAACCATGTGAAGAGTCCGCCACCATGTTAGAATTTCTGTTAGACAGTAGAACATTTTATTTAACTTCAATGTGACTTTTAAATTTTATAATGTGGTTTGGTCGGGTCTGATCGCTTTTCACTACTTGCAATCTAAGAATTTGGTGAATTTTTATTTAGCCAGCGATTGTTTGGAATTGTACTAATTTTTTCAAGAATATAGTGAACTTTTAATTTTAAATAATAGCAGTGACTTTCATTATGATGTGAACTTTACCTTTCCTAACTTGGGGTTTAATCAAGCTAGGTGGCGGCTGCAAGGAATTTAAAGCAATTGATAATCCAGTGGTAACACGGTTGGAGCTAAGGTGATAAACTATATATTATAGCCCCAGTGTCACAGTTATCCCCTACAACTTGATGTTCAGTTTTATTGATGGTAATGCACAAAGTAAGAAAACAATTGTCTTTGAAATAATGACATTGTTCAATGAATGGTTTGCAGTATCTTTCCTACCACCTCGATATTAAATCAAAACATCTATCACACTTCGATCTAGACCGGTGATTCTCAACTAGAACCATACACACCGACTGTTCATCTCTAACATATGTAAAATGTCCAAATTATTGATCCAATAATTTAATCTTCTTGAAAGCCTTCATGCCATAGAAAAAAGAGGTAGAAAAGGAAAACACTTGTAATTTGCAGTGAATTTTACTATGGGCAGACAGACTGGCATATACTTGTGTGCCAACGTCTGCTTAACATCATTGCTCCAAAGAGACTGCTCGAGGCTGGCCTGCATGCAGGATCTCCCCGATACTTGCACAGACTTGTGGGAAATTTTAATCATGAAAATCTGTGTGGTGATATTATAATTGTTATAGACAATGCTAAATCTCTCGATCCACTGGGTTTAAGGGTAGCCTATAATGTACTGTTAAGATTATAATCCACTTGAAAGTTTAACATTATATTTTGAATGGGCTAGACAAAATAGCAGTGATAAACTTCATAATAAAAACTATTACTAAAAAAATCACTCAATATTAATTCACAAGCAAATTAAAACCTCAAATTCTTATCCCAAATACAATACTACTAAGCAATGCTTAAATGATAGTTACAATACACATCTTGAAAAACATCTTTAGAGAATGCCCATAGAAAATAACATGTCAAAAAACATATCCAAATTGATTCCACAATTGAGAAGTAAAGCACATCAAAATGAAATCAGTAGAAATAACACTATATGATGAAAAATTGAAGTGACTTTTGTAGAATGGAATGATCCTTCCTTTTAAAGAAGAAATATTCATGCCCATTAGAAATGTCTGTTGTCACCTTTATACTAAACAATCCCTTACTCTTTATGAAATTCCACATACTGAATATTACATCATATTAAGACAAAAATCTCTCTCTCTCTCTCACACACACACAACCATCAAACTTTACAAGTCTCTTCAAAATGCAAATATCCATAACACACATTTAAAATTTCCCTTTAATACAATCACCATTCTTATTCAAATCTTAGGGTCAACAAGCTTGAAATCCTTAAAATAATGATATTAGTAAGTAATGTTTTGCAGTTATGGTTGTTTTATCTTAGTGAAAAATAAAACTAATGTACCTCATAATTTGTAATAGTGCACTCCAGTATTTAAATATCTATAAGGAGTGAATGTTACAATCTAGCAAACTAATTGTCTAATAATGGGTATCTAGTAATATGTAGTGAGCAATATAGTGGAAATTGTCATGTTACAACTAACATTTATAGATTCCTCAAAGCTTCATAATCAACAATATTGCAGAGAGAGAACAACACTTGCCAAGACACTTCCAAAACACTTATCACACACGATTGACATCTTGAAATCTCTTGAGGTACTACAGGATTACACTAAGCGATTCTACAAACCTAGTTGACACCACCTCACCACTTTTTCGTTGAATACTGCTCAAAGTCTGCAGCACAGTGTTTTTAAAACTAGTTACAATCCAAACTAATACTGAGAAAAACGATTAACTCTAAACATGATTTATAGCTTTACGGGCTATGCCGCATCATTTATTTGATTATCTAACCTTTCGGCTGTTATACTCTCGCCTTCTTCAGAGATACTGTTTATATTTATGTTCACACAGCAACAGTCGCCAAGCATCGCAGAGGAAAATTGTATATAAAGCTCACTGCAAACTTGGCCAGTCATTAACCAGGGTAAAAGACAGATTACACCCACACCAGCTCACGGGTGTTTATGAAATTCCCTGCAGCTGTGGCAGTGTTTACATTGGCGAAATAGTTACGGAGAGACTTAAAGAACATATCCACCACTACAAATATAACAACGACGACAAATCTGCTGTCGTTCGCCATTCTATTAACACCGGGCATGAAACAAAAATTTCAAGACACTGTGGAAAGAAGATCAGTGGTGGCCTCGATGTGTGAAAGAGACAGCAGAAATCTTAAGGAATTCCAACATCAACGAAGATAGCTGCCTTTTCCTCTGCGATGCTTGGCGACTGTTGCTATGTGAACATAAATATAAACAGTATCTCTGAAGAAGGCTGGAGTATAACAGCCGAAAGCTTAGAGAATCCAATAATCGACGCGGCATAACCCGTGAAGCTATAAATCATGTACAAAGAGATCCGCGGCAGTCTTAAGAATCAACTCTAAACATGTTCCCTTACTGTCACAATTCATCACATTGATGTGGTAAGCATAACAGTGCCCCTCTACAACAACAATATGGTTCCTTCCTCTGTTTCCAGACTGTTCTTTCACAACTATCCATAGCAAGGGGGGGGGGGGGGGGGAGTCTGTTACTGACAGCACTTTATTTAACAAAACGCAATTATTGACCAAATTTGCAAACATATTTCAAACTTAATTTAACAGTACACTGTGAACCCTTTGAATTTTCGATACTTCTGAGAATTATCTTTAAAAAAAACTTTTTTTCTGTTACAAAAACAAAATTAACTGTTTCTGGAAGATAATGCACTCCTAAATCCAGATCTAATTTCAGAATTACCATATCGACCTCAGTTTTCATTTGATAATGATTATTTTATACGCTCATGTTAGCCTATATATCATATGGATCTGCCAATAAGACACGCTCACAACATATTTCCAAATGTAAACATTAAAATATATATGTCAATACACAAAAGAATCAGAGAAGTGAGCAACATAAGAGTAAAGAAGTAAGAAACATATCTAAAAATGTTTCCTTTGAGATTTTCTGTGATATTTTGCCTCAGGAATGTTTCTTCGTAAAGTCCAGCAGTAGTCGGACAACATTGCCACACTCCAAATGCCTTGAGAAATGTCCTGGTGAAATCGTTCGCCATATTCGTCACTAATGGCACCAAGGTTATCTGTGAAGAAGTCCAAGTGATCGCTCAAGAAATGCAGTTTGAGTGATATGTTGCATCCCATATGATGGTATGATCTCAATAATTCATGTACAATATCGCGATAGTTCTCTGCCTTATTATTGGCTAAAAAATTCTTGTGAAAGACAGCCAAGCCGCTTTTTCAATATCACTCAAGACATCAAGGAAATTATCATCATCCATTAGTTCTCTAATTTGTGGTCCTATTAATATTCCTTCCTTAATTTTTGCTTCACTGATCTTTGGGAACTTCTCTCACAAGTACATGAATCCTTGTGACGTTTTATCCATGGCTTTCACAAAGGTTTCGACTAGACTCAATTTAATGTGCCTGCTATCCCACTCGCATAGAAGGCAGCAATGTTTTGTGTATCCCAGCTGCATGCCGAGCAGAATTGCAATCACCTTAAGATCACCACATATAGGCCATTTGTATTTCTCATATTGGTTATGAGTGAGAAGTAGTTTAAAATTCTCATATGTCTCCTTCAGATTAACTGCAAGACCTATAGGAACTGAAGGAAATTTATTTCCATTGTGAAGAAGCACTGCCTTCAAACTAACTTTGCTAGAATCTATGAACAAGTGTCACTCATTTACATTGAAATCATGGCCAAGAGTCTCCATAACTGATTCGATATCATTACAAAAAATCATGTCACCACTCTTGGAAAAATATTCGGAAAAATCAGCATGGCGGTCACAAAAAAAAAGTTACGTTCGTGTCGCAAGAAAGAAGATTCCATCCTTTCAATCGTGAATCTAAAAGCTTAGCCTGTTGCTTTGACAAATTTAAATCATGGACAAGATCATCGATATCCACTTGAGACAAAATGTGTGGCTGATTTTATTCACAGGGGGTTTGAAATGTAGGGTCGACATTAACATTTCGTTCGGTGTCTTCTGCATTTTCATCACTGTCTTCATCTTCACTCAAAGTCACTGTGTCAGGAGGAACTGGTACCGGTAATTCTTCACTGTGACATACAGGCCTTATAGCAGGTGATAAATTGGGATATTGCACAGTTTTCTTTGTTTTTGAAGTAATTCCTGCTATTTTTGTCAGACAGAAATAAGTCTGTTGTGTGTTCCTTTGGTTCCCTCCAAATCATCGGAACAGCAAAGGGCATGTGACATGATCCCTTCAAACCAGCCTGTCAGGAGTGTGACATACCAAACAACAGATGTGAGTTTGTAAGCTATCTGTTAAATTTTGTAACTGCGTGACAAAATTTTGTTCTTAGAACCACGAGTTCGATTGGATAAAATATTAGTACATTTAATTTTTATAGTTAGTTTTTATGCTTATTCAAATTAGAAAGCAGTTTTACAGTTTTCAAGATAGTATTTTCAATTTTTTCAATTTCAACATTCTTCGGCATTCGCCTGGAGTGGGAAAGTTCATATCTAAATTATTTATTTTCGGCTAAACGATTAAAGTTAGGATATTTTTCATAATAACTAACATTAACATTTATTTAGAGATCTAGCGATTTGTAGAGTTTCAAGCAGATTGAATTATTTTTATTGTCAAGGTCAGATTAGCTAATATAAGGACTTCTGATCTGCGATTTGATATTTGACGAGCTTCCCATCAGACATCCCTGTGAACGAGGAAGTAGATATGTTCCCACGCTTCACGTGAGAACAGTTGCTAGGAATATTCGAGAAGCGCTGGGTGATATAGACTCGTGTGTACTGGTGTTCGGCCTCAGTCGTACGGAAGCAGTCTGCGCGATAACATGTAGCTTAGTAGGCCAGAAAGTTTTATATCTAGCACATCAGTGAAAGTTTTATTTTGGAAGGATTCCGCTTGTTTTATTCAAGTTAACCATAATGTCGTGTTAAAATAGTATTTCTCCAAGTGAGGCCTCGGGGTTGTCTAAATTAACTAAACTATTGAACAATGGGAGCGAGTGACGAACTTTTATTGGCTTTCTTCAACTAGTGATTTAATTCTTTGAACTACTGGGGTGTGGTCTGGCTCGACTGGTTAATCGAACTTGTAAAACATTTCTTTGGAAAAGTCGTCTGATTGCCTGTACAGTTTTTGGCTTGTGAAATTGGAAGAATATAATTATTTAAATGGCAATGAACTATTTATTGAACTTTACCTTTCCATAGTTTTCGGGTTAAAATCTATGTGGCGACTGTATAATTCTATCTAAGCCAAAATTGTTACATCCAAGTCTACAAAAGGTCAGAGTTAAGACAACGTGTTTATGCTCCACCCCAAGCATAAGCTATGCATCTTACAAGGTGCCCATTTTTTGTCTTGATCACCAACTTTACACCCAAAATAAAGTTCATAGCACTTCTTCACAATAGGGGTAAATTTTTGTTTTTGTGATTTGAAAGTTAATTCTCCACAGATATAACAAAAAGAATTTTGGTGATTTACACACGTACGAAGCATTTCTTCTTCTCTATTAACACAAAACAGAAACCACTACGAACCTACAACAACAAGCAATCACTTTTCACGCTGTCAGAACTGTCAATGCTGAAACAAATGTGGCAACAAACAATACAATGGATTTCTGAACTGAGGATAGTTTGTTGTAATTTGTCAGTGGAACAGTGAAGATGTCTTTCTTGTTTGCTATGCAAATGTTTAGTGTAATTTGCTATTATTGTTTATGTTTGGTGTTAGTGTTATGTTATTCAATAGTGGTGTTTCAAAGTCATCAATTGTTTATATTTTTAATATCAGAGCAGACCTTCGAATATTAAATATGAAAACAAAAAATAATTAAGATAAAGTGACATTGAACATAAGCATAATATTGAACGTAATATGCGTAACATGTTATTTGATTGAATTTAAACACAAATTATGACTGTAATGATTTTGATGTAAACTGGACTGATATTGTTAAATGTATTGAATGTAATAAATTTAATTGGACGTAAAGTCCATAAATAAATAATGTATGGGAGTTAGTTTTACATATTTCGATTGTTTTTCAACAGTTACATCAGCAGAATAATTAAATTAAGCCACAGGAGAATAACCAATATGGAGTGTTTTCAAGGACTTATGCCGATATCAATAGACTGAGGATAGTGTGTCACAAGAAAACTGAACCTGATAGGCAAAAACTGATTTCATTTTTGAATTCAGCCCCCATGCAAGAGCACCATTCATTTTCTTTGTAACAAAAATGCTGTTAACCAGTGTTATTTGTCTGTCTTCTATACTATCTTTATAAGGTTTAGTAACCAATGCTGGTTTACTTCCCGATATTTTATTAATGGCAGGAGGAAAAGACATAATAGGGCTACCAATTGAAAATGGCAAAGTATTTTGATTAGGATTAGCTGTTACTGGTACAATGGCTTATTCATTATCTATTAATTGATTTTTTTAATTTCTTGTGAACATTAGGCTGCCAAGAAATTGCTGGCTTAATATTGGCAGAAGCAGCTAATGTTAATGAGATGTTTTGTATCAACAACTTCAATACTACTATTTCAGACATGTTCAACCACTTCAAGTCTTGTACCCAAGTGAGTATTTTGCTGATAAATATTCTTTCTATTGTTATAATCACTATCAACTGTATTCTGAATAAAGACAGGTAGTGTTGAAATTATCTGCAGATTTTTATTTGCCTTACTTTCAAGATTTGATAACATTGCGAACATAATCATAATCATGCTGGAATATCCCTGTTAGGATTTGCTGGAATTTCAAAAGTTCCAAACATTGATGTGTTAGCAGTGAGAATGGGAGAGCAAGTTTCAGAGATTGATGGACTGCTTTCAGGGACTGCCAAAGAACTTCTAACAGTGGAAGTAAATACTTTAGGGATTAACAGGAAAATGTCAGTAAATACAATGATTCATGGCTTGTTGTCTCATCTTTATCCACTTCCCTAATCTTCTGAACTGCTTTCCTTACTCATGGTGAGAGTCCTTATTTTAATCTTTAATGTATACCACTCTTAACATTTATAAAATGCTCTTGGGTAACTAGTACCTAGTTACCAGAGAGCATTTTATAAATTCAGAATGCCGAGAGAAACTTCATTCTTATACACTCTTAAAATGCAAAATGTTTCTACCCTTTGGGCATCAGTTTCCTAAATGCAGATAAATCCCAAAACATACAATTAAATAGAAAATTTGAATCCCTGTTTGTTGGTAGAAGTTATTATTCATCACTGAGACAGAGGGGGGGAAAAAAACCGATTCCTTAAACTTCCGAAACTACCAGAACTTTAATGGAAATTAAGGTATTAAGTCCTCAGTGCTTTGCTTTTGATATCAAAAAGCCACTAATATACTTTTGAGTGACAAATTCTGACTTCAAAAATCAAAATCAGTCCAAAATGTTTATTTTAATCATCTTTTAATACTATGGTAAACCTGCCAACTTTTACAGTTTTCCCATAAAATTTATGGAAAGGTGCTGTGTTTAATGGTTGTATGGATGAACTGTGTTATTTTACGAATTTTCAAACTAAAATTCTATCGCTTAAGTGAGATATTTATATGAAACAAGGTTATTGCGGTTTTTATGGACAGCTGTGGTAGGTTCCCAATTTCTTTCATGGCTGTGTTATTTAACCCTTTAACTGCTACGGTTCGCCCGGCCGAGCTTTCGCTGAGTGCTCCTTTGTTTACGCCTAAGCTGTTTACCTGCGCTGGAATGCCGCATTCGGCCGGACCGCTGTGTACTGAATACGTCTGGAGCGTTGTGTGTGGTGTTCTTCTGCTGTCGCTCGGCGATTTGAAACCCCAGATACAAAATAAATGCTGTTAATATAACATCTAAAGTTTTTCAGTTTAAAACTCCTCTAAAAGTGAATGTCTGAGTAAGCAAACATGCGGTACTTCATATATTAAATAGATATTACAGCAACTGAAATGTTTTTTGTTTGTGAGCGTAGTAATTTATCTGGAAAGAATACCTTTCCGAATACCTTTCACAAAATCTGCACATATTTTCCAACCTTTTTGACCTGGCTATGGACTGCCACTGGCAAGTTAAAGTTTTTATATTTTGTTTAGTTTTAGTCGTGTATATATGTAATATAATTATTACTCTGCAGTTACACATGGTTAATTATTCTTTTTGTGTGATAAGCCTTGAAAAATGGTATAACACACAGTGGTACATTACATGTTCTGCATTGGTTTCTCAACGTACTTTCTGTTTCGAACATACAGTGCATATACGCATTGGCGTGCTCTTTTTTGAAATTTAAATATGAATGACATTTGGAAAATGTCTCCCAGTAAAGCCTTGACGATATTCTTTATCAGAGCATCTTCAATTGCTAGGTTCGTTCTTGGTATATGCTTCAACAAGGGGCGTCCATAAATTACGTGAAGTGAAATAGGGGAGGAGGGTTCCGCCGAAATCTTACCAAGGGGTAGAGGGAGGTCTTGTTGGACTGTAGAGCTAAAAATAAAGGTCTTCAAATGACGCAAAAGTAGATTCTAAGGGGGGTATTTCCTCGAAAAGTGTAGCTTTGGAAGGTTGAGACCTAAAAAAATAAAAGTCTCAAAAAGTTGTGAGGGCAATTTCTAGGGGAGGGAGAGGGGGGGTCTCACGCGAACCAGGTCTCACAAGAGGGGGGGGGGGTCCAGAAATCCGGAAAAACACCTCACGTATTGTATGGATGCCCCTTACCAGAGACAGATGAAACTCTGCAACTGGCATTTTTCGTCTCTCTGAAGAATTTTCACTTGTGGAGACAAATGGTCATTTTTCACTAGCTGATGTACACGGCTTAGTACTATTTCTTCGAGATCCTGTCGAAGGGTCATCACTGTGATCCATATCAATGACATCATATTCATTGTCACTTCTAATAAGAGTCTCCATGATTTCTTCCATTGTACAAACACGATGGCGTGCCATTTTCTCAGCGAAAACTAAAAGGAAAAGAGAAACACAAATTAGATCGCAGCTGCCAACGCTCAAGTGTCTAACAAGGAAAAAAACTAACCACCCTGGGTGGAAATATGGCTACATGACGAGGTCTCTAAGAGGCTAGCGTGTATACACGTCTGGAGCACAGACAGGGCGGCAAGGCCGCGCGTGTATACACGTCTGGAGCACAGACAGGGCGGCGAGGCGGTGCGTGTATACACGTCTACAGCAGTCAAAGGGTTAATGTGCGTTTCGCTATATTTTACTGTTAACTTTAGTCAATAATTAATTGATCTGTCTGTCCAATTTTACATCAAAATTTGAATCTGAAATCATTCAAGTATCGTTTTTCTTTCACTTCCAGATAGTGCCGTGTGTGATGTATTGCTGATTGGTAATTGTAGAATTTGTAATTCTCATATAACCATAAGTAACTCTAACAAACAGTATTATTAAACATTTAGGGAAGCATATTCCCTAGAATTTCTGTGCATGTTAAAATCAAAAAAGGAGGAAAATTTGAGTTTTGTATAGTTTGTATGGGTGTGATATTAAAATGGCTCATAGTGGAAGAAATGATTAGGACAATCATGTGAAATGTGGTAAACGAATTACGAATTTAAAATCAAAATCGACACATTTTCCCTTTGTTTTTACCAATGTTAAAGATACTAACTGCAAATTTTGTCTTGAAGATTATGTTTGTCAAAAAATAATATGAAGTAGGTGGGTAAGATTTCATTTAAATATGCTGTTTACACATTTCTGTATTTTTAGGTCATTGTTAGTTAAAGGTTGTTTTTCAAATTTATGGTGTCCTTGGTCTTAATAGAAACATGATTTTAAAAGTTCTCAGGTATGCTGCTGTTCTCCAAATTCTTTTTTATGCTTTCTGTCTCATGTTAGACATAATAAATTGAGGTGAGGTTCAATTAAATTTGTAATTTCAATTGAAGTGGCCTAACATGTGCCGTCCCCTGTCACTGTTCAAATTTATTCGCACTTACCTTTCAACGTTCTGTGCAATTGTTGAGTCCTTTAATTTGCTTCCAATCTGTTGTTAGTTGTAACTGGTCAGAATTCCACTGCATACTGAATAGTTCGCAGTCCACCATTGCTGTCGCTGCCATGGTGGTATTCCATTTCTGCTCCTTGTGTTTTATTTGGGATCTTCTGGCACACTGTCATTACTTCAAAAATATGGCAAAGTATGGTTCTAATTTTTTCTTGCCAGTTTATCTAATAAATTTCTTTATTCATAGATAGTGAGAGTACTGTCCATTGGTTGCCATGTAGCATTAAAATCTCCATAACATTAATCAATTTCACTGTTCGAAGAAACAAATCCTTCTGCTGCGATTGCCAGTGATCGTACCCTGCACTATACTTGATGTTCAATTTTAGTGAGGGTGTATCACAAAGTAAGAAAACAATAGTCTTTGAAATAATAACAAAGTTTAATGAAAGGTTTGCAATAAGTTTCACACCACACTGGAATTTAATCAAAACATCTGTCAGACTTTATCTATATCGGAGATTGCTAGATTCTCAATTAGAACCATTCACACCAACATTTTTCATCTCTCACATGTGTTCAAACCTGAAAAGATATGAACAATTAGCTCTAAGTAGTTCAATTGTCCAAATTATTGGATTGATAAGTTGTATCTTCTTGAAAGCCTTCAGACTGACGAAAAGAGATAAAAATAAAAAAAATACTTTTGTTGTAATTTGCAATGAATTTTAATATAGGTAGACGGACTGACTTAAGTCTGCATACCAACGTCTGCTTAACACCATTGCTTCACGGAGACAGCTGGTTACTGGGGTCCTGCCACAACATACGTCCCAGTTTTGTGGGCAAATGTAACGATCTTCCAGAAGCTAGCCAGCATCTAGGAGCTTCCCAATACTTGCACGGACTTGTGGGCGCTAAATCTCTCGGACCACTGGGTTAAGGGGTAGCCTTTAATGTCCTCTAATGTTACACTCTCTGAAAGTAGCAGCGGCCAAAAGGAAGATGTTACTTGTAAGCCATGAGGAACAATTAAGTGCAGAAGAGTAGCCTCAGGGTCATGTTATTCTACTGAAGGCATCTGTTAGTGCTACAAAAATTGCACATCATTTTTGTTTGGGAACATTTCTTCATGAACTTCTACAGATTCAAGTATGTAACATTGTAATTTACATCTGCATTGTCATAAAAATGAGTAATAACAATAATAATAATAATAATAATAATAATAATAATAATAATGCATAACTTGTCTATATGTTTTCGTTTGAATGGCTTTTAACTTGTGAATACACCTGAGTAATAATGGTATATATATTTCCATAGCACTTTGATAAACCTCTCTGAATTTAGTGCCTTATACTGCTTAACGAAGATTTGCCAGTTTGCTCGGTTGCCAAGAGGTTTCAGCTTCCACTAAAGTATGTTATTTAACTTCTAGAACGTCTCAAACTGGCAGATAGCTTCTCAAAATATGGCAGCATTGATAGACTTCTAACTTGGCTTTTATTTCTTACAAACACTTCAGAAAAACATACATAAACTGTACATCAGATTTCTCTCTGAAGATTAAAGCACATTTCAATAAATAAATGTCATTGCATTCTGTCTTACTTGAATACCATCAGACATGTTAAGAACAGATGTCAATCTCCTATGTATATGTTGAAGGGTACACACCCTATATATTTGTGGTACAATTGTTTCTTCAAATGCAACATAGTTTTAGAAATATTCACATACAGTGTGGTATAGGCAGTAAGGCATTGGCTTCATAGTTTTCTGGCCCGGGTTCAAATCCCAGCAATATCAAATATTTTTATTTATCTTTATCTTCAGAAATTGTTGAGCATGAAATTTTTTATTTTATTTCAACTTTGTTTACATATTTACATATTTTAAAACAAAACATGTTAGATACAATACAGTGTCATATTTTTCTAGAAAATTTCAAATTAAAATCTCTGGATTGTGTTTTCACAACACAATCATGCGGTACAGCCATGAAGACTTCATTGCAATCATATGCCTGGAAAACTCCATACTTACATTATTTTTTGTTAATAAGTTTATTCTTTTGGTACGCTTTCAACTGAAATAGGTATTAGTTTTTACTTTATTTCAGCTTGGTCATTTCTGTACTTGAATTTTGTCAGGAAGTAGAGGAGGAAAGCATTTTGCCTCACATAACTAAGGCCATATTGATGTAAAAAGTTTAAATGAGCTCTGATATCAAAAGCCTTCTTGGTTAATAAGTCAAGAACTAAGAAATTTCTTAGATATACATAGGCAGAACTTGGCACCAAGAATATTTCCAGTTTTCAGTGGGTAATTTTATCAATGTACAGATTTATTTGGGGGGGGGGGGGGACGGGGTACAGGAGAATTAACAGAAATATCTAAAATATGTATTGTTACTGAAAGAGACACTCTTTTAGCTCAATGGGACTGGAAATTGAGAATGCTGGTATGGCTAGATAAGTGTTGCTTTGAAAATGCTAGGTTAGTGTCTTATTTACTGTTTGAAAAACTTAATAAAGTTATCATCTGACATACCTGCTTCTGCAGGTGTCTAGCACATCCTCTTCTATTCCGTTTGGTCTTACCATTATTATTCTTCCACTACTTGTCTCCAGTCAATTCCCTTGGCCTCTGTGTCTTTTTTGCAACTAGTCCACCCGTCTTGTCTGTGGTCTTCCAGTAGGTTTCCTTTCTTTCCCTTTGTTAAAGAACACTGAATTGGCATCCCCCCTCCCGCACGACGTGTCGTAGTATCTTTTTGTCTCTTTTAGTACTTTGAACTTTAGTCTCTCCCTGAGTTTTCATTTCTGATTCCATTCTCCTTTGTGATGTTTTCTGTACCTGTTAGAAATCTCACCTTTGACAAATGTAGTCTGCTTTAATATCTCTTCGTCCATGTGTAGGTTTCAGAGCTATAGGTGTATGTTGGTAGTACACTATACAGTGCAAGATTTAGGTTCTTTCCCTGGGTTTAACCTTTGGATTATACCCTTGATCAGATGATGAAATTATTCAGTCTTCTGTATTCCCTGTCTATTTCCTCTTCCATTTTCCTGTTAGTGGTCATTGTTTCCGAAGTAAACAAACCACTCAACCCATTCCAAATTCTTACCAATGAGTGACACCTTATTTTATGGGCCAGTTTTTCTTGATACCTTCAATATTTTAGTCTTTTCCTCAGTCGTCTTCAACCTATGTTTTATCATTGCAATAACAAATTTTTAGATTGTTTTATTCCCCTTAAGATTGTTATATCACCTGCATATGCCATTATCTTCAACTCTGTCAGATTTCCGTATCCTTGAACTTCTGCAATGACTTTGCCTACATTAAATGAAATGGGTGACAGTACACTTCTTGTGTCTGAACCCAATCCTACTGTCTGTGTTATTTATCTGCACACGACTTTCACACTTCTCATAAATGTTCCTTATTACTTCCATGATTTTTTCATTTATTTCTCTTTATTTTGGGTTGACAATATTCTTTCTCTTCACACTTTATCATAGGCTTTTTTTATGTCTGTGAAAGCTGTTGTGATGTTCTTGTCATATTCCCACATTTTCTGTATAATCTGTCCGAGTGTAAAAAATGATCTTTCTTGCCTAAATCGATAATACTATTTTTTTTGTCATTTTTTTCTGTTCTTTGTTTGATTTTTGAAAGATAAGTTTTCTGCAAATTTTCATCAGTGGCTGAACAATGTGATGCCCCTTGTGTT
The DNA here is from genome assembly GCA_031002005.1 of Vandiemenella viatica. Lineage (NCBI taxonomy): Eukaryota > Metazoa > Arthropoda > Insecta > Orthoptera > Morabidae > Vandiemenella > Vandiemenella viatica. The sequence goes on from CM061921.1 coordinate 85,541,712, forward strand.
CCCACTTTTTGATTTATTCCCTTATTATGAGTTGACATTATGACTTCCTCCAGATTTCTGGTATTTTACTTTCTTTCAAAACTGCTCATATAACACTATACTACCACTGCTGATTTTACCAATTCTGCTGTCAGTTCATTTATTCCTGGTAATTTCCCGTTTGGTAAATCTTTCACTGCCATCTCTTGCTCCAGAGTGTTGAATTCTTCCATTTCATTTTCTAAAATGTGTCTTGCACCTCTCTTCTTTGATACTTTCTCCAAGGTTTCCTTCAGTTCCTAGCAAAAAGTATTTAAGTACTAATTCCTTGCAGTTCTGCTCTAGAAGAAGACCGCAGAAGGATGGTTGAAACATTGGCTGCACACATGATGCGGTGAGAAACAACTGACTCTGGCCGCGGAAGCCTACGATTATACTTTTTCCATGCTCTCACTACATCATCTCTTCCCACTGCTCTTCCCCTGATGCATTCATTACTTTGGCCAGTGTATTTCTAGGTTTTGTTTTGTTTCTAACCACCTCATTTTATTATTTCATTTGTAGGAATCATATATTTACAAAAAGTATGAACGTTTGATATTGTGTCGTATTTTTGTTCTTTGGGAAACCCATTTAACCAACTCATCAGCTAACTACTGAGATGAAAGACTGCTTAATGGTAAAGCACCTTCCCAGGGATGGACTATGTTAGCTGGGATCATGAACTGGGACATGTTGCTTCTTAAGGTGAATGGGCCTGGTGTGCATTGTATTGCAGCTAGTGCTGCTATAGCCTTGGGTTAATCAGTGCCTGATGTTTGTGCTTTCTGTTCTACAGGTGCCTCTTTCTGCTTGACCTTGGAGAGTGGTGGTCAGTCTCCTATAATAGCTTGTTGCTTTGCACCTTTGTTTACTATCAAGCTTTTTGAGGATTTCTTGGTTCTTACGCATCTTGCAGTTGTTTCTTTTATTCTCCCAATGTACCTAGCTAGCTGTGAAGTTTTGACACATCCAGCTCAATGTGATCTCAAGGATGAACTTTGGATGAGCTATCTTAAACTAATATATTTTTTTTGTTTAAACTGCTCTGTCCTTTTGCAAAAATGACAAGTACTTTTGCAAGCAGCAACCAAAGAACATTTGATCTAATTGTGATGGAGCAGATGTTCTGGTGGCAACTTCTCTACTAAGGATTGCAATCCTGCAGAGTTTTCAATACTGCATTTTCAGATTGTGGGATTGGTCAATCCTGCGGGATCCAGCACAGTTTTTAAAGTGTTATCAAATTAAATAGCAAATGTGTATTTATTGAATAAATAAATCAACTTAAATGTTAAATAATAGAAATCAACAGTTAACAATATTTTAACTAGCAAAGTAACATTGATTAAAAAATTTCTAACCTACCTGAAATATAATTAGCAATTTTGCACTTTTGTGTTAAATCTAATTCTAAATATCAAGTAAATAATCAAATATGGTAAGTATTCAAATCATATTACCACATCAGTTTGAAAAATAATCTATTTATCTACTAAGTAGTCAAAACATCACTTTATTTTGAAAGAATTGCATATATAGCCAGCTTCCGAGATGCTTCCGAGATGCTTCCTCGCTCTTTGGTTTGATGGAAATGTTAAGCTTTATGAAAAGCTTAACAACTTTACACACTTTTTCGAGAGCATTGTATTTGGAAACCACTTCAGTAGATGGATGATCAATGTTACGGTCACACTTTGTGCTTCGATTGATCCGTCCAGCTCTTCGTCGTCTATGTCCGAGTCAGTCAGAGTTGTTACTGTCGGTTCGACTTCTCTTTGTTTTTTTTTTTTTTTTTGGTATAATATGTCAACAGCCAATTGTGTAATGTGTGAAAAAGCACAACTGCAGGTACCAAGGCAAAGTTCACCAACTTTTGCCATGATACTTGTTCTGTCAGATCTTAAGCTAATAACATGAATTTAAAGATCGTTACCATAGCTTATCGGCCGTTCTTTGACTAAACTGCAGAAACCAGGTATTCTAAGCAAACCAAGATTAAAATTTGTTTCTTTGCGGTGAACATAAACATTCAATGATTGGTGATGTTTTGGGATGTTAACTCATCAAAATGCAATGAAAATCTTTGTCATTGTTTCTTGAGATGTTCAAACTGAACAATCAGGTCAACTTTTATGGTATTTGAAATATTTTTAACTATAGATCTTATAACATTAGCCGAATTACAAAGTTGAAATCCACCTTTTTAAAAACAGATCTCAAATGTGATGAAGGTCTTAATTTTGAAATATGATGACGTAATTCAAATTATCATAATGCAAAAACACAGGATATTGGAAAGCGTGGCAATAACAGTGTTATAGAACAAGTACAGTCCGAAGGTGAGGAAAGGTCCCGCCTACAAACTCTCTATTTTTTAGATTGTGGAGCTGCATAATTTTGTGTGGGATCTGCCAGCCTACCAAATGATGCAGTATTATGGGATCCCACATTGCTGGATTGCAATCCCTATTCTTTACACATTCATTTCCCCTTTTCTTATTAAGTTTTGCCCTTTACGAATTTTAAATTCTTTCAATATTTTTGATAATCTGTTCAGCACTTCCTCTGGTAGTTTATTCTAATCCCTCACAAAAGAAAAATTTCCCATTCCATTATGTCTGAAACATAGTGCAAATAATCTTATCTTTTTTACACAAAGTGTAAATAATTTTGGCAAACAAACATCTAATCTTGAGGAACACTTTTTCATTTTTTAACAACTGTCCACTATTTACGTTCCATGTCAACGAGGAACTAAACCAGCTTCCATTTGTGAGAGCTTCCAGAGCCAAAGATCTGAAGTCTCTGAACATTTTGAAGTGTCTGTACAGTAGTTATTTTATGTTTTACCACATACCTGCCTACTTTGTGTGATATAAGATTTATTACATATTTATTGTGTACAATTTGGTGTGGGTGCTTGACAGTTTCAACCACACAGGTGGAAGTGTGATTACGGTATCATAGTGTATTAGTTTTGTATCTTATTATGCCCATATTTCGTCAATTTCTCATCTGTTCTGATTGTGACACATTTATAAATCTTCGCTATGAACAGTTCTAATCTAATCACCATATAGTCACCAAGCACTTCCATGTAGATGCTGGTATTTCCCCCATACCCTTACTCAATCTCTTAGCCAGTGATTGAATGAGTTTGCATCCTGTGTTTTCTTTAAGTTTTAGAAACTTTATTTGGCCTGTATAAGTATAACAAGGCCTGTACTGCTGACAGTATTCTTTTTAAATTATTTTATGATAGTTTAAATCGGCATCACCCACATACCCAAGTATATTCCAACTGGTCTAAACAGGCCAAAGAAGTCAGACAGATGCTCTGTTGTGTTCCCTTGAACAATTTACAGGTACAAAAATTCTGCAGAAGGTGCATGGTTTACACCACAAGTGTTGTGTTATATTAAAACCACCATGTGACTTAACACATTTATGTTCATATTAGGCCCACAAATTTACAACAGTTCTTGCACTTCAGCAGTTGCCATAGCATTCCCTACTAAAAAATACTTGCTATCTATGTCATACAAATACGTTCTGTTGAAGGCTTGCTTTCAAATAACTCCCAAAACATATAAAAAGGTTTATATCCACCTCTACCCCAATGTATTATAAAAACAAGTCTTTCCTGCTATAAACCACTCCTAACACAGCAACTCCCATCTTCCACCTCTTTAAAACTCACTATAGCTCAGCATTCCTCATCCATTTCTCTTCTGTTTTTGAATCAATTAATCAAATGCTACATCATGAGCGTGAGTTCTCACATTCTTTACCCAAAATGAGCACGTTCATCCATAAAATCTTCCCCACTGACCTTTGCATGTGGTTTAGCAAACCATATAACTTCAAGAACATCTTGGTCCACAAATAATTACTCCCCAAGTCTCCCAAACCAACACATGGATCCTTCCATTCCAATAGACGATACCATAAAACTAGTAGCATCTATTTCACTCCCCCTACAGCGTAGGATTTGCCCATTATTGAACATGCGACATGCTCAACACACCTCATTGGAATGCAAATGGCAAGGAGGGAAGAAATAAAAGAAAAGATGGGGAAAAATGGGAAGACAATCACAGCTAAATGCAAAAGATCTCTCCACAGAATTTTAAATGGATGAACTGAAGAAAGCCATTAAAATGTGTAAAACTGGTAAAGCAACAGATTCGATGAGATAAATGAGGAGCAGATAAAACATGTTGGCGCAACTGCCTACGAGATTAATTGATACTTAAGATATGGAGGAAGGCGGAAGTTTTTTCCATGTCAAAACCTGGAAAAGACTCTTCTGTTGTCCCCCGTAGGGGCCTGGTACGCAAGTGCCAGGTACGGGTTTGGCCAACCCGCGGTGCCGGAGCTGGAAACTTGTGAGCGCTGCAAGTTTCCCACACCGTAAACTCCTACCATGCTTCAACGACCACCGTAGGGCGTGGTGGTGGAACGTTGTGTGCCTAGGAGAACAGGGATCTTGGCTTCATCGCGAGGATGGTACAAACCTCTATAAAAAAAACCTCAACCTCAAGGTCAGCCATGTGCCGAGGAGGTGAATGGGTGATGAGAGAAATCACTCGTTAACATGCATCCTCAGGGGCACCTGCACACCCCTGTTGTATCAGCATTTCCTCATAACATGTTTTTACTCGTGGGAGCAAAAACAAAACCCGTGCGGTCCGGGTGTGCCGTAGGAAAATAAAAATACACCCAGTACGAAGAAGCGGGCCAGGGTTGATAGCCCTCCTGCTTCGGAAAGCCAATGTAACGGGAAAGAATGTTCGATTTCGAACGCTTTCATTGTCATGCAGAGGGTGGAGGGGACATTTGAAAAGGTGTCCCCGTTTTATATTAATAAGGGTTTAGAAGGTTTAGTTGGTACCCTGAAATCAATTAAAAAGCTGAGGAACGGGACGCTGCTTCTGGAAACATCCACCAGTACGCGGGCTTCGCCGTTAAAAGCGAACTCCACAAATCCTTGAATCGTTCAAAAGGCGTGACCTGCCAGGATATTATGGATTTAGCAACCGAGGAACTCGTTAAGGAGTGGGAAGATCAGCAAGTGGTCGAGGTGCGTCAGATTAAATGTAGGGTAAATGGCAGTCTTGAAAAGCACCTTCATCCTGACGTTTGACACTCCAGTGTTGCCCAAGTGTATAAACGCTGGCTACATCAACTTGAATGTCCGTCCGTATGTTCCGGACCCAATGCACTGCTTCCAGTGCCAGAGGTTCGGACATATGACGGCATCATGCAAGGGCAACCCCACCTGTGGTAGATGCGGCAAGGGTGCACATGAGCCGGCTGTCAGCTGCAAGCTCCCACAGGTGTGCGTCAACTGCTCCGGGTCGCGCCCTGCCTGGTGTCGAGAGTGTCAAGTGTATCTTGAAGAGCGCAGGATACAGGAGTTGAAGACCAAAGAGCGGATACCCTATGGAGAGGCAAAGAAGAAGGCAAAAGCACTCGCCGCTCCAATTTTTGGAACAAGCTTTGCCAAGATGGTCTCGACTCCCATCAGGAAAGAAAGTGTTGCTACGCAGACATCCTTTGCAGACATGGTCACAAGCACAGTGTGCTCATGTCAATGCAAGTGTGGTGCAAAATCCACGAAGGTCATAACACCTAATACCGCGGATGTTACTAGCAACACTTCTGCAACCTCGGCCAATCCAGCAGCAGTAACAAAGACCCCACCAGCAGTCAAGTTAACAGCACCTCCTATTCTACCGCGTGCTATTGAAATGGTAGTGATACCATTAGCTACCGGTGGAAATAGAGGTGACCAGAAGATCAGAAGTCCCAAGTTTAGACAGACTGATCCAACCCAGTTTGTCAAGTCCCCTTCTTCGTCCCCTCCCAGACTGTCCAGCAGTAGGGAGAGTAAGGGGAAGAGGAAGAAGAAGAAACAGAATGAAGAGGAATTTGAGGAGTCCTCTGGGTCGGAGATGTCTGTCTCCGCTTCCGGGCAGGAAGAAACTGAGATGCTGGTGGATGAGTCTGGTCCCGTTCCTCAGGAGGAAGTGACCGAAGACCCACCTGAACCGGGGCAGGTGAGGTTAAATAGGTAAGGATGGCTCCCATACTCCAGTGGAACATAAACGGTTTTACAGCTCACAAAGAGGAGTTACACCTCTTAGCACGGTCTGATCCTTTGTGTCTCTGTCTACAAGACACATTTCAGACCATCACACCAACCTGTGCTAAGAGGATATGATGTGTACCGTAAGGACAATACCGAGGGTGATCGAGCGAAGGGTGGAGTAGCAGTGTTTGTCCGAAACACTGTCCACTCCGAACCTGTAGCTCTCACCTCTGATTTACAAGCAGTGGCAGTGAGGATTTTTGGTCCCACTCAACTGACAGTATGCTATATTTATCTACCACCTAACATGCCCATCAGTAATGACGACCTGCTTAACATCTTGCGGCAGCTTACTCGGCCATTCCTCCTCCAAGGAGATTTCAATGCACATAGTGCGCTGTGGGGCTCAAACGCCGATTGCCCCCGAGGCCGAATGGTTGGTAGATAAATAGAGCAAGAGGAAATATGTGTCCTCAATAATGGTGCGATGACACATTTTACCACTGCTTCCGGATCGTCCTCTGCCATTGACCTTTCATTGTGCTCCCCCTCAATCGTGGACTCCGTGCATTGGGAGGTGGATCGTGACCTTCATGGAAGCGATCAATTCCCAATATGGATGCACGTAGAGTAAGAGCGTTGAGGATGCAATAACCGACGAAAATGGAACGTCAGCAAAGCCGACTGGCAACTCTACTGCCGCTCCATCACTCTTAAAGAGTATAACAACCTTGAGGAGATCGTGAATCACTTTACCGAAGTGATTCACCAGGCAGCTGACGTGTCCATGCCGAAAAGCTCCAGAATGCTGCATAGGACGCGCGTCCCCTGGTGGAATGATGAATGTCGATCCGCCATTCAGGGTCGTAGACGGGCGTTGCGTCGATTTAGGTTGCAGCCAACATCTGACAAACTGGCAGTGTTCCGTATTGCCAGAGCTAAGGTGCGTCGAGTTATTAAGGAGAGCAAGAAAAGGTCATGGCAGTACTTTGTGAGCAGTATAAATCGTTCCACACCTTCGTCGAAAGTATGGGAGTCTATCTGCCGTATATCTGGAAGGTACTCCCACCCTCCAGTATCTGGTTTACTGGATCGCGGACGTATAGTCACCGATGAACGAAGCATAGCGCAGCTGATGGCGCAGAACTTCGCCGCTATCACTTCGTCCACCAATTTTGACCCTCGGTTCCAGCAACACAAGATTGCTGCCGAGAGGCACGTGCTGTGCTTCGATTCGTCGAATACAGAGGCCTACAACTGCCCAAGTGCTGAGCGGCAACTGCAACTCACGCTGAACAGGCTGGATGAATGGTCAGTGCACACCGGTTTTGTTTCTCTACTGAGAAAACCTGGTGTGTACTTTTTACTCGTAGCAGAAGTCTTTCAGCAGAACCCCACCTCACCCTGAGTAACACCGTTTTACATTTTACTGATACTGTTCGTATTCTGGGCCTCATTCTAGACACAAGGCTCAGCTGGCTACCACATCTTAAAGATGTAAAAGCCAGAGCCTTGAAAGCTTTAAATGTTTTAAAATGTCTCTGTGGCAGGTCGTGGGGCGCCGACCACTCCTGCCTGCTACAGTTTTATCGAGCCTTTGTACGGTCGCGGTTGGAATACGGGTGCATTGTTTACAGTTCGGCACGGGATAGCTATCTTCGGATGTTGGATAGTGTCCACCATGCTGGAATTCGACTCGCCACGGGTGCCTATCGCACTAGCCCAATACCCAGCATTTGTGCTGAGTCTGGCGAGCCGCCGCTTTCCATCCGCCGGCGTCTGCTCATGGTGCTACACTATATACATATTGCCGCAACTCCTAGCATTCCCGTGTACGATGTTGTTCTTTACCCTAACTTTGAACGGCTTTATACCAACTGCCAAAGGGCAACTAAACCGTTCAGCTACCGTACAAAGGCCATATTAGAGGAATATGGGTTTGAATTGCCCTCCTTTTATCTCCAGGGTTGGAGTAAATCTCCCCCCTAACTTTTAAAGAGGCCCAGAATGATTTTAGAAATATCTTGGTTGAACAAGCAGTCTACCGCTGACAGTGTTTTTACCAGAGTTTTTAGTGACATTTTAAACCAGTATCAGGATTTTACCCCGGTGTATACGGATGGGTCTAAGCAGGCTAACGGAGTAGGCTGCTCCGTAGTGTTCCTTCGAGCGACTTACAGATACAAGCTGGATGGCTGGTGCAGTGTTTACACTGCCGAGTGCTATGCCCTCCTACAGTCACTCCAGCATATGAAGGTAAGTCGATGTATGAAATATATCATATGATGTGATTCCCTCAGCTGTATTCAGGTGTTAGTAAACATGTACCCAGCAGACCGTTTCATCCAGGATGCCCTCCTTTCTCTTCAATCTCTTGGAAAGGAGGTAATATTCTGCTGGGTGCCAGGCCATGTGGGAATCAGGGGGAACAAGGCAGCTGATAAAGCTGCCAAGTTAGCTTGCAACAAGGTCAGAACCGACTGATCCGGTCCCAAAATCTGACCTTGCCTCGGCAGCGAAGAAATTTAATTCTGATATTTGGCAGAGGCAGTGGCTGGAAGTCGAGCATAATAAGCTCCGGCAGGTCAAACCGACTGTTAAGCCATGGAGCAGCTCCTTCCAGCGGGCGAGAAGGGATGAGGTTCTCCTTACTTGCCTCCGTATAGGACACTTTCCTCTAACTCATGGTTTTCTCCTCCGTCGAGAGGACCCTCCGGAATGTGATGCTAGTGGCGTACCTCTGACGGTGCGCCACATTTTTACCGACTGTTTTATTTTTGGATATAAGGGCAGACGTTGGCCTAGCCAATGATCTGTCCACTATTTTAAATAATGACGCTGGCAATGTGGCTAATGTTTTAAAATTCTGCTTACTAGCCGGTCTTATTCAGAAAATTTTGGGAAGACCGGCTTAAAGTTTTTAAGGTGGATGAGTGGCCATTTTACAGCTACTCGTCCATGTACATATGTATTTCTTACCCATTAGTTCTAAGCCTTTTAAATCTGGTCGGCCCCTTTACATCTGTCCAGACATTGTTCGAACGATCGTTTTCTTTTAATGGCCTATTTACAGCCAACATTTTAGTATTTTGTTTGTGTTGCGTCTGTGTGGCCGACCCCTCTACAGTCAGCCATGCAGACGTAATATCGTAATTTTTAAGCCACATTACCAAGCCGGTTGTTGTTAGGGTGCTAATGACCCCGTCGTCGACGCGCCCTTAAGCTCCAACAACAACAACAACAGACAAATCCTCAGTCTGACTTAATACATTAAGGACTGTTCTGAACTAGGGTTGATCACAGATGTGGCTTTTGAGGCTCTCTCTGCTGTGTATTGTACCTTACAGCATAACATCTTTCTGTCCAAACTATAGCAACTAACAAAGCAGTTTGAGTTTTGCAGAAACTGTCTGAAATTTAGTTGACAATTGAAGGTTTTGTTTCAAATTTCAGAGCAGCAAAAGTTCATGCAGAACACAAAAAAAATGGGCTTCCCTAAAGGAGTATCCGTGGCTTTATTAAATATTTACACGAATGATCTACCTTGGCCACCGATGACCCAAAGCTTTATCTATGCAGACGATTTATCGCTAGCATTGCTTTCCATCTATAAAGTAGATATTCAAACAGAAGTCAGAAGCAATGGTGTATAACTACTGTTGTGATCCAAAATATCTTGGGTTTGCAGTGGATCACTCCCTCACTTACAAAAAAGCTTTGCTTGAACACGAAACCGAGCGTGGTGGTGTAACGGATAGCGTTCTGGCCTCGCATTCGGGAGGACGGCGGTTCGAATCCCCGTCCGGGCATCCAGATTTGGGTTTTCCATGGTTTCCCCAAATCACTCCAGGTGAATGCCGGGATGCTTCCTTCAAAAGGCCATGGCCGAATTCCTTCCCATTCCTTGCCCCCATCCTTTCCCGTCTCTAAAGACCACGTTGTTAAAAAGGGACGTTAAACTGTTAAAAAAAAAAAAAAAAAAAAAAAAAAAAAATTGAACACGAAAAGTACAATATCCTGCGGAAACTCACGGGAAGTGTATGAGGTGCACATCCCACAGTGCTGTTAACATCAGCTCTTGCACTGTATTATTCTGCTGCAGAATATGATTGTCCTGTTTGGTATAAGTCGGCCTATGCCAAACAATTAGATGTGGCACTATACACAGACGGAAAAAAAAAATCCCAACACCAAGAAAGACTTGTGTTAGATAAACGAAATTTGGTAGGCGTGTTTATACATCTGAAAGATGACATCGATTCAAATTTCGCGCTTCGCGCATAAGTGTGGCGCTAGTAGCGCTACTCAGAGCTTGCAAATCAGGTTTGCTTTAAATACGCGCTGTAAAGTTTGTGAACGTTATTTACCGCTGAGATTTGACATAGTGAGTTGATGTTAGCCAAGAATGCCTTTAAGAAGACGAAGAAGCCATTATCAACAGCTCACCGAGTTTGAACGAGGTCGTGTAATAGGGCTACGAGAAGGTGGATTTTCTTTTCGCGATATTGCAGAAAGACTTGGCCGGAATGTATCCACTGTGCATGATTGTTGGGTGCAGTGGTCAAGGGATGGTACTGCCTCAAGAAGACCGGGTTCCGGGAGGCCACGTGGCACTACTGAGAGGGAAGACCGCCGTATTCGGCGTACAGCTGTGGCGCATCGTAATGCGTCTGCGGCAGAAATTCGAGCTGCAGTTGGTACCACAGTGACACAACGAACTGTTAGAAATCGGTTACTTCAAGGACAGCTCCGAGCCAGGCGCCCTGTAGCGTGCATTCCACTGACTACAAGCCATCGCCGTTTGCGACTCCAGTGGTGTCAAGCCAGAGCTCATTGGAGGACGGAGTGGAGATCTGTTGTGTTTTCTGATGAAAGCAGGTTCTGCCTTGGTGCCAGTGATGGCCGAGTGTTGGTCAGAAGGAGGCCAGGGGAACGCCTGCAACCAAACTGTCTGCGGCCTAGACACACTGGACCTACACCTGGAGTCATGGTCTGGGGAGCAATTTCCTATGACAGCAGGAGCACTCTTGTGGTTATACCAAACACACTGACTGCAAATTTGTACGTCAGTCTGGTAATTCAACCTGTAGTGCTGCCATTCATGAACAGCATTCAAGGGGGAGTTTTTCAACAGGATAACGCTCGCCCTCATACCGCTGTTGTCTCGCAACGTGCTCTACAGAGTGTCGACATGTTACCTTGGCCTGCGAGATCACCAGATCTGTCTCCAATTGAACACGTATGGGATATCATTGGACGACAACTCCAGCATCATCCACAGCCAGCACTGACCGTCCCAGTATTGACAGCACAAGTACAACAAGCATGGAACTCCATACCACAAAGTGACATTCGAAACCTATATGACACAATGCATTCACGTTTGCAGGCTTGCATTCAAAATTCTGGAGGTTACACCGGCTATTAATTTAACAGTATTTCACATTTGAAATGCATTTTCTTGAGCTTAAATTAACCTGTGATCTTGAAAATTTAATCAATTAAACATGTTAACTTGACAAATGCATTGTCCAAATTTCATTACTCTACAATAATTTTTTCTTGGTGTTGGGATTTTTTTTTCCGTCTGTGTATGAAACATGCAGAATTATTACGGGTTTCCTCTGCCTCAGCACTACACCAATTTTTTTTAAACTATACAGTTTGGCTGGACTTACTTCCGCTGAAATAAGATGGGACATAGCTGCAAAATCGGCATCGGCATGGGTATGGTTAATCAAAATGTGGCTCATTCATTATTTGGACACCCAACTCCTCAGGAAAAGGCTTAAATCTAGGAAAAGTTTCCTAAGGACAACAGCTTAATTGGGTGTACTGCCAGAAGTTGGCCAGCTCAATCTGTGCTGATCAAGACTGACCCGCATAGGACAATGGTTACCCTTGGTAGAGGCACTGCCCCCAGGCGCCAATATGAACTGGAAAACATTGAGAGCGTTAAACTGGCTGAGGTGTGCTTTAGGCAGGACAAAGAATAATCTAGCATGGTTGCATTACCTTAAGGATCAGATAATTGTGTGTAGTTGTAAGGAAGAACAGACAACCCAGCACCTACATGATTGCTCACAGTGTCCATAAACCTTCACTTTAGAAGACCTTCTTAATACTAGTGATAACACTAAGTTGCTGACGTTTGCTAATATGAGAGTGTAGAACTAGATGGTAGTATGAACAATTAGAGCTTGATGTTAGTTACTGTACTTTTTTGTTTTCTTTTTAGTTTGTTGTTAATAACTGGGTTTTTCCCTTAATATTGTATTGGCAACACTTACGACTTTAAATGAACATACAAACCTCATATTTCAAGTCACCTGCGTCTGCGGCTGTAGCTCGTATACTGGCCTCATTACCGTCCATGAGGGTGAACAGACACAGGCAAAGAGTTTACACCAGTAAACTAGACTGTCCAGTGTCAGCACTTGTCAGTTCTCACAACTCCAACTACTGTAAAAACGGGTTGGATGGAGGAGGGGGTGTTTCAAAGCCAAGCCACGTAGCTTTTCATTCATATTATTTATCACAGATAAAATAAGGTACAGAACAAACAACAGCCTGTGAATATTTATTTACGTTATTTATCTATCTCCGTATGTAATTTACGATAGTCTTACAAGAGAAAACAATACAAAATATCTTCTGGAATCAGTAGAATGGAGCTACGTGGTTTATGGACACTCCCATAGTGATCAGAAATAGTGTGGGCTTAGTAACTTCACCAGAACCGTTTATTTTCAAGCATAGACTCAAATGTTATGTGTGGTGGTGGTGGTTTAGAGCCAATTAACTAATCAATAATGGCTTATAGTAAGAACTTTGTCAAAGGGGCATTTATTTAGCCACTTTCTTATGACCCTCTTTAACTTTTTAATGGACTGGCGATAATATTTGGGCATACTCTGTTAATAATTCTAGAAGAAAGAAAGTTGAGTAACAACTAAAATATTGTAAATGATTTAGTTACACAGCTTTTTCAATAGTTCTTTTGAACCAAATAGACAAATGTCATTATAAACGAATGTTTCTGGTGTGAATGGATCAGCTGTCAAGTCATTTTGATTTATTCTCTGACGTTGCCCAGGGTACGCCTAATTGCTATTCTTAGCTTGGCCGCTTAGCATTGTAATCTGTGGGGTGGCTCCTTTCATGTACTCCTTGGAGGTCAAGGAAAGAGAGTGCTTCTTGGAATATTGATAATGTAGGTTCTGTAGGGCGTGGAAGGTGCATATTGGTGTTGGAGTGTTGTCTCAAAGCCTTGGTGTCAAGGTCACTGCGGTCAATGCATACGGTTGTCGAGCCCTTGTCGGCTGGGAGAATGATGGTGTTGTAATTCTTATATAGTTATCTCATGGCCCAGGTTTCTATGGAACTGAGGTTGTTGGAGTACGAAATGGAGTTAAGGAAACAGGTTGAGGACAGGTTGAATGTGAGGAATTCTTGGAACATTAGGAGAGATGGTGTTGGGGAAGTTGAGGTGGGTCCGATGGAGATGTGAACCGCTATACGCAGGGGTCTGTCTCATCACACCAATTATCGCTTTCCTTGTGGCAAAGTGGTGCCACCATTGGATAGTGCCAAAAAACTCTATAAAGAATCCTGGCCCTAAGCGGCATTGCTGAACTTCAAGGAAAAAATAATAGTCATTTATAAAGAACAGACAGCGCATGGCTCTGAAAAAGGAGTGGTAGGAAGGGTAGCCACAGACTGCTGTGGTTTAGCGGGGTATAGGATGAGGGCTTTTGGAGTGAGTGGTATAGGGTTTGGGTGGGTAAGATTGAAAATATGGGCAAGACATGGGGCTTTGGCAATCAAGGGAACTGTAGGAGTGTTCTGAGTATGGTTGAAATGTTGATGGGGCAGAGGTAGATTTAGCCAGATAGCTTATTGCCAGTGCAGAAAGTGTTTTTGCATTTTTGGCTTGGATCTGTTTACATTCCTTTAAGATCTGATCACTCCAGGTGAATGCCAGGATGCTTTCTACAAAAAGGCCATGGCCAAATTCCTTCCTGTTCCTTGTAGCCATTCACATCCCACCTCTAATGACCTCAATGTCGACAAAGCGTAAAGCCATAAGTTAATAAAAGGGTTAATATCTGAGGTTCCTGAATGATTAAGGGTAGACAAGCAGTGTATTTTATGTAGGGAGATGAACTGGGCATAATGCCAGTCAGCTTTATACATTAGCTGTTGAAGGACTATCTTAATAAAGTTGAGCGACTGGGTAAAATGAAAGGAGTGGATTTGTGGATGACAGCCAGAGTTGGAGGATTGAAGGAAGAGCATGTGTGAACGCAGTTTGGCAAGGTGAAAGGTGTGGAACTTGTAGGATGGGTATTAATCAGTGGGTGACATGTTGGGGGGGGGGGGGGGAGTGATAGAGGTATTAGGCACTCTTCTGGCCAGGAAGTAAAAACATGTCCATAAAAACTAGTCAGTGAAAGGCATACAGTGTGGCAAAGGAAATCTTTGAAAATGCTTAAAAATAGACAATAGTCACTCAGAGATAAAAACTGATAGAAATAATGAGTGCTGTGTGGAAACAGTGGAAATAGAATTCAGAAATTATTAACACGCAAAAATTGTAAAACATGAACCAGAATTTTGAACTAAAGCTGCCGAAATGTTTTAGTGTCAAAATTTATGAAAGATTGAACAGTAATCATTATGCAGAAGAAGCAAGGAAAACCACTCAAATTCATCTAGAACCTACATAAACGGAGAATGAGAGTAAAGTTCTTAATGTACCCTAATAGCTAAAAAGCCGATCGCGATTGGTGTTAAATACCCAACCATTTCTCGCTCCAACAACCTCAGTTCCGTTGAAACCCAAGGTATGAGAGAACCATCTACAAATAAGATCATCATCATTCTCCCAGCTGACAGGGGCGCAACAGCTGTAGACATGGACTGCAGTGACTATGGGGCTGATGATTTGAGACAGCTCTCTGACACCAGTACATAGCTTCCACATCCTACAGAGCCTACTAATACAATATGCCAAGAAAAACACTCTCTCCTTGACCTCCAGGCCTCTTACAAGGCCTCTCTCCCATTATTTGTCCCTCCTTACTCCTCAGCACCCCCATACCCCGGACTTGTACCTTCTTCCTAAGATCCACAAGATTCCCAACTTGGAGTGACATATAACTGTGGCATATGGGTCTCCTACTGAACAAATTTCGACTCTTGTGGATAAGCACCTGCAACCTTTTACACACATCCTCCCTGCATTCACAGAAGATTATCCACACTTCCTCAAACATACATCTTTTCCAGAGTCCCCACTTCTTTGCCACCAGACTCTTTCCTTGCTGCGGTTCGAATCCCCGTCCGGGCATCCTGATTTGGGTTTTCCATGGTTTCCCAAATCACTCCAGGCAAATGCCGGGATGCTTCCTTCAAAAGGCCATTGCCGAATTCCTTCCCATTCCTTGCCCCCCATCCTTTCCCATCTCTAAAGACCTCGCTGTTAGAGAGACGTTAAGCAGATGAAAAAAACTTTCCTTGTTTCCTTAGGTGTCTCTTCCCTCTACCCCCCTCCCCCTGCTGGTCAATGCCTCAGTGCCATGGAACACTTTCTGGAATTGCAACCCCATGACACATGACAGTCTCCCATTACATCCTACCTCATTTCCTTGGTAAACTTGTCCTATCAAATAAATATTTCTCCTTCAACTCCAACAGATACGCAGCACTGCCATGTGTACCATGGTTCCATTCTATGCAAACCTACTTCAGAGCCATCTTGAACAATTCCTAAACAATATCTCCTTCAAATCTCTTGTGTGGTTCAGATTCATAAATGATAATTTTTATGGTCTAGACCCACAATGAAAATAACCTACTAGATTTCCTCAACTCCCGAAAAAACTCATCCCATCAACTTTAACTGGACATACTCCAATAGCCCTGTCACCTTTCTTGATGTTGACATTTCCTTACAGAATGTGGCTCTACATACCTCTGATCACATCAGACCTAGAAATCTAAAACAATAGCTTCACCTTAACTGTTGCCATCCCTCCCACACCAGAAGTTCCCTTCCGTACAGCCTGTCCATCCATAGCAGACACATCTGTTCTGACATAGAATCTCCTGCAGCTACCCCTCTGACATAGAACACAAACAAATATCTCATTCTACAATCTATCCTCCTTACATTAACATTAACCCCAGCCCCACTTTCACCACCCAGTTCTTTCCTGGTCGTGATACCATTAACTTTATCCTATGTCGAGGGTATGACGTCTACGTTTCTTCCCAGGATACGCACCATTCTCCACAAAATTTTACCCACCGACCTACAGACCTGTTTCAGCAGACCACTCAGTCTCAAGAATATCTCAAGAATACCTCGTAATTTTCCCAAACCATCCCAAGTATCATTCCCATGTAACAGAGCCTGCTGCTAAACATGATATATGCACCCAGATACCACCACCTACTCAAATCTGTCATAGGGGAAACCTTCTCCATTATTGGACACACTACTTGCACCACAACACACCTCATATATCAATTTCATACCTGCCAACTTTTACGGTTTTTCCGTAAAATTTACGGAAAAGGACTGTATTTTACGGTTTTACGGATGTGCTGTGTTATTTTACGGATTTCGATCGCTTAGGTCTGATCTTAATTGGAACAATGTTATTGCGGTTTTTATGGACAATTGTGGCAGGTTTTACTATTTATTTCATTGTTTTAAGTGCTCTTAGATGTGCGTTAAGGCTTCTTTCATTTGACTAATAAATTAAACCACGATATTCTAATTTTATTGTAGTCAATAATTAATCGATCTCTCTCTCTGATTTTACATCGATACTTTTTTGAAAGTCGAATCAGCAATCGTTTGAATATCGTTTTCGTATACTTTCGAGTTCCCAACAGTCCCGTGTGCATTGTTTGGTTGGTTGATTGTGACTTTGTGTAAACGGTGTAATCATGAGTAACGCTAAGAAGCAATATTTCCAGACATTCAGGGAAGCATATTCCATAGAGTTTCGTGTATAATAAAGTCAAGAAAAGGTGTAAAATTTGCGTTTTGTACAGTGTGTGGTTGTGATATAAATATAGCACATAGTGGAAGAAATGATTTGGCATTTCACATTAAGTGTAGTAAACACATTGCGTGTTTAAAATCAAAAGAAAAGAATCACAAAATCAATACGTTTTTCGAAAAATCAGGAAATTATGATTTGGATGCGATTACAGCGGAGTGTTTGTTCACTTCGTTTTTGGTGGAACGTGTTTTCAGTATGGTTAAGAAGAATAGAACACAGTTTAGATCATCCCTCTCAAATGAAATCCTAGAGACTGTTTCCATACTGAAGACCACCAATTCTGGTCCTTGTTATACAAACAGTTTTTCTCCAGACTTTCTTAAGAAAGCCAAGATTGCCACTGCTTCATATTTGAAGTCTGATTGAAAGTACGCATATTATGTATATCAAACAGTGTAAATAGGTTTAGTGCTAAGTGAAACAGGATATATATTGTCTCATCTGAGTTTTAGTTTCAAGTTTGCATTAAAAAAAAAAAAAGAAGAAGAAAACTTCAAAGATTGTCTTGTAATTAGTGTTTGCCAACAATTAATATGAAGTAAGTAGACATGATTTCAGTTTAATATGACATTATTTTGGTTTAATATGCTGTTTATACAAATTTCTGGATGTTTAGTTAATTGTCGATAAAAAAATTTGTGGTCCACATTCTTTACGGAAACACTGTATTGGGGAACCAGGGTTTTTACGGAAACCCGATTTTGGAAGTTGGCAGGTATGCAATTTGCATTCCTCCACTGTACTAGTTCTTAAATAGGCCTCATCACTAATGCACTCGCCCATCAGAGTGAACAGCCATAGGCAAACGATGTATACCAGTAATGTAGCCTATCCGGTAGCAAAACATGCCAGATCCCACAAGTTAAACAATTTTCAACAGCTGTTTTACAGTTAGAGCCATTTGAGTTTTCCCTGACTCCACAACCTTCACTGAACTCCGTAGATGGGAACTAGCCTGCCAGAAAATCCTTTGACACCAAGTATCCTCCAGGCCTCAATCTGTAATAAGTCTGTGCCTGTAGATCCACTCTATGATAATAACAATAATAATAATAATAATAATACTTGCACATTAATTATGTTGATGTTCCCTCACTTTCAGTGAGAGTATATCAACAACATTGTCAAATATCGATTTAGTATTTCTTCCACCACCACCACCACCTCTGCCATGCCATCTCCATTCACCAGGAGGATGTCGGTGTGAGCACATCTAAATCCGCCTAGTGTCTCACCTACTTGCAAGAAGAAATTTAACTACTGAAATATTGCATTACTTGAGTTTGTCCATTTTGTTTTTGTCATTCTCAGCCGCCATCAACGGTGATTAGTGTTTGGTCTTCTCTCTCTCTCTCTCTCTCTCTCTCTGGGGGAGGGGGGGGGAACACGTACACACACAGAGTATAAAATTTTCGACCCTACAGCCCTTCTTCAGTAGTAGTGAGATGGTTGCATGTTGGAGGCTGGCAGCCAACTGAGTAAGCCAGCTAGGCACTGGCTCATGGTGGAGGGAAAAGAACAATATGGCGGGAAGTGGGGGTGGGAGTGGGAGTAGAAAGGCATAAGCTAGAAAATACTGATCAATAGATATTAAACCTGTCCATACGGCCGCGTCGCAGAAGCGCGTTAGACTTCAGCTGATGGTCCTAAATTGCCTATTAAGTAATGGAGGAATGTGCAAAAAACAGAAATATGCGAAATCAATATCAAAAAAAATTTTTAAAAATTTAAAAGTTTGGAAATTTAAAATTAAGCAAAATACGAGGTTACAAACTAGGGTGGTCAGGGTTCTGGGTAAATACTGATTGTCTGTGTCCGTTCATTCTGATGGCCAGTGGATTTGTTGTCAGACCAATGTAGGAGGCTGGGTAATGGTTGCAGGTGAGTTGATATATAAGGTGGGAGGGATACACATGTGGCAAGTCCTGTGATGGGGAAGCTTTCCCCAGTTACGGGGCTGGTAAAGATGGTGGAAGGTGGGTGCTTACTGCATAATTTGCAGCGGGATCTGTTGCAAGGAAACGAACCTTGGGGCTGTCTTACAGGCTTGGGGCCTCTTGTTTATGGACCAAGAGTGGGCGAGTTTTGGAGGTCTGCTGAAGCAGGTTTCTGGGTGGGTTAGGTAGGATTTTTGGAAGGAGGTTTCTCATCTCAGGGCAGGCTTGAAGGAAGTCGTAACCTTGTCGCAGGACTCGGTTGCAGGATCCCAAACCTGGTAAATATCAGGTAATTAAAACAGGGCTATGGTTGGTTTTAGACGGTTGTGGACTGTTGATAGGTTGAGTGGGTTGTGATGTGGCCCATGAAACTTGTTGTGAACTAAATCTGGTTTGTAATTGCAGGAAATCAGGGCTTAGGAGATGTTGCTAGCATACTGTTGGAGGGCATGTTCATTGAAACATATGTGGAATAAGTGTCGGGTGTCTTTGATGTGGGAGGGAAGCTGGCTGACAATGGGCTGTAGATGCTGGTCCACCAGGGCAGAGATGCGCTCAGTCGGTGACCCATATGCAGCAACTATGGGACGTCCTGAGCTGCCAGGCTTATGAATTTTAGGATGTAAGTATAGGGAAGGTGTGTGCGCGCCTATTTTTGGAGTGAGGAGTGAAACAGAATGGGGAGTGAGGCCTTGGAGTGGTCCACTGAACCATATATAATCTTTTATTCTATCACTGGCTGCAGGTGTGTGATTATGGTTGAGAGGGCGATAAGTGTTGGTGTCAGACAGCTGATGCAGTGCTTCACTAACGTAGTCACAATGATTCATGACCACCGTAGTGGAGCCCTTGTCTGCCAGTAGAATGATCAAGTCTGGATCAGAGGAGAGCTCCCTGATGGCCCAGGTTTCTGAAATAGTCAGTTTGGTGCCACTGGTTAGTGATTTTACGAAACTAGGAGAAGCCAATCTTGTGGAAACCAGATCTTGAAACAATTGGAGAGGGTGACTTTGTGGAGGAGGTGGTGGATCAAGAATGGAGGGTGGTTGGAACCTTTGGAGACTGGGCTCCAGGTCGTTTCTGAGTGTCCTGATTGTTGCTCTTCGAGGCAAATTGGTATCTCCAGCAGTGTGTATGCAGAAAGCTAAGGAGTCACGTACTAGGATGGTCTGATCAAATTTGGGAGAGGAAGACAGATTAATAACAGACAGTTTGGGTTTGGCAGCTTGATTCGGATTGACTGGGTGAGGGAGGACGTAGAGGTATATCGAAGAGCTGGGCAATAGATGGTTGTGAGGAAATGAGAGGGGTTGACACCTGGGTTGGTGACCTGGTAATTTGCAGGAGAGAGGCTGTCCTGCTTTGAGATGGGAGTGGTACAGAGTGGATAATTTGTGTAGACGGTTATGAGCATGCCTGTTCATAGATTCTACAGCCTTTTGCATGATTTGTTGAAGGTGTGGAAGGTCATGAAGGGTTTACAGCAGCAGTATTTTGTTTAGAGAAGTTGGGGGGGGGGCAACCAAATAATTTTATTGTGAGGCCATTTGGGGGAATATTAAGGTTAAGAGATGCTGTTAGGAAAAGGATTTGTGACTGTCATCTGGCTAGTTGGATGGCATGACCTCGGAATGCAGAAAGGTATTTTGTTACTGGAGACATATTGTTGTTTTTGGTGTGAGAAACTGCAGGATCAAGGGAGCCAGACAACATTAGGTAATTTTTACTGACTGGTGCGACAATGAAATGTTAGTTACTGCTGATGGAAGTTAACTGTTAGAGATTGTAACAAAAGCGACTAGCAAACACAGCGAAGTTTTATTGAAATGTCGGCTGCATTGCTGTGGTATATCAAAAGGAAATATAACAGTGGAAAAAAACCTTGCAAAAGTATGGAAAAAAGGGGAGATAATTGGGATTGATGGCACTGCTTCAGAGTGAATATATATATATATATACATATATATATATATATATGAGGGCGGAACAATAAGTACTTGGCCTACAAAGAAAAAATGAAAATTTTGGAAAAGTGTCGATTTATTTCTCAACATTGTCTCCTTTTAGCTCGATACACTTGATCCAGCAATGCTCCAAATTCTTTAAACCGCCTTGAAAATACATTTTCTGAAGATCTGCAAAGTAGACCTCTGTGGCGGCGATAACCTCCTCATTTGACTCAAATTTCTGCCCGGCGAGTGTCTTCTTCAAGTTTGGAAACAAAAGAAGTCGCACGGGGCGAAATCTGGAGAATATGGTGGATGGGCAGATCGTAGCCCAATTTGGCCGTGGCGGCAGCGGAGGTGCGAGCCGGTGCGTTATCCTGGTGGAAGAACACTTTTTTCTTCGCCAAATGGGGCCATTTTTTACTGCAATTCGGTGTCGAATGGGCACAATAATTTGGTATTGTAAAGCCCTTTGATCTTTTTGCCCTTCTCCAGGTAGTCGGTGTAGATCATGCCTTGTGAATCCCAGAAAATGGTGGCCATCACCTTCCAGCCGATTGGACAGTCCTCGCCTTTTTTGCATCACGTTTGCCGGGTAAAGCCCACTGTTTTTGACTGTTCCTTGGTCTCTGGTGTGTACCAGTGGATCCATGTTTCGTCGACGTTCACTTAACAATGCAGCAACTCCTTTGGATTGCACTTAAACAGTGTCAAACACTGCTGTGAAGTGGTCTCACGGTTGTGCTTGTTGTCCGGAGTGAGCAAATGTGGCACCCATCGCACCATCAGCTTTCTCATGCCCAAAATTTCATGCAAGATATGGCCCACGCGGTCTTTTGAGATGCCTACTGTCCCAGCAATTTTGCGCACCTTCAATCTGCGGTCTGCCAATACGAGATCGTGGATTTTTGTCACATTATCCTCCATGGTAACCGTTTTTGGGGCACCTGGGTGTGGGTCATCAAAAACAGACATGTGACCACATTGAAACTCGTTAAACCAATTTTTGACAGTCGCCATTGAATGAGAAAAGTCACCATACACAGCATCCAAGTGCTCTTTGATTTTGCTGCATGATTTTCCTTCCAAAAACAAGAATCGAATCACCAACCGATATTTCTCTTTTTCCATTTTTCTAAAATCCGTGGACACACCCACTTTCACACGCCAAAACAAAACTATGAGTCCGTTTTGGCTGAAATTTTAACAGTAGCTGTCTAAGGTAATGTACTATACAATAATAAATTTCTCTGGCGACAGTGGCGCCATCGGGAAGAGAGTCTAAGTACTTATCGGACCTACCTCGTATTGTCATGGAATTATGGAAAACTAACTGAACTGTGAAAGACCAGACGTATAGTATGTATACGTCTCTGTAAGGGTTACCAACAGGGTGGGTTGGTAGCACAGTGGCTAAGGCGCTACTAAATTTCTCTCTGTCATCTCCGGTTGAAATCCCGCTGGGAGCAAAACTTTTTAACTATTATTTTTCATCATATGAGCCAAGTATTGGAGCTCCGTCATAAGGATTCCATATTAAAATATAGTTCCCATAAATTCAGGGGTGGAATGCATGACAAATCATAGTCGGCCAAACAGTGCAGTAAGCGTATACTTCATTTACACTATACTGGTCCCTCAGACTTTGTTTCTCTCACAGGCAGTTTATGTGCGATCTATGCCAGTAATGTTATAAATGCGAAAGTAAGACTGTTTTTTGTTATGTTTTGACGACTAAGTGGCTATACCGATATTGATAGAATTTGTCAAGGTAATACTATGTATCTTTAGAAAGGACTCGAGATACATTTTTCCGATATGAATAACAGTTTTAATCGTGAAGTTTTGATAACTTATCTATTGGTGACTGGCAGATGGATGCGTGTCTAAGTCTGTAATGTTAACCCCGCAGAGACCTGGTACCCAAGTGTCAAGTACGGGTTTGGCGAACCTGCGGTGCCCGAGCTGGAAACTTGTAAGCGCCGCAAGTTTCGCACACCGTAAACTCCTACCATGCTTCAACGACCACTGAAGGGCGTGATGGTAGAACGTTATGTGCCTATGAGAATGGGGATCTTGTCTTAATTGCCTGGATTGTGAGGACGGTAAAAACCTCTATATAAACCCCTCAACCTCAAAGTGAGTAACATGCCGAGGAGGTGGGATGGGTGGTGAGGAAAACCACCCACTAACTTACAACCTCAGGGGCACCTGACGAACCCCTGTTGTATTGGGCTTGGTAGCGTGATGCGGGTGCTCCATGTCACTCGACATTTAGTTCCTCTGAACTCGTGGGATCAAAATTTCAGATCACACAAATTATTATTTTTCATCACCCTCTGTTGGCTTGGGCATGCCGCAGAGGAAATGTCACTTTAACGCCCAAAAAAAGGTAGTTGTTAGTGGGCAAGGGTGGAAAACCCTCCTTTAGAAAAGGAACAATGTAACGGAAAGGGTTATCTTATTGATAACGCCTTTGTAATTATGGCAAGAATGGAGGGATCTTTTGAAATGGTCTCTCCGTTCTTTATTCAGAAAGGTTTGGAGGGAATTGCCGGGACATTAAAAAGCGTAAAAAAGCTGGAGACATCTACCCACAAGCAGGCTGTCTTACTCCTTAAGTGTAAGAAGCTCGGGGAGTTCGCAGTGAAATGCGAACCCTATAAAAATCCAAACTCCATAAAAATCTAAACTCCAGCAAAGGAGTGATCACTTGATATAGCGTCCAAGGAACTACTTAAGGAGTGGGGATCAGAAAATGTGGTCGAGGTTAGGCAGATTACACGAAGGGTGAATGGCAATCTTGAGAAGTGCCACCTTCGTCCTGATGTTTGACACTCCAACTTTACCGAAATCCATTAAAGCTGGATACTTCGTCCGTCCGTATGTTCCGCACCCAATGCACTGCTTCAAGTGCCAGAGGTTCAGGCATATGATGGTGAACTGCAAAGGCAACCCCACCTGTGGGAAATGCGGAAAGACAGCACATGAGCCTGGTACTGGTTGCACCCTCCCACAGGTGTGCGTCAACTGCTCCGGGTCAAATCCAGCCTGGAGCAGGGTGTGTCGAGTGTACCTTGATGAAAAGAAGGTACATGAGTTCAAAACAAAGCAACGACTATCTTATGGCGAGGCGAAGAAATCGTTTAAGGCACTTGCGCCACCGGTCTTTGCTACAAGCTTTGCCAAAACATTATCAATTCCCGTCAGGAAGGAAGGTGTTGCTACACAGATGTCCATTGTAGACACGGGCTCGTGTCAGTGCAACTGTGGTGCCTAACCCATTAAGGTCTTGACACCGAGGACTGCGGACGTCGGCAGCAACACTTCTGCAAACCCGACCACAGAGACAGAAGTCCACCAGCAAAGGCACAGCTATCTGCTACAGTAGCTACAGCCATCGGTGGTTCTGCAATAGCAGAAGCAGCACCCGTAGCAGAAGCATCATCTGCAGCAGATGTAGCAATGGCAACGCCATCTGCCAGTAGTGGATGGCAGACAGTGCAGAAACTGCAGAAAGTTTGGGGTCCGAAGTTCAAACATACGGACCCCACTATGTTTGTGAATTAATAGCATTTCAGTAGTTATAAGGAGTCCGATATGGTACTCCTTATATGTAGATGATTTTTTAATATTTTGTACATCGTCCAGCCTGAGAAGCGCTGAGCAGCAATTGCAGCTCGCATTGAACAGGCTGGACGAATGGTCAGTGCACACCGGTTTTCGTTTCTCCACTGATAAAACCCAGTGTGAACTTTTTATTTGTAGCAGAAGCCTTTTACCAGAGCCCCACCTTACCTTGAGGAATACCGTTTCACTGAAACTGTTCGGTTTCTGGGCCTCATTTTAGACAACAGGCTAACTTGGCTGCCACATCTTAAAGATGTGAAAGCCAGAGCCTCAAAAGCTCTAAATGTTTTAAAATGTTTGTGTGGCAGGTCATGGGGTGCTGTTCGTTCCTGCCTGCTACAATTTTATAGAGCCTTTGTTCGGTCGCAGTTGGAATATGGTTGCACAGTATATTTTTCGGCACGGGACATTTATCTACTCATCTTAGATAGTGTCCACCATGCGTGGATTCAGCTTGCCACGGGTACCTACCACACCATCCCGATTCCCAGCATCTGTGCTTAGTCAGGTGAGCCGCCGCTTTCCATCCGCCGGCACCTCTTCGTGGTGCGGCACTACATGCACATTACCATTACACTTGGCAGTCCCGTGTACGATGTGGTTGTTCGGCCAAACTTCATGCAGCTCTATACTAATCGGGGAAGAGCAACCAAACCATTTAGCTACCATACAAGGGCTATTTTAGAAGAGTTTGGGTTTGAGCTGCCCACTTTTTGTCACTGGGGTTGGAGTAAATCTCCTTCCTGGCTTTTAAAGAGGCCCAGAATAATTTTCGATCTGTCTCAGTATAACAAACTGTTTACTGCTGACAGCGTTTTTATTAATATAGTTAGAGACATTTTAAATCAGTATCACACGTGTACCCCAGTGTATACGGATGGGTCTAAGCAGGCTTACAGGGTAGGCTGTTCTGTATTGTTCCCTCGAGCGACTTACACATACAAGTTGGATAGCAGGTGCAGCGTTTACACTGTTGAGTGCTACGCCCTGCTAAAGTCGCTCCAGCATATGAAGGTAAATCGTGATATGAAATGCATCATATGCTGTGATTCCTTCAGCTGTATTCAGGCTTTGGTAAACATGTAGCCCAGCAGAGCGTTCAGTCCAGGACATCCAGGACGCCCTCCTTTCCCTTCAATCTTATGGAAAGGAGGTTTTATTCTGCTGGGTACCGGGCCATGTGGGAATCAGAGGGAACGAAGCAGGCGACGAAGCTGCCAAGTTAGCCTGCTACAAGATCAGAATTGTCTTTGCTCTGGTCCCAAAGTTATACCTTTCCTCGGCGGCGAAGAGAATTGTGTTTGAGTTATGGCAGAGGCAGTGGCTGGAAGTCAAAGATAATAAGCTCCAGCTGGTCAAACCGACCATTCAGCTGTGGATCAGCTCCTTCCTTCCAGCGGGTGAGGAGGGATGAGGTTCTCCTTACTCGCCTCCACATAGGGCACTGTCCTCTGACTCATAACTTTCTTCTGCGCCAAGAGGACCCACCGGAATGTGATACTTGTGGCGTACCTTTGACGGTGTGCCACATTTTAACTGACTCTGTGTTATTTTAGACTTAAGGCAGACGTTGGCCTAGCCAACGATCTGACATTTATTTTAAACGATGACAGTGACAGCGTGGCTAAGGTTTTAAAGTTTTGTAGCTTGGGTGATCTCGTCCCAAAAGTTTTGGGTAGATCGGCCTAGGTTTCAGAATGGATTGGTGGCCTTTTACAGCTACTAATCCATGAACTGTCCTTTTCTTTTAGATTTTATATCTCGTTCCTTTCACAACCAGCCAGTTAATTCATTGCTTTGATCTGGTTGGCCCTTCTACAGCCAACCATTCAATGTTTGCACTTTTAACTTTTATGGCCCATCTATAGCTATAGTTTTAGTATTATATTTTGCCATCTGTGTGGCCGATCTCTTTACAGTAGGCCATGCAGACGGTATTTCAGTCAGTTTTTTAGTATTTTATTCCGCTGTCAGTGTGGTCGACCCCTTTACAGTTGGCCACACTGGCGGCAATGCTTTTTTTTTATGCCACGCTGTCATTTCCGGTGATTGTCAGGGTGCTAATAACCGTGATGTTGATGCGCCCTAAACCCCGAAAAACAACACCAACATGTAATTTTAAATTGGCCACTCAGGCTGTGCTTCTCTCGCAGTCAATTATTGTATGATCTGTTAATAAATTTCATTTGCAGACAAAACTTATAATTTAGTATCGATGTCGATTTACGCTGCACTGTGCTGTTTCTTTCTGTTTGCCTAAAAGTTACTGGCATCAGTTTATTTTGTCTTCTTTTTTGACATGGGTCACAAGCGTAAACCAGACCTAAGGTATAGTTCTAGCAGAGTATGACAACCCAAGTATATGATGCTCATGCTGAAGAATAAAGAGAAGACAAAAGCTGAAATTGAAGCTGCTCTCAGTTAATTCGCCCCCCCCCCCCCACCTCCCTGCACCTTTGTTTTTTTTCCCCCCCGTTTTTAATCATGTAGGAAATTGATTCTTTGATTTTCTTCATGAGATGGGTTCGACGATAGAAAGGTACAGTGATGGCTTTTTCATCATATTATGCCAACTTGGTGTTGTTTTGGACATATCTTACACAACTTACAGTTATCTACATCCAGTTCTAGCAATTAATTTCTAATTCCACGCATACCAAGTCGTAAGTAACAGCTTATACTATGAAGTAGACATATTGAACATTTGGATATGATAATAACCACTTCTTACCAGCGTTGGAAATGACAGAAATACAAGTACACACATGGAGCATTGAAAATCTTTTGGGTTATATCCCTTCTTGAACAGTAGAGTGATGTAGCTTTATGATTGAGGCCGGCAGCTACTTCACTGGTTAATGCTAACTTTGATTAATATTGATGGTGTTAGGAGAATTTCAGTATTAAAATAAAAGAGTGTACTTTAATATTTCCATTCTGTAGTAGTAACCTGCTGGATTGCTCTTAACTTGAGCAGTTAAATAGATTATTTATCCTTTACAAGGAGTGGTGACCATAGTCAGTTAAGAATCTCCACTGTTCCATTACACATTGATCTGCGTTCCCATTCACAGATTCTTCTGTACATATATATGGCAGTATTCAGTGCCTCAGGCTAATCTCTCGTATTGGGGGGGGGGGGGGGGGTGTTTATTTTATTGATATGTTTGCTTTTTGTCTTGCATCTAACATTCATTTTGAAGTACTGCAAGTGTTAAATGAAAGGTTTAAAACTTTTGTGTGCAACATTTTGTACAATGTGGAAGAAGATATTGGTGAAGAAATGCAAATTTTGTCTTAAAGGGAAGATTTGGTGATATTAGCAATTGTAAAATATTTTGTCTTTGTACATAACATTATTAGTCCATTTTTATAGGTCTTATCAAAGTCCTTATATTCTTGAACCAAGGAAATTGTAGACTCGGGAACTTGGACATTATTCACTCACATTTATATTAAGTTTGATTATTTTAAATTAATTTTGAATTAAAATGTGCTCGGCCATTTTTAAAAGTTATTAAAATTATTTAGTTTGGTTTTGGTACTTCATTTCTGCATTTTGTTTTAATTCTGGCTGGCTTAGAGGCTGTTATTATTATCCTAGTAGAATGTGTTTATTAACATGTAATTGTATGTCAATTCATGTTTCTATGCTGTATAATGAAGTTTTATCTTTTTGTTAATTGCAGTTCCTTGTTCATTCATAAACGTTTCCTGGGAACACAGTACACACCTTTGTCTGGCCTCCTTCCAGGATTTTATTACATAATGGCATTACTTATATGTGGAGTCATTTTAAAATTTTCAGAGGTAAGATTTTACAGTTTTTTTATTAGAGCTTAATAATATTGTATTTTCAGTAGTTTTCAATAAATGTTAAAATATCACATGGAACACATTGAAATTCATAATTTTCTGAAATGTTGACAATATGCTGAGCCCTGTTTCATGACTGTGAAATGGAAGAGGTAGGAAGAATGGTAGATTTGTCCATTGTTGGTATTTGCACATTACTTTCCATTCACAGCTAAAAAAATATTTAAGAGTGTCTTTTATTTCCACCATAATAGTGTAGTTAACAGAAAGAATAACATTCCAGTCATTATTTAAAACTGACATAGTTGTCAGAGGTTTAACACATTTCCTCCATTAAGATATTTACCTGCAGTACTCTATTGCACATTATTTTGCATTAAAAAACATTTTGGAATTATATGTATAGTAAAATGGCTTGAAATAAATAGATTGTTGCACATTTTTTTAAATTGTGTATGAAACCAAAGCAATATTATTTTTTGTCAAAGAAAAAAGATATTTATTTATTTATTTCCTTTAAAATAATACAATACGGAATTCAGAATTCGTGGGTGTGTATTTGTTGGAGTAGAAGCAAAAAAGTACTGAATAGTGATGCGAACAAGGATTAGTACTGGAAAAAAATGTTACCATAGCAAATGGCAGCATGGAAATGGACACAGTTATGAGAAAAATTAATTTGCCAACCCAAACATTGATTGTTTGTAGCCTATAGAAAATGGAGCTATTTTGAAACTGATGTATGAACTGAATTGACTCACAGTCGTCACAAGAATGTGCTGCTGAATGAAGGTAGTTGCCCATAGTGTTTGAAACAAAGGCAGCTTGGACGAAACGAGGATTTGCTGAGATGTTTGGCGCGTGCACGCGCTTGTGTGTGTCACCAGGGAGGGAGGGGTAGCATATCTGAATTTGACAATTGGAGCTGTATTATTTTCCATAGGTTCTGTAAGTACAGTCGGCCTAAAATTTGCGTAATTTTTCTCCGACGGCTCCTGTTTGCCATCTCTCAGGTAAACAAGAACTGGTTATACCATTTCCTTTCACTATCCTAGTTTTTCTGGCATTAATGATAGTAGGCACCCTTTCTTATCCTCTCTTATAACCGATTTCAAAACTGCTGCAATATCATTAGATTAATCTTAAGATTAACTGGAAGTTAACAGATAATACCTCTTCCTTCAATGAATTACATTTCTGAAATTTTTCTTGGCTTTGTTGATGAATTGATGTTTGGTTAATGTAAGAGGTGGGTGTGTGTGGATGTTAGTTTCAATCATAGCCTTAAATTTACATCTCACCATGTTTGCATCTTGTCTTCTTTGATGAAGGGCCTTGCTGGAAAATTTATCTTTTCTTTTCCTTTACTATCCGTTGTATAAAATTGTTTACAACCACATTTTCTGTCATTTGAGGGTGCCTGGAAAATGTCTTTGCTCTTTTCATATACCGATTTTCTTATAAGAAAATATTGTTTGGGGTATACAACATTTCTGATGTAATCTATGAGCGTGGATGATAATGTTCATTATGTCTGATACCTATTCTGAAGATGCATAGATTCATTATAGTGGTCACCAAACTGTTGAACTAATTTGAGAAACAAGACTTTCCCGGCATATTTTTGATACAAAATCTTTGTGGGTTCTCCGCCGGATAGTATTATCGAAAGACAAGCTTTTGGCGACTTACTCCGCCGCCATCGGAGCAAGTCGCCGGATGCTTGTCTTTCGATAATACTATCCGACAGAGAACCCGCGAAGATTTCATATGCTGAACTAATTATCCAACAGCAGTTAACAGGATAATGATAACATAAAGAAAAGAAAATTAAGGGATACATATATCCTTTAAAAGTTTAGCTTAACTGATATCAAATCACATGGTTTGGTAGTAATTGTAGAATATTAGATCAGACTTCGAAATCACATTAGAAAACTGCAGATTATTCTTCAAGTTGTACATATATGGACATAAAAACATTAACTGTTGCAAATACTAATTGAATTGCAACCCAGTCTACAGTGAGCCTATTAGAGCTGTTGTACACTTGGAATCTTTATTTAGCTGCACATTGTTAGCAAAGTTTCTGTCACTGGTAAATTCTGAGTTCCCATCTTGAAATTTATAAGTTCAGAAATTACATGTTTGAAAAATACAAGTATTTCACCTCCTATGGAATCACAAAACCAACCATCGCAGCATGTGCTCTGGAACAAACTGCTCCACGAGGCAGGATTTCTGGGGTTTAAATAATTTTGGACTGTGGGAACAATTTATAATTTTGCTCCCATCTTTTTGAAATTTACAGACAGTTTTATGCTGAATACTTTCTTATTATAAATTTTGTCTAAAATTGCTTTATTTTGGCGTTATTAATTTCATTTTAACTATTTGCTGTTATCTTTTTTTTTTAAATGTGAAGATTTAACTATCATGGGTTTCTTTTTAACTTCCTCCTTCAATTGACATTTGTCTCAACTCTGTGTCTATTTTTGTTTTGGTCTAATCGTTTTTCCTATTTCGGCCCTCATGATGTACTACCAAAACCTAAAGAATTTAATTTATCACTTACCATATTTTACTTTAAAATGAAATTTACTCAGTTTCCTTAGAATCCTTTGCTCTATTTTCTGATAGCTATTTTACTTTTTGAAAATCCTTTTTTTTTCCATTATTATTTCCACACGTGTCAGTTATATGACATGACAAAGTCAACAAATCCAAATACGAAAATCCTACTCTTCAACCTTAACTTTCTGTCAAACTGATATTATATTATTGATATATGAATTTTTCCCTGTCATTTGAGAAAATATTTTATTTTTTAAAAAAATATTTTCTTTATCACTTCAAAAAACATACTTTTAACTTATTAATGACCTCCAATTTTGGTCAGAATATGTTTCTCAATGCTGACAACCTACTGTAATTGTTAAGTCTGGGTTATCTCTTTTCAATCAACATTTTATTGATCTCTATGATTTCCATTGTTTGCTGGGCTATGTCAATCACATGGTGCAATAGACTTTCAAATCACTCTATCTTGTTTAGTAAAATTTCTAGCCTGTCCAACCCATTTATCAAAATGCTTGTTTTCTCCTGTATTCTTTGTTAAAATGACTGCAGCAAAATTCCTACACTTTCAAATTTCGACCTCCAGATTTTTATGTTTCTTTATTATTAGGATTATGTTTGTATCATTTATTTACTGTATTAAGTGTTCTGAATTTACCCCCCTTTATTGGTTTTAGAAGGATTATTCACTCATAACAGTTTATTATATATGCCTTAAGTTACGTGATAATGCTCATGTAATTTTATGTTTTGTGGGCATAATGTATCAACTTAGCAAAAGGGTGTAGGGGGAGAAAGATAAGTCCTTTTCAGAGACTTACTTAGATTTTGTTACTGTAGGATGACTGAAATTTTGATTTGCAGGTGTTCCTGTTTGAATCTTCAAAGCTTACACACCTAATGTGTGGTATCTTCTGTTTCTTGGTGGTGATTGCTGTGTGGGGTTATGAGTCCAGAGTTATAGTCAAAACTGCATTTGAGAAAATAAAACAAGTATTAAAGAAGAAAAGTGATTAGATGCCAACCGTATTTTTAGAATATGGTAATTCCTCTGTTATTCTTGGAAGTTTTGCTGTATGAAAAATCTGTTGTCAGTTAACATAAATGTTGTTATTGTGATACTTATAAAAGTCATTAACTGTGATATTGTTGTCAAAGTATTGTTATCTTTTCTAAGTATTGCAGTCAGGTGGATGAATTGGTAAAGTACAGTAGCTGTTATTTTCCAGTTTAATTAAATAATTGATTTAAAATGATTTAATCATTATGGAGAGCTCACCTTAATTTTATAGATAATTACTTATCACTAAGAAAATAAGTTTGTGGAATTATCTTTCAGTAAGTAATTTTTTTTGTTTGATTCCACATATTGCCAATCCATAAGTGAATACAATATCATTCTTTTCCCCCAGTATATTCTTGTTAAATTCATCACACTTTAAATATGAATGAAAGGCAAATGAATGTGTGTTATTGAGGATTTCCATTTCATACATAATTGGAAATATTTGAACTCTATTCATGAAATTCTTATCCTAGTGACCAAAGACTGATGACATATTCGAGGTATCTATATTTTTGTTTGGTTGTTTCAGTCTCTAGTTAAGTACTGTATATGTAGTTGGCATCACACATGCTGCAGAGTGAAGACTATGAGGCCACATGTTTCTTGTTTTCAAAATATTTAAACTTGCGAGGCTTGCAGATGGAACCATTCACTCATTCATATCAAATGATGTTAAAGTATATCAGTGTGTCTTAAAAATCAGTTGACACAATTTAAAGCTGCTGCACTTAAACCTTCTGTCATAGCTGAACTTTAAAGTTTGATGCTCTGCATATTTCACATAGCTTTGCCGAAGTTGAGGATCAGGCTGAGTGCCTGTAAAAATTCATGGCCATACTGGAGTTCATACTGGGGACCTTATGGAATTTTATGTAATTTGTAATTTGCAATTTTTGTTTGGATAACCATAAACATTAAAAATATATTTTTTTAAATATAAAATAACATTGCATAAGTAACCATAGCATTTACCAGTTACTACAAACTTTTTATGTGATTGAAATCTGTAACCTGTTCGTTCTGTGTCTGCTTCATGCACCAAAGGTTTTTTTTTTAATAACTAAATTTTTAGGAAAGCTATGAATTATGATTTCTTTTGGTTGTGGTAAATTTACAGATATTGTGTTTATATGTTGTTACGCATATAACTTTAATGAAAACAATTGCATTTGGAGTAATTGAAGAGCCGATGAATAAAGGTACTAAGTCCATTTTTTAATTATTTTACAAGAAATCGATCTCTTCTTTAAAATGGGCTTAACACATTTTTTTCACTGGCTCTTCCTTTAATTTTAACTTGAATGTGACGAAATTAACAAAAAGGGGGGGGGAAGATTCATGACTGCGCAGAAATTATAATGCTTCACCAACCCTGTTTACCTTTTTTAAGAATGAATTTTAAATTGAGTAACTGTCCTTGTCTGCATCTTTGTTGTGTACTGCTGACAGTACCACTACTAAAGGTTGAAAACAATTGCTCCTTGCTAGCATTGATTTCTTATTAAAAATGAAACTTGTATCCTCCTGTTCCAATACAATAGCAATAAGTGATGGCAAATGGAAGAACTGTAACCATGTGTCTGTAAGGATTTAAATAAGGCAGTATAAAGTGATTGTTGTGTTGATTGGAGTGTTTTAGAAGTAACGGAATTTTACCAAAAAATTAGCTTATATTTTTTGTTGTCTGATTTTTTCTTTTTTTTCCCCCAGATGCATGATGTAACATTTATGTGAAATATTTGTCTGTTAAAAGATTATTTATTTGTAAATAAATACAAAAAGATTATTTATTTGTAAATAAATATAAATGATAAACATATATCTTCCTATTATTATTATTTATCTGTAAGCTGAGTGTAATTATTTACAAGTTATCTCTTTAATAAGTTATTATTCAGTTTGTATTCTTCATTTCTTTTAAAATTGTTTTTGTTTTTGTGAGAACAAGACTTATGTTGGGGTTATTGCATAAACCTTCAGTCTCAACTATGACCGTGGATAATGTTCAGCTCTGGCTCTGCAAATGTAACTTGGTCACCACTTAGTTTGACAAACCCCTAACTAAGATAGGTAGTCTATCACTGGCAGATATGCACTATATTCTTGAATAATTTTGCAAAGTCACAAACTTAAATGGCATCCGACAAATTTTCCAAAGACAAGGTTGCAGATTTGATTAACCGATTCGAGCCAGAGCAAACCCCATTGTTCAAAGTTCAACTAATTGACACATAAAAGCAGATAAGATTTCATCTCATGCACCTAAAGTTCAAATTATCTGCCTGACGACCAACACTTAAGTTATCCCAATGCACCACATATCGTAAAGTACTACTTCGAAGCTGAATAGTAATGTTCTAACTGTAACTTTCAAACTGAGATATTACATTGTGCTAAAACTGACTGAATAAGCAAAACTGCATTGTGCCAACACGGTAGCACAGTAGTGCTCTAAACGAAACTGCCTGGCCGACTGTGAGAGACTGAGCAGAATTCTGGGCCAATATTTATAGAATCCGACAGTGGGAATGCCGGATTTCCTGGCCTCTCACGAGAATATGCTGGAAAACTGATCAGATTCGTATCTCACTCCTGTAAGCTTGCCTCAAATATCTGACCTTGACAACTAAAAATGTTCCTATTATTCTGAAATTTTGAGAATAGCAAGATTTTCAAAAAAGCGACAACTTTAATCCTTATGAAAAATTCTGTAACTTTAATCGTTTCGTTGTAAAAAAAATTATTTACTGCTATACCCCAAAACCTGTTAATAACTCTTGTAATTTTGTTGTTATGGAACTGAAAACAATTTTTATTTAATTCTAATTATCTGCTCTTTCCTTCGCTATCAAGCAAAACTTGTTTATTATTATCAAAAGATGAAATAAAATTCATAATCCAAAAACAGAATTTAACCAATTAATATTTCAGAAGTTATTAAAGCTATCGACTTGAAAGTAGCTTTCATCAAATCTACATGTTTAAAAATGGTTACTGTTTAAACGTGAAGTCTCTAACTGCTTTTTTCGGTTTATTATGAATTTTTGTTGTAAATATCACTCCTCCAGGTGAATGCTTAAGGCTGAGGCAACAGAAAATACTATCTTAAAAATTATAAAACATGATTTCTAACTTGAATTAACATAGTAACTGCCTTTAAAAATGATATGCAATACTATTCAATTTAACTCATGTTTCTGAGAACAAATTTTGTTACACAGTTACAAAATTTATAAGATGCCTTACAATTTCTCTTGAAACATCATTTACTGTACAGATTCTTTTTTTATTATTATTATTTAAAAAAAGGCACCTCTCTTCAAATGACACAACAGTGAAATATCATCAGGACACACAACAATATGAGGTTTGTTCAAAAAGTAAGGTAATGTTTTGAATTTCGCTAGATGCGTTCAGTTGATTTTCGTTTTGGTACACTCGTCTTGCACATATCTTCACAGTTTCAACTATATATCACTCTTTGCATTGTTTGTGAGAGGCGCAATAGTTACAAATGTTTTCTGTGCTCAGCGACTTTCTGCTGTCAAAAAAATGGTTCAAAGAGTTTACATCAAATTTTGTGTAAAAAATTGAATTAAGTGCTCCAAAACTTTTGAAATGTTGACAGGGGGCATACGGTGAATCTATTTTTAGTAAAAAAAAATGTGAATAAGTGGTACAAGCTCTTCCAAGACGACTGAGAAGATGCCAATGACGTACCTCGCTCTGGACATCCCAGCACATCAACAACCGATGAAAACATTAAAGAAGTGAAGAAAATGGTGTTGGAGTATCACAGAATTACCATTAGAGAAGTTGCTGATGAAGTCAGCATCTCAGTTGGTTCGTGCCATACAATTTTTTCGGATGTTTAAACGAGACGTTGTCAGTGAAGTTTGTTCCAAAACTGCTGAATTTTGACCAGAAGAACTGTTGCGTGAGCATTGCTCAGGAGTTGTTGAATGATGTCGCAGAAAATCCTGATTTGCTCAAAAGGGTCATAACTGGTGACGAATCATGACTATATGGTTATGATGGTGAAACCAAGACCCAATGATCCCAACGGAAGAGCCAAGACCGAAAAAAGCACGCCAAGTTCGATCCAGTGTCAAGGTTTTGCTCACTGTTTTCTTCGATTACTGCGGCGTAGTGCATCAGGAGTTTTTACCACTAGGTCTTACAGTTAATAAGGAGTGTTACCTTGAAGTTATGCACTGTTTGCGAGAAGCAATACGAGAAAAAAAAATCCGGATTTGTGGGGAAAAAATCATGACTTTTGCATCACGACAATGCAACTGCTTACTCATTGTTGCTTGTGAGAGATTTTTTGACCATAAACAACACCACAATCATGCCTCAGCCACCATATTTACCGGATTTGCCCCCTGCGACTTTTCCCAAAACTGAAGAGACAAATGAAAGGACAAAGATTTGCATTGATTGAGGAGATAAAGACTGCATCACTGAAAGAGCTCAAGGCTATACCAAAAAGTGCTTATCAGAAGTGCTTTGAGGATTGGAAAAAACTTTGGCACAAGTGTATTATATCTGAGGGGGATTACTTTGAAGGGAACAACATAAATATTGACTAATAAAAAAATATTTTTTGATAAATATAAAAAGTCACCTTACTTTTTGAACAAACCTCGTATTTTACTATAGGATGATGGTGGCATTGAAACTGCCGCTAAGCATTGAAAATAAGATATGTTATTTTCCCTATCCGATCATTTACCACATATGAAGCCTGCAGGGCCAGACATACATGGAAAAAAAATACACACAAAAAAATTTCACAATATTTCCATTAATAATCTTGGTCATGGAGGAGGTGAGACATATGGCAGGGGGGAATGACGTGCACATCCAGACCTGCCATGAATCAATTCATGTTTCAGGTCTGGATTTGCACACATCTTTACCCCTGCCATATTTCTCACGTCTTCCATGACTAAGATTATTAACCGAAATATTGTGTATTGCGTTTTTTTGTACGTCTGCACCTCCTGGCATCTTCTGAGGTAAGTGACGCGTTATTTGCTCTATCATACCTTTTTTGTATTTTATCTTAAACCTTTCTATATAAATCAGTTAACAACTACATAAAAAAATATGTTAAGCCGTATCATGAATATAAATTAAGTTTCAATTAAATATACAATATGTGACACTGATGACAGGAGATCAAAAATGTTTAAGTGACCAGTAACAAAATTTCAAATCTCTCTGATTTCCAATTTTATTGTGCACATGGTCTATTAATTTAATGTGTAATCCAAATTCTACTCAACATTTAGAGTGAAGTTTTGTACAGCAGAATTGTTAATTGAAAACTTTTGTGATTCCAGACTAACTTTCCGTTTTTTTTTTTTAAATTCCACCTTCAGCAGCTATAACAATTTTTCCTTGGTTAACTGCCATATTTTACCTTTCAGTCTTGTGTTTTTATGATTCACAATTGTGAAGTTGATGGAAAGTGACGTATAACAGTTCGGGAGGGAGGTGATTTTCAGTTGGGTAATAGCATGCATCACCTTTTGTTTGAGTAGATGGTGCATAATGACCTTGGCAATTGACAGGAACTTATGTCCCCTTTCCAAGAAAAAAAGAAAGCACTTAATATCTCTTGGGTTTATAGCTGTGGTAGTTTTTAAACACACAATGTTTTGACTGTCATCTCATTGTGTTCTTCCTCAGATACTGAGGTACTATGCACTAGTGTATTCCACACCCCTCTTAAATGTTCTTGGAATGCCAATTGGCTGCTGCATTACAAAGCTATCATTGGAGCTTGACAATTATTAAGCTATAAAAGTGCTCTCCTCGTCCTCCAGCAGATTTCAATGACTTCTTTAATAATGCAATCCCAGAAACTATTTGCACAGACTGTGATTCATGGAGCCTCAGATCTTGCCTTTTGATCCAATGCATTCTGTAGCAGCTACTTTGTGGTGCAAGTTTGGCTGACTCCTACCCAAACACAACACAAGGAAAATTTTCTTTCCATTAATAAAAATATGCTACCTTCCTCAATGATTGTAGGACTGTCTAGTTCCTTGTATTCATGGAGTATACAGAATAACATGCGACTGTGGTGTTTAATCACTATATTTAATGGTGTTAATAATTCATATTAGTTTATTGGAAGAAATTCTGCCTTGCAAATTAGCACAAAAGTTACTGATCGATATTGTACTGCTCAGCAATGAATAAACAATGTTACAGTTCACTTAAAAATCGGCTGCACACAAAATAGAAGATTTGATCCTTCTTAGTGACTTCTTTGTTCCACTGTACTAGAGAATAAAACGATACTAACCAAAATGTCTAATGTGGCATTTTGCTTTTAATGAATATAATATCGATAGCATTCCATTATTTTTACTCAGCCGTGCTTTAGCAACGAACACTACAGGGTAATTTGTGTCCTGTACATAGAAATTGTAAACCCCCGTGTCCCCTCCACCTCCCCCCCCCCAGCCTTTTCCTTCTCTCTTCTGCTTTTATCTTTATATCACCCCTCACTGTTTTTTTATTAATTTACTGTGATCAGTGTCCATTTTTGGTGAGTAACTTAATGGTTTTAAGATGACATTAGGAGTTTTTTAACAGGTTATTACTTGATACAGCATTCCCACCTTGTGTCTGCACATTAAGGTGTCACCACATTGTATCGGGGAGGTACAATGGGACCAGGATTGAGTCTTGTCCCCTGTGTACCGACCATCCTGATTACGGTTTTTAGATGGTTTCATGCATTCGTCAAGGCTAATGCCTCCTAAAATACACTTTGCACTTACCACACACAAAGAAGTTACATGATTCACAGACAGATGGCAAAACAACTTTCCTCCCCGAGAGGCTTCTGCTGGGCAGATCCTAATATTTTGCGTCCTGAAAAAGCTGACCTTGGAATAGTGGGGAAAGTATAAGGGGGGAAAAATTACTTGATACAGCGTGAAAACCATACTCTCAATTTTTACAAAATTAATCACATCTTAAAAATATTTTTAAAAAATCGATCGATTTTAAGTGATTGTGCATGTGATAGGTTCTACACAGCTGACCCGATTCATTCTTGCACATTTTTGCTGGGCAGATGGTATGCAGATATTTTTGCTTTTTTAATCCCTCTATCTTCTATGCATTTTTTCTGTTTCTTTGACGCAAACTGGCTCCCATTGCCTGACAGCATAGCCTTCGCCTGTCCCACTTTGATGAAATAATCTTGCTCCAGTGTATCGATCAGTGTTTTGCAACTTGCCCTGTTAATTCCATATAACTTTATAAACTCCAAGTAAACATCAAACAACACAAAAACACAAAGCCTGCTATTGCAATGGGCTACATATCCACCGCTGTTAATTTCAAAACATCATCTTGTACGATATGCTGCATTAATTTGCGTGAAGTTGAACTTTAGTTCATGGACAAGGTTCTCAACTTGCATTTCTCCTAGTTGTTCACTTTTCCATTTTGTTAAAATTGATTTTCTCTTTCATTTTTCATAAAGACTTCTGAGAGCCAAAGTGCCCATAACATAAATCAGTATAGGTTTTCAGTTATTTCATTCCTTATCCAAAATAACACGCTGTTGTATAATCTATAATATTTTAATCTGTAAGCAAGCTGCGTGTGTCTGACAGTCTGAAATGGTATCATGCGAAAACTACCGCAGCAATGTGATGGTGTTTTCAAATTTTTAGAGCTAATGGTCTAGATTAAAATCTGAAGAAATAGCTTATAACTTACATGTATTGAGGAATGGAGCAAGAAAGTAAAATCATTTCTACATGAAACAAATATGGGCTATGGATCTCTCTGTTGAAAAAAGATCACACTCCTTATATTACAACTCTGTTTTTATTTTTTTTAAATATTTTTTACTTTGGTTACTCAGTTCTTCAAAAGCAGTGCATTTAAAAAATGGAATATGGGAATCAAACATTATAAGCATAATAATATATAATTAACTGTAAACATCTTTGTACTTGGAAAGATATTGACTTGAGACGACTAATAATCTTTGGATTGTGGTTATATATGTTTTTATCTTCTTTTGTTATTTATTTAAAACCAGATATGTTAATCAAACCACTACTAAACAGATTAACACTCCAATAAGCATAATGTAACTGATGTTTACTTTACGGTAAGTAACTTTGTGCATAATATCAATATTAAAGTGTTTTATTCCATATCAGGGGAGCTTTATGATAACTGTGGTGCCACAATTTGATTATGAATTCGTACATAACTTGACAAGATGAATTGAAAGTGAAGATTAATGTTTTTTGATGTCTCACTTAGTTCTCGAGATACCAAATGTCAAAAATTAGTTATAAATTTAGTTCCTTCGTGCCTTTAGTGATGATGCTCTTCTGGTCCAGGCCACATTTAAATCTAACCACAACTGCTAGCAAGAAAACAAAATGCCCATTGTGCATGTCCAACATGTAGTTCCTTGTGGTTTCAGCGATTTTTTTTTGGTCCGGGCTACATTTCAACCTACCCTCCTTACTTTATGCAATATCTCGAGAACTAAGGAAGATATCAAAAAAATTATTTCTTATATT
The DNA here is from genome assembly GCA_031002005.1 of Vandiemenella viatica. Taxonomy (NCBI): domain Eukaryota; kingdom Metazoa; phylum Arthropoda; class Insecta; order Orthoptera; family Morabidae; genus Vandiemenella; species Vandiemenella viatica. The sequence continues at coordinate 85,582,453 of CM061921.1, forward strand.
TGATTTGTCTCATTGCAGTCCATAAAAAATCCATAGTCAAATTTTTGGCCCATGATTAATAATCAAACCAATACTTCATAGATGCACTTATGAAAGCATAACTAAGTTGTTGATTTAATTTAAGTTAAATGTAAATATCTTTGTGCACTTTATTTTGGTTGCAATAGAAAATGGATTTTATGCCAGGAAACAAATTTTTATTATTTTGTGTGTACTATTGGTTAACTAGATGAGCAGTAGTAATTTGTTTCTGGCACCATATAGTGCGGTGCTGTCCCATTCATGGGTAATAGCCGCTTGCTCTTATAACAAATAAGTGTTTAATTTGTTTGTGTATTAGGTTGAAATACAGCCAAAACACTGTAAAACCTGGGAATAGGCCATAATATTTTAGATGTACTACTTTCAAGCCATTTTGGTTACTATTAATGTGGCCCTGGCTGCGTTACAACTCATCAGCAAAAAAATTATGTTTAGCTTACTGTCCCGTGAGGAGTGGTATCGGCATGGATAGTGCAATATTACCCAAACCATTGTGTGGGTAGCAGTGTCAGCTCTGGACTAAATGTACAAAAAATAACTACAATATCCTAGCCACAGAGCCCTTTACTATGAAATTGTATTTTATACGTAATGGTCAAGGGTGCATTACAATCTAAAAAAAGACTCCTTTAGTATGAAATTGTTTAATTTCATATTCGTAATGTTAGTAGTAATTCTTGCAATGTGAGTAAATACAGGAAAATAACATCAGATATAATTCAGTGCATAGTGGACTAACAAACTGTTAGAAGAATAATTTCTGTAACTTTTCTCACTAAATAGTCTGCATTTTTCCAGCCAATTTAATTAACCAGTCAGCAATTAATATAAAAAAAAGTAGATTAAGAAAACAAATGCACAGCCAGTAAGTACCAGGCACTAATACATCACAACACAACCAATCGCAAGCGGCCACTACCAAGAAATAGTACCAATAGCAGTGGCAATAAAAATTACTTTTGCTAATTCTGTTTATATAAAATAATAATATTTGTTGGAATGATGTATGCTTTTTTCTACCAAAATAAAGTATTTATTCCTGGGTATTTACTGTTTCGTCTACCAATAAGTACATCACGGTGAGAGTTACGTAATCTGAATGGATTGGAATCATAGTTTTTTTTTTTTTTTTTTTTTTTTTTTTGTTTTTTTTTTTTTTTTTTTTTTTTTTAAATAGGTCTTAGGGAGTTTCCATAAACTACATAATTCCATTTTGGTCTCCTGTGAACCCCCCCCCCCCCTCACCCCTTACCTCCACATAGCCTGACGTGGCTTTAGCCTCTACTCCCCCTCCCTCCCTCATGGCACATACCTTTTTTCCCTATTGATTCCAGAAGACATTTCTTACTGCTTTTTCTCATCAGACTATTGTAAATTACATACGGAGATAATTAAATAACCTAAATAAATATTCACACATTGTTGTCTGTTCTTTACCTTTATTTAAATGTGACTAATAATATGAATGAAAAGCTACATAGCTTGGCTCGGGGAACCCCCCCCCCCCCCCCCCCACACACACGTAGCGAAGTGTAGCTTCATACCCAACCCCTCCCCTAGACTGAGCCAAGTTTATGGACATTCCTTTATCTGTAGTCTTCAACTACACAGAATTATTATAATTTTTGCCTCTCCATAATATTAGTTGGTACTAGGAAAAAAGGGTAAAGCATTTCTACACACACCATGGACCATGTTTATCACAGTGTACTCCTTTCATATAGAATATTTTAAATGTCTTTTCAAGATTTTCATTTCCACTGATTTTCTCTCCTCAAAGAGGCAAATAAGAGAGTGCATCTGACACTGATTTTCATTAACCTTCACGTAATTAATTTTGTAGTCAAATTGTTACGAAATTTTTGTCCCCCATGCACTAATGATGTGTGTGTGTATATATATATTAGGGTTTTGTGCTCCCACAGGAGAAATTAAAATACATCAAAGCCCCATATTACCTCTAAAACTTCCATTTTCATTATCCAAGCATATCCTTTTACCTTTAATGGCTCTCGGCAATTCCCTTCTATTATCCTCTTCCAATTTTTTCTCATTCTCTTATTTTTCATATTTCACGTTTGTTTCCTCTTTCTCCTTTTCCAATTTTTAATTGTTGTAATTTACTGTCTTTTTACCCTTTCTCCTTACAGTTCATTCTTTTACTAATTTCTATAAGTTCTTGCTTCTCCTCTCCCAATGCAAAACATTTCACATTCTCCTCTTTACTTCTGTGACTACTGTTACTATTCCTTTCTTGAAAATAGTCCTTCGTTAGTTTTTCTTTATTTCTTTTATCCTTGTTTTCTTCTCTTTAAATGTTGGAATACGGGGACATAGAGATGGCTTCGCAACAAGAAAAGCATGTCAAGTTCCCCACTAGCTGTGCACAAAGTGCAGCTTGAAACAACTAATGCTAATAAATATTTGGTCCGGGTAGTGCTGAATTTCACTGTGTGACACACTGACACTGGTTTATTGCATCTTTGCTCATCCTTTTCTTTCTCACTCTTCGCATTAAAAGGTAGGCAAGTTGAAACATCAGAGGTAACATAACACACAGCTATGCTCACACCTTTTCTTATACTAGCTGTCACTAGCATGGCTTTTGCCCCCATGGATAAATCTATTTCTTTGTGACTCATTGTATTTCTTCACCCACTTCATTATTAAACTCTTCCTTACTTTTGTTGTCATTACTAACTGACTTCTCTTCTTCATTCTTGCCACTGCTATTAATAATATTTCTTTTTCTTCTTCATCATAAATGCTGCTATGCTCCAACTCGTGGTCATCTGCTTCTGATAAATATTCTTCTGATGTACAAGCTCTTGCTGCTATGCTTCAATGCTTCATTCTGTTGTTTTACTTGGTTGGGTGTGTCTATGTCTTTTAAACATTTCCAACATCTGACTGGCTCATTTTCATTTAGCATCTCCCTTAATAATTTTCTTTCCTGCCATGAATAGTCATGGTGTGTGTGTCGCACTATTAAATCAGCTTTCTTTTGTTGTTGTTGCGATTGGTGACATGTTTATAGTTGTTAATTCCCTTCTATGCACATATTCTTTTCTGTTATATGCTGTTGCCCTATTTCTCTATCTTCAGCTACTGGTGGGCCCCTTACCATCACAGAAAAGAATTTATTTTTCCACAGTTTTCTCTAAGCTGTTATTCATCCACATTCCTCTTGATTAGGTCCCTATTATTTTCTGGATGTTGGGAATGCTGGCTTTTGTCCTCTGTCAGTATTTCTATTAACCCTCTTCATCACATTATTTACTTTGTAATTATTGCAATGATTATTCTTTTTCTTATCACAATTCTCACATTGACGTTTATCTATAGCACTATATTCTGTAGCCAAATTTCACTGGTCTAATCGCTGTACCACATCCAGGAAATCCTGTGTTCTCCCATTGATTTACAGTTAGTTTGTCCTGCATTCTTCTTAGCAACTTCTGTTATGATACTTCAACTTTTTCATCATCTGCAGTGGGTGAGTCCAAGTATTCTAATTATCTCACTAATGTCTTGCAAAATTCTGTTACCCTTGGTGTAGTGTCTAGTGTCTACTATTTCGAAAATTACTCTTCTTGTTCCTTTGTCTCCTTTTCGACCAGAGTTTCTTTAGAAACTATTAAAAAAAATCTTCAAAATCGTGATTCCTTTTATAGACTTCCTAGTTCCATAAGCATGCATCTTCTCCTAGCATACCCTTCACATATTTAATTTCATCCATATTCAACCACTCTAGTGGTATATCATTTCGATAAGCTCTAAAATATATCACAGGATGTGTGCTACTTCCCATTGCAAATTTTATTTCGGGCAATATTATTTGTGTGTTTGTTGGACTTCTGCAGCATATCATTAAAAAATGTCATTGTTCCATATATCCAACTTCTCAATTGATTTTCTTCTTTTCTTCCTCTGCATTTTCCTTGAAATCACAAATCTGTTCTTGTACATTATTAGCCACCAAGGTGACTTCTTCATGCACTACCATCTCCCTCTGATTAAGATTGGTATATTTCTTCAGAATGTATATATTGCTCTTATATTCCATCTCTGTTTGCTGCAAATTGTTTTACTGAAACTCTTGATTGCTTGCTGCTTCTCTCATAAATTATTGAGATTTTTCATTGCTTTATTTTTTGTTTCTTCTGTATTCTCATATATTCCTTGCTTAGGAATTTTCTTCTATGTTGTCAATATGTTTATAGACTATTTGTAGTCTAATTTCTACACTGCTTATAATCTCAAAACCTTATTCATTGTCTGGATATTTTAACTCATTTCCTGAAAGTGTTCCCTTGTTTCCTGAATCACTTCTACTTTTTGTTCATTTCTTTGAAGCTGTTTAAATGTGAGCCTTAATATCTGATCAGTATCTTCTTCTCTTTCTTGAGAGCTAACTTGTTCAATTGATGTTGGTGACTGGGTTATTATTGATTACATTCTCCCCCACTCTACAAAAACTACTTACTCCTGAATCTTCACTTTCCACGTCCAAACTATCTAATTTATTCCCACGTACATTACATATCGCCAACAATACCTTCCTGCCGAAAACACCCACCTTGTATTTAACCTTTTTTTTGTCTTGCAACATGACACTGCTATGATAAAAACACAGAAAAATCAGAAAATAACAACATGTAGACCAGACAATCAAAATGCACCAAGGTAAAATACAACAAAAGCGCACAGAGAGAGAGAGAAAGAGAATGACGGAGGGAGGGAGATGCACACTGCTTATGTTAATTTTTGTGCCACTCTTTGATAAAAGACTGCTGTGCATCATAGCAATCGTTCTTGTTACCAAATTTTAATTATTGAACAATAGAAATGAAACATGCTATTGTCATGAGAACCTTGCTTAAAGTGTCTATGAAGAATACAGTAAATTACACATAAATTTAACATTCATGTCATACGAAGGTTGCTATTTATATTTCTGGCCTCGGCAACAATAATTGTTGCCAGGTGCCATCTGACCTTTCCATTGGAAACATTGACATTGTTGAACATAGCCTTATTCATAACAATGTCACATTTGAGCGTGATTTGTTGTTTACAGTAACTTTAAAAATTCATCTCTGGCGAAAAATGAAATTAACTCATGAATATTTTTGTGCGATTATTTTTCACAACTTTTGACGTGGATTATCAATATAAGAGTGCATCGATGAACTTAATACTTTATATGGCAATAAAGCACCATCATAAAGCACTGTAAAAAAAAACTGGTATAATGAATTCAATTGTGGGTGAAGTTCACTTCACGACGAATTCTGCCAGGGTCGTCCATAATCGATTGTTGTGCCAGAAAACATCGATGTTTTGCGTGAACTGATAAGGCAAGATTGTCATGTGACATATTGTGAGATTGAGGCATCTTTGGGCATTAGTATGACAAGCATCAATAAAATATTGCATGATCATTTGGCTGTAATAAAGATTGGCTCGTGTTGGATCCTGCATAATCTGACAAATGCTCAAAAGGAAGCTTGTGCCGATTGGTGCAAGGAAATGTTAAAAAAATACGTTAAAGGTGCATCAAAGGCTGTGTATAACATCTACAATGGTGACGAATCATGGATTTATGAGCAACAGCAATCGACAGTACAGGTCTTCGAAGATGAGCCAAATCTGACAAAAGTTGTTCACGGAAGAAGCACATCAAAGCAAGTGGTTGTCTGTTTCTTCGGCATTACCTGTAATGTGGCAACAGTGGCGTTAGAGCAATGTAGGACAGTCAACTCTGAATGGTACACGACCATTTGTTTACCAGAAGTCTGGAGAAATTCGGAAAAAGTCAAAGAAGAGGTGAATAATTCTTCATCACGACAATGCGAGCTGTCTCATATCGGCTCAAACAAAGGAATTTTTGACCAGTCAAAACGTCGAATTGATGGTTCATCCGCTGCACAGCCCTGATTTGGCACCTATGACTTCTTTTTATTCCCGCACATCTAAAACAAATTACGTGGTTAGTGATTTTCAACACCCGAAGAAGCAGTTGATGCATTCAAGATGCATGTTCTGGAGTTACCACCATCAGAGTGGAAAAAGTGCTTTTTTTTTATCTGCTTAACGTCTCTCTAACAGCGAGGTCTTTAGAGACAGGGAAAGGATGGGGGGGCAAGGAACGGGAAGGAATTCGGCCATGGCCTTTTAAAGGAAGCATCCCGGCATATGCCTGGAGTGATTTGAAACCATGGAAATCCCAAATCTGGATGCCCGGACGGGGATTCGAACCGCCATCCTCCCGAATGTGAGGCCAGAATGCTAGCTGTTACACCACCATGCTCGGTGGTAAAAGTGCTTCAAAAATTGATTCAAACCCATGCAAAAGTGTATTGATCTTCATAGCAAATATTGTGAGAAACAATAAAACCAATTTCGATCATAAATATTTGTTTTATCATTATTAGGCCATAAATATAAATAGCATCCCTTGTAGGTGCCAAATACAATGGACAGGGTTTTAGCACAGATGAAGAAAGGTGCCAAGAATGTGACACATTTTCACCCTATATATCTAGAAAAATCTACTGCAGCAAAACAGCATGGAGTTGGGATGCAAGATTAGTTTTGAGGCTTTGGAAATTATGGTGAACTCGAGCATCTTCTGGGATAGCATTCAACTTTGGCTGGAGGCAAATAATTTTAAAAAACAGACAGTTGGTTACATAGCTTAATTGTTGCCATCCAGTGATAGGTTTACTGAGCAGTGAAACAATGGTCAAAATGATTTGTGTTGCAAAATGGACATGGCTAGAAACCTAAGAACGTATTGAGAATTGTAGCTATGAAAGACTTTATTCATATATGTACTTTTTTTATTGTAATTTTCCTTGGCCTATGGGATTCATTGTATAACCATATTTAAGAACATTTAATCTTGTTGTGGGCATAGGTGATTTCTTTGATCACCAGCCTGTCGGTTGTGGAAGGCATAGTAAAATAACGGATAAAAACAAGTTATTGTAATGAAACTTCTGGTACATTTGTGAAAACAGTGGTTTTATAACTTCAATATCTTAAAATCATTAACATGTATTTTAATTTAGCACTAAAGAATATAAAATACTGGAAATCAACTGTTATCTTATCACAATTCAGATTTACATTTTTGAAAAAATAATTTTTTAAAAAATGTTTCTTAATAAATGGTAAAGTGTGTCATAGTTTTTTGATGTGAAGAGTGTGATAGTTATCTAGTAAAATATGTTAATGACTTCAGAATGAAATTTATTTATCCTCTATAGTAAAAAATAATACACATATTTTGCTCTTACATAATTTTAATTAAAACCAAAAGATTAATTAAACACTTTCAATTCTTGTACTTGAAGTATGGTGTATAATTAATGAACTATTATTGCTATTTATGTTCTTCCTTTCATCCCCCCATACAAAATAAATTCAGATAAAATATGTATCTTCAAGGGGGAGAGACTGTGCTCTACAAATAAACAACTAGTTTAGTTTCTGTATTGTGCCTAACCTCATTTTTTTTTAAATGCTTATACTAAACATAGTTAATCTTTTCTCTCTGCTTATTGAAATGGCAGTTGGTGGAGATTAATATACTTACCGGTATACAGAATGATAAACATGAATTCACTTAGAATTCATAGCATGTTTACGGAATCAAGGAAAATGTGCGGATGCTCTGGTAAGTTTTTTTTTTCTGCTGCAGGTGGCAGTTTTGGTGATCATGCTACAAATTTAAGTTTCCTCTAACATATGTAAGTTTATTTTTTAATACTGGCAGAGAGAAATAAAACATCACTTTGTAGTTGAAGCTGTGCACTTTTTAGACTACCTTCAAATACATATATTTAACTGTTTGGACACAGATTCCTATTATCACAGGTTTTTTTTCTTTAAATGATCTCTCTTACATTCTACAGAAGGCATGGTTTGTATTTAGTATGATTGCTGCACTCTCAGTAATTGTGAATATGTACGTTTTGACAATAGGGTTCTTGAAAAAAATCTTCTCTGGTAACTAGCCGAGTGAGTCCATCGATAAAACATGTTGTTTCTGCTAGTTACACAAGACAATTTTATTTATATTCAATGCCGAGAAAACCTATAGTCTTACAATATATTTCTAATACAGCAATGCCATTTAGTATGAAGTGTTGCATCGCTGAACTGATTAACTTCGACACAATTTTTTAAAGAAGGAGTGAAATGTACGCCATAGTTTCAGCTAATAGATTGTATTTTCAGCACAATTTTTTGATGTGATAAAATTAGGAATGATAAATTTGATAACTAACATCATTGGTAAGACAATACCAACTATGACTTGGCATACTTTCATTGAAGCAATGGAGAAGAGTGAAAACTACCTAGAAGTCCTAATTTTTACTGTCTTGTAGCTAATGATTTCATTGTAATTGCATTATAAATAAATCACATGTTTTATTTTACAGTTTTGTCCTATCTGAATGTATGGACCAAATATGAAAAATACTTATGTATTGCATAAGTTTGTTAATTTCATGAGAGAACACATTAATTCAATTGCCTGAATACAACTCTGAAAATAAATTTCTATTACATACACTTACATGGTAAATAAGTTTTACAAATTTTTATCTAACTGCCATAAAACTGGAAATTTTAACTGCCTGACAGCTAATGTGTTGCTTAAATGAGGAATTGTAAACAAAAATTCAGCAATATCTCAGATTGCTCAGGTATTGTGTTTGTCATTTGCTTAATAATTCAATCCCAATGTGAACAAATTGTTAACCAAATCAGAGAATTTGTTTTGTTAAAGCTAGTGGTTTTACCTGAACTGGGCAGTGCTTTTCCTATAGTCAATAGGGGTTCGCATTGATATTAGTATTTGTCAGTGGAATAGAACAGATAATTTGCAAATAGCAGTGTAAAATTTAGATACCGAGAACCCATTGTAAATAAAAAATGACACAAAATTGAAGAAGTGTATAAAAAAAGTTCAGTTGAGGACCACCTTGAGTTCATGATAAAATCTGGTTTTAAATTGTTAGTAATAGTGAGAAGGCAACGGCAGATTTATAAATGGATATAAAACTAGGAATGTGTCAATGAAAATTGAAGTGTAATAATAAAAATGAAAGTATATAGGAGCCAAAAATGATCCATTGATCTGTTTGAAACAGTATGGCTTCTCTTAAGAGAGAAAAGGATGTGGGAAAGGGATAGCACTCTTTTTTATTGTTCCCATTGTTACAAAAAGAATCAATTTGTAGGCCTTCGCTCACAATAAACATATTGCGAGGACCTTCGGTACTCGAAACATGGTGTGTAGTAAGCTATGGGATTCTTAGAATTTGTTCTACCTGTCCATTCTAATGTGTAGCCTACTGAAATAAGTTGAGAGCACTTAAACTTCCAGATATCTCAGATATCTTTATAGACATTTGTCTGTTGCTGGGATAAACTTTTGTGTGTGGAAGAATATTGCAATAGTTTTAATTTTATCTCGGTAATTAATGAAAACTGCAGAACTACTTTAGTTTTTCAGCTTCACAATATTTAACTTTGTAATTTAGATTCACTTTATTTAGGATTCTCTTTGCAGTTCACTGAAACCTAATCAGTGTGTATGTTCTCATGATGTCTTCCAATATTCTTACAACAGAATGTTAACTGTCTTAGTTTAATACTACTCATGTTTCTTCGTTACTTGCTCAACACATTTTATGTTCATTTTAATTGAGCTATAACTTCACATTGATTGCATACACTCAGCCAAGTTACACATACAGTCTTATCACTCAGCATTCAGAATACTGAGTTACATTGTAACAAGTCCTTTTGTTCTTATTTACATGCACATGTAGATACACATGAAAGATGTAGGATATGTAAATCATTGAGGATCAGGTGCTGATTTTGCATATCCAAGTTTTTGTAATACAGCTTTGATATCTTTGTATACTGTTGGATCTTCAATAGTTCCAGGAATCTGTAAGGAATATAAATATATAAAGGCTTAGTCAGTCTGGTTGCTAAGAAATGTAATTGAGCAGTTGTAAAATCAGTGTTTAAAATGATATAAATTTGTTTGTAATGCTAAGGAGATTTTCGCTATTGCTATTTTATATCTACTAGATACTGCTTATTTTCAAAAGTGCATGGATTCTGCACATGTAGAAAAATATTCCAAGCTGTTTTGTAAGAAACGTCTTGGCTGAGGAATTTAGGATTTCAGTGTAAAACTAAATTTTCATATATTGTGACAAATGGTTAATACCTTCACAAATTTGTTTCTTGCAAGATCTGCTATAGATTTCCGAGAAGTCTTTCCTGAACGTGTTCTGGGAAGTCCTCTAACTGCAGCAGCCAATCGAAATGCAGCAATTGGACCAATTAGTTCCCTCACCATAGTTTTCAGCTCATTATTTATTTCATCTTCATTATTTCTTGCATCTAAACAGTATTTATAGATGTATATATATTTGTGTACATGTATATAAAAGATGTTTATAGAAATTAAATTATTAGTTGCAATTCTCTTATGTGCCTACACATTGGAAAAGATTATCAGCTATGATTTCATGATTGTACTTTAACCATTCTCAATGAAATGCAAGATGTCTGCTGTTGGCAGTAAAATTAATGGTGCCCCCAAAAAACATTTATTCTGTTTGCATCTTAGTCCAACATTAAAGGATGTATTGTATCCCTGAAAATGTTTTGTCATGATGGCTAACTGGGTACTAGGCCTGATCTCAAATATATTGGCATACACAAATTTAAGCAGGTATACATAAATCTCAGATGTACCCTTACTATTAATTTATCTACATTAATTTACGGAGTGTTAAAAGTTACAACTGAAACTGTTAAGAGTAAATATTTCTGTAAAGTGTAATAATTATGTTGAAACAGTATTAATTCACAACTGAGATTACAGAAATAAAATGACAAAGCTTGAAATAAACGAAACAGTAAAAATGGGATGAGGTGGAGTGTTAGCCATATCGTTGAAGTGACCAAACTTAATTAAAAAAAAAAAAAAAAAAAAAAAAAAAAATCATTTTTCTGTCATATGTAGTTCAAATTTCATTTCAGCAATAATAATATGTCCATATGCATACATAGCAATAAAAGTTATAGAAAGCAAGTTATAACCAAAATCTGTGGAACTTTCTGTTCTGCTATAATGATTAATTAATTATATCACTAAGGATAATAGCTTATCACATTTGAAGAAAGTGTTTACTTGATTTTATGATGTAAAGACAGAGTGGGATTTCTCCTTTTGTTGATTCTGGAACTCCAATTACTGCAGCATCTCCTATATCAGGATGACTAAGAATAACATCTTCAAGGGCTGAAGTGGATAGTCTGTGTCCTGCCACATTAATTACATCATCATCACGTGCTGTTACGTATACATACCCATTTTCATCAATGTATCCAGCATCCATAGTGTCATAATATCCCTGAAAAAGTCAAATTTTAGAAAAAACCAGTTTTGTGTATTAACAATACATTGACTAAAACATAATAGAACTCAGGGAAATGCATTTGTTAGTGTTCACCAATCAAGATTAATGTATAACATGGATGTGTTAGAAGTTTGAAATAAATATACATATTGTTAATTGTAACTTAATAATGCTAAAAAGCAATTCGACCATGAACACCTTGCCCAAGTCAGAGTGTTGGTGGTTGCTATGGGGGATTTTTACCCTTCCATGCAGCATCTGGGAAGGTGAACTGGGTTAGTTTCCCATTGTCTTCCCTTTTGTGAGTGTGGATGTGTGATAGTACATGTGTTCAGTGTAGATTGTTGTTTGAGTTGTGGATGAGAGACGAAGTAAGGGAGAGGGTGTAACCTGGTGCCAGCCCATTCAGTCCTACTCTTCTGAAAGGCATAGTTTGTGAAGAAGGGGAGGGAGTGCCAAGCTGAATGTCCCCAACTGACTGATTCATCACCATCAACAGAATAGTATGCCCTCACTCCATACGCACTATGGAGAGGTTTGGTATTTAAACCAGGACTTTGGTGCACAATCTCGTAATTAGGAACTGTGCACCACCACTTATCCTACCCTTGTGGCCAAGTACTGATGATGAAAATATCTTCCACTACCAGGACTCGAATCAGCTAACACCATGTCAGGCATTGGAAACTATCACAGTGCTGCAACCAATGGGGTGGGGTTTAAAAAGAACTAAGCAATTAAAATTTTATGTCCACTATTTACCACAGAGGTTGCTTGTTCAAATAGGACTAATTAATTCTGGTTCACATGTAAGTACTTTCACAACTGTGTTCTGCTTTTTTCCACTAACAGATTTGCCATCACCAATGCGATTCATTTTACTAATATACGACTGAAGTGCAATCAACACAAGGATTCAAGGTCTCCTACAGCCATACCAACCATTCAGAGATGATTTTTTTAGATATTTAAGGAGGAAGCTAGACGTTTTTCTGTTTCTTTCGATAAAATAAATGTTTTCTAACAGAGTAATGAGACAAACAGTATCAGAATCTAACATTATTTCAATATAAATTTGACTGAAAATACTCTTTACAATTCCATTTCTGCTTTCAATTTTTGCTACAGTATCAGTGGTGAAGTGAATGTGTGCTTTAAGGTAAGGTACCATGTATTTTACGTAATTGTCAGAATAATCGCAAAATAAAATAATATTTTATCCATGCTGGATTAGTGGAATTCAGCGACTGTAGTTTCAAATATCTTGATATTAAAAAACAGCAACCAGTCACAGTTTGTTTGATGTTTTATATTTAATAAACCATTACCGGTTTCGAATACAAATTGTTCATCATCAGATGGTTTTTCATTTATTTTTATGTATGTAATAAATTATGCATTTGTAAAATGCAAGCGTGCATCATTCAAAAGTTGAATTTTTCTTGAATGATGTGATGTATTGATAAATAATTATAAATATTTCACCAATATAAGCATCTGAATAGCACACTAGAAATTTGCTATGCATTTACAAATGTTAGCTAACTGGACTTGGTAGGACACATTGGACAAGTAATAGGAATTTTTTTTCAAAATCCTTCACTTGCTGGTGAGAGTGATGAGGGGATGTAGCAGAGAATTAAGGGTACTGGGTTACAAAATTTTGGTCAGACCATTGCTTGAATATGGTCATGTAATATGGGACCCACCTTTTTGCTATCAAATACAGGATTTGAAGGGGGTGCAAAGAAGGGTTGATAGATTTTTCTCTACAGCATAACACAATCGGTAATTAATATGGTAAAGGAGCTGGAATGGGATTCATTGGAAAAGAGGAGGAGGGTGAAGAGAGTCATGGGAATGTACAAGGCGTATATTGGTGATGAAACATGAAAAGTTATTGCGGTGTGGGAAGATTTTCTTTCATAGGCAAGGGGTCAGGGAATGGAATAAATTACCAAGAGAAATAATAAACAATTTACCAAAAACGTTGAAAGAATTTAAAGTGAAAATTCGTAACGGGCAAAAATAGATGGATACAGGAAAGGGTAAAAATGGGGGTGTATGGAAGTTGCCACCCACTCCATTACAATTAAACTAAATTAAGTGCAACAGCAACCAATCAAACACTCCACAAAAAACACAGTATTTTGGACTATTCCCCTTTTTAAAGGACTGGAAATGTCAATCACAGAAATAAATGAATTACAATAAATCAAAAAAGGGGCATGCAAAAGAGGCAAAAAATGATAAATAAAACCAAACTAAAGTTTGAAATCAAATCTGTATATTTAACTACTCTAGCAAGTGATGGTTATATGAGGGTGAGGAAGGGGAGTATTATTTGAGATGAGGCCAGCAAGATGTCTGGTATCCAGAATGTGTTGTTAGGCCATTTCTGACTTCCATGGTTCATGTGGGGATGTGGTTTCAGGGAGTACATGGTTGGCTCTGTGAAACAGTTACTGAGGTCACGAGACTTGTGAAAGTTGGCATGTTTAAAGCAGGGTGGTATAGATTTCAGGAGTAAACTGTTTGTCTATAACCATTTATTTTGATGAATAACTGCTTTGTGGTGAGGCTGATGTAAGAATGCTGGCCGTGGAAGCAGATTTGTTAGTTTACCAGGAGGGATGTGGTACAGGTACAATAGCATATGATGGGGTAGGTTTTGCCAGTGGTAGAGTTAAAATCGGTTGTAATGGGTGGATGCATATTGCACATTTTGGTTCATAGGTTCCAGGCCAGGAAAGAACTGGGTGACAAAGACATGCTTGCAGTGGTTTTTGGGTTGCTTTAGTGTGGTGGACAGTTTTTATCTTGCGATATCTGTTTACAGACCAATTCCAGAGGACAATTACAGGTTTTAAGGGCTTGTGTAATGCTGTTAGCATGGGCTGTAAAGGAGACTTGTTGGAGCAGATGTACCTGCTGTAGATGGCTGGACTGTAGGGAATGAAGCATTTTGTATGATATGCATGGCAGCTATGAAAATGGAGATACTGATTTTAAATTTTTGGGTTTTATGTGGACAGAAGTGGCCATTTCATGACAATATTTCTACAGCAAGGAAGGTGATTGTATATATATATATATATATATATACTATAAATGATTAAAGAATATTTTAATATAGAAATAATTTATATTAAGTTAGTTAACTGAATAATATTTAATAATATAGTTATTTATTGTAATCTAAGTTTTATTAAACATTATATATTATTAAATAGTATATTACATAAATAACTATATTATATGATTAATGATATATAGAATAAGCATTTATATTATTTAATTTTTAAAAAATAAAAAGATTAAATGATATAATTATGTATTTAGACTAAAACCTATCATTAGCTAAAATCTATTTTATACTTACAATTTATATATAGAGAGAGTATTTATTGTGTTGTTGACCGGGGCTAGATATTCTAATTATATTTGACTGTGAACCAATGTATTTAATTACAAGTTCTGGAAATATTTGATCCACACAATTCTTTGATATTTATATTAAATTTGTAGGTATTGTATTTATAAAAGTTTGATTCTTGCTTCGATTTTAAATATTTCTATATATTATATGTAAGATTTTTACTTAATGTTTGTTATGCAGTAATTTGAATCAATTATCAAGCGATTTTGGAATTAGTATTAGTAGTTAGTATTGGTGAAGTTTGTGCCAGCAACTACGATTACACAATAAATACATGTTAAAATTATTAATATAATTATATTATTTCATTGGTGAAATTTTAATTTTATTATTTTTCTATAAATGAGGCTATGAAATTTAAATTGTAAACTAGGATTAGATACCCTATTATTTTAAATGTTAATTTATTTACTAGAGTAGTATTAGTTATGTTCTTGAAACTCAAAGAATTCTGTGATATTTTATCTGTTTAGAGGAACCTGTCCTGTAATCGATATTACACGATTTTATATACTTTATTTATAGGTTTGTATATCTCCATTATAAGAATATTTTATTAGAATTAATTTTCTGTTACTTTAATTGGATTATATTTCAGGTCAAGTTACAGTTTATAGTAAAGGAGAGATGAGTTACAATAAATTTATTTATACGAATAATATTATTTAATTTTTATTTGAAGGTGGATTTAAAAGTAATATTAATAATTTTGTTGTTATGATTTAAGCTCTAAAATGTATACACATCACCCGTCACTCTCGTTATATAGACGAGATAAGTCGTAACATAGTAGGTGTACTGGAAAGAATACCTAGTAAGAATAAGATGATGGTAGTTTAATATTTGACGTACAATGTATTAAATCTTGTGCAATTCAAGACATCTTAAATAAAAATATTATTTAAGTTTCTGTTTTTAGTAGAAATAATTTTATTTAATGATGTTTAAGTATATTTTATAGAAGTAATATTATTAATTATAGTTTACTAGTAAAGTAATTGGTTTATTTATTTATTTAAAGTTTATTTTATGTATTGTGACTTTTGTATCAGGGTGTATCAAAATATATGTTTTTATTTACTATTCTTGATTTAAATATAAATTAAAGTTAATGTTGTATATTTATTTTTAATTTATATTTAGTGGTGATGTGTCATTCGTTATTTAAGATATTTAGTTTCTTTAGATAAAATTTAATTTTAACATAAAGTTTAAATATTTCTATATATCAATATTTTATGTTTTTTGTTTTCTTATTTATGGCATTAGCTCTACATTTATTTATAATTTTGATTTATTTTAATATTAATAGGCTTTACATCAGCTATTTATTTGATTACGTTTTAGTTTATAAGATTATATAAATGATTTTATAAAATATTTAAATATATTGTAAAGATAAGTTTTAAAATAACTTAAAATATGAAATAATGATTTAATTAATAAATATTTTTGTATAAATTATATTATTAAGTAATTTGATTTATAAGGAATTAGGCAAAATAAATTCCCATCTGTTTATCAAAAACATGTCTTTTTGATAATAATGTAAGGTCTGTCCTGCTCACTGATTAATTAAAGAGCTGCAGTATTTCGACCGTGCAAAGGTAGCATAATCATTAGTCTTTTAATTAAGGGCTAGAATGAATGGTTTGACAAAGAATTAACTGTCTCATATCAATTAATTGAACTTTTAAGTCAAAAGGCTAAGTCAAAAGGCTTAAATTTTTTTCTAGGGCAAGACCATATAGAACTTTATAATAATTATTATTTATTTTGTTAGTTTATTTTTAAATAAAAGTAGTATTTATTTTGTTGGGATGGCATAGAAAATAAATAAACTTTCTATTATATAAACATTGATAAATGTTTTTAATCCATAATTTATGATTATAAGATTAAGTTACTTTAGGGATAACAGCGTAATTATTTTAGAGAGTTCATATTGATAAAGTAGTTTGCGACCTCGATGTTGGATTAAGATGAATATATGGTGCAGAAGTCATATAATTAGGTCTGTTCGACCTTTAAATTCTTACATGATCTGAGTTCAGACCGGCGTAAGCCAGGTCGATTTCTATCCTGAATAGAATTATTTTTGTTATTATGAAAGGACCATAAAAATAAGATAATTTTAATATTTTGAATATTATTACTACTTTTGCAGATAAGTGAATTAAGTTTAGATCTTAATTATGTAATTTGATTTTACCTGTAGTATTGATATTATATGATTTATTTATGTTTTTAATTAATTTTATTTTATTATTTGTTTTAGTTTCATTAAGAGTGGCTTATTTGACTTTTCTAGAACGTAGGGTGTTGGGGTATGTTCAGATTTGTAAAGGTCCTAATAGGGTTGGGTTTGTTGGTATTCCTCAACCTTTTAGTGTTGCTATTAAATTATTAACCAAGGAGCAATCTTTACCTTATAAATCAAATTATTTTATTTATTATTTTTCATAAGTTTTTAGTTTAATAATTTTATTATTGATGTGGATTTTATTATCTTATTTAACTTATATGTTCATTTATATATGGATTTTTCTTTTTTCTTTGTTGTACAGGTTTGTGGGTTTATACTACTATAATTGCTGGGTGGTTATCTAATTCTAAATATTTTCATTATTGGGTTCATTGCGTTCTGTTGCACAATCTATCTCATATGAAGTAAGATTAGTATTAATTTTATTATCTCCAATTATTATGGTTAGTAGATATAATTTATATTATATGCATTTATATCAGTATAATAGATGATTTTGTTTATATATGTTTCATTTATTTTTGGCTGGACTAACTTCTTGTTTAGCAGAAACTAATCGTACTCCTTTTGATTTTTTCTGAGGGTGAGTCAGAATTGGTTGTTGGCTTTAATATTGAGTATGGTGCTGGTGGATTCACTTTACTTTTTCTTGCTGAGTATACAAGTATTCTTTTTATAAGAATAATATTGACATTAATTGTTTTAGGGGGAGATTATATAGTTTAGTATTTTTTTAAAAAAACTAGTTTTGGTTCCTTTTTTTATTTATTTTGATCTGGGGGACTTTACCTCGATTTCGTTATGATAAATTAATATATTTAGCTTGAATGAGTTTCTTACCTTTTCCTTTAAATTATCTATGCTTTTTTAAATTGGGTTTAAGATATTAATTTTTTCTACTATTTAGTCAAATAAATTTAGAAGTTTAATAATGAAAGTTAATAGAAGACTTAAACTTCTAATATATGTTTTCGAGACATATGCTTTGGGGGGAATTAAGCTAATTAACTATTTAATTATATTATCTCATAGATTTGTTATGTGGATGTTTATGATAAAATTTGAAAAATATATAATTGTTACTATTTGCCCTGTAAAAATATATGGTTCTTCTACTAGCATTTACCAATTCACGTTAGTATTATTACAATTGATACTATACTTCAGAATATAATTTGTTTGGATGGGTAAAATTCAATTCCTCGAAATTTCGTTTTATTATAAAATGGTATAATTATTAAAATTTCTAATTGATATTACTATGGCAATTACTCCTCCTAATTTATTAGGAATTGGTCGTAGAATTGCATAGGTGAATAGGAAATATCATTCTGGTTGAATATGAACCAGTGTAACTAGTGGATTAGCTGCAGTAAAATTGTCTGGATCTCCTAATATGTAGTGTCTGATTAATGAAATTATAATTAATGCGGTAATTATAATAATAAAAGAAATTGAATCTCTAAATGTAAAATATGGATGAAACGGAATTTTATCTATATTTCTGATTAATCCTAGTGGAGTACTTGATCCTGTCATGTGTAGATAGAATAGATGAATATGAAAAATCGATTTAGTGTGGCATTATCAACTCCAAATCCCCCTCCAATTCATTGAACTAAATCTGTCCCAATATATGGGATTGCTGATAATAAATTGATAATTACTGTTGCTCCTCAAAATGATATTTGTCCTCATGGTACCCTAAAATGCTGTTGCTATTACTATAAATATAATTATTGTTCCTACTATGCAGGTATGTAAATATATATATGATCCATAATATAAACCTCGTCCAACATGAATATATATATACAAATGAAGAAAAATGATGCTCCATTAGTGAAGATTGTTCGTATTATTCAGCCATTATTTATGTCTCAACAGATATGAATTACACTACTGAATGCTATTTCAATATTGGGAGTATAATGTATTGATAGGAATAGGCCAGTTGTAATTTGTATTATTAAACATAATCCTAATAGTGAACAAAGTTTCATAAAAATGAAATATTTGTTGGTGCTGGTATATCAATAAGTGAATTATTGATAATCTTAAATACAGGATTATTGATTATTGGGGGTTTATTCATATATTTTCCGAATTGGTCCTGAAGAAAAATTAGTACTTTTTACTACTACAATTATTGTAATTAATAAATAGGTTATTATTATTGTTATGAATCTTGATCTATTGTATAATTTTTTAATTGATTCTGATATTTCTATATTTGATAAGTTTTGTAATGTTATGTGTCTATTTGCTCATTGATAAATATGGTTTTATCTAAATAATATACTATTACTAATATTGTTATAACAGTAATAATTATTAATATAATTTTATTTATTTTGATGTTAAATATGTCATTAGAGGCAATTCTGGTAATGTAGATAAAGATTACTATTAACCCCCTAAGAAGGATTAAAAGTGGAATATAGGACATTCAAAACTTTATTATAATATTCCCTCTAAATATGCAAGTTAGAATTGTTTTTACAAGAATAATTAGTAATATTGATATAGGTGTTTTTGATCTTACTAATATTATATTTATTAATAATGATAATGTAAATAATATTATAATAATTTCAGAGATTAGTTTATATAAAACATTGGTTTTGGAAACCAGCGAAAGAATTATATATCTCTGATATTTTAAAAGTATTCTTTTTTTCTAGTTTACAAGACTAGTGTTTTTGATGTAAACTATTAAAACTTATGGTTTAGTTGTCTTTATCTTATTCTTTATTAATGTACTATTGTGGTATTTATGTTTATTCATCTAAGCGTAAACATTTATTAATTGTTTTATTGAGTTTAGAACATATTGTTATATATTATTATATCTGTTTATTTAATTATATATGGGTTGGACCTTTTCTTTTTAGTTATATTTTTGGTATTTTCTGTATGCGAGGGGGCTTTAGGTTTTATATATTTTGGTTTCTATAATTCGATCATAAGAAAATGATTTTTTAAAATTCTTTTAGATTTTCTTTTTGTTAATATATGTTTTATTTATATTATTTATGATACCTTTATGTTTATTTAAAAATTCATGGTGGTTGGTACATTCTTTAATATTTATATTGAGTTTTATTTTCTTAATTAATTATCATGATTATATTGATTATAATTCAATTAGTTATGGGTTGGCTTTTGACCCTATTTATTTTATAATAATTTTATTGAATTTATGAATTTTCACTTTAATACTTACTTCAAGAGTGGGAATTTACTTAACGGAATTCTACTTAATGGGGTTTTATTTTTGTTATTTTGTTTTTAATATTAATATTATATATGGCTTTTTCTAGATTATCTCTTTTGCTTTTTATTTATATTTTGAATCTAGACTTATCCCTACTTTTTTTTACTAATTTTGGGTTGGGGCTATCAACCGGAGTGATTACATGTGGGAATTTATTTAATTTTTTATACTTTGGTTGCTAGATTACCTGTATTGCTGGTTTTATTAATTACTTATAGGTATTTAGGTAGTTTATTATTACCTATATAAGAAGTTTCAATTAACTTTAATTTATATTTTTATATCTTTCCTGTTTTGGCATTTGTGGTCAAAATACTAATGTACATGGTTCATTTATGACTACCTTAGGCTCATGTTGAAGCTATTATTTCTGGTAGAATAATTTTAGCTGGTCTAATATTGAAACTAGGTGGTTATGGTTTAATTCATATTATGAGGCTTATTATAGGATCTGGATTTTAATATATAATTATTTTATTATAGGTTTTGATTTAATTGAGGGGGGGGGTTAATAGTAAGATTAATTTGTATGCATCGGGTTGACTTAAAATTATTAATTGCTTATTCTTCTATTGCTCACATATCTTTGGTCATTTTAGGTTTAATAAGTATAAATAATTGGGTTTTAATTGGTTCTTTATATTTAATGGTTGGTCATGGTTTATGTTCTTCTGGTTTATATTGTTTAGCAAATTCAATATATGAGCGTTTAGGTAGTCTTATTTTATTGATTAACAGGGGTATACTTAATTTTATACCTTCAATATGTTTTTGGTGATTTTTGTTAAGTTCTTCTAATATAGCTTTCCTGTCTTCTTTAAATCTTCTTGGTGAATTTTCTTTAATAACTAGAATTATTTCTTGGTCTATTATTATATTACCTATCTTGTTTATTTTGTATTTTTCTAGTGCTGCTTATACATTATATATATATATATATTCTTATAGCCAACATTTCTCTGGTTTATATGAATGTTCTACTGGATATTTGCTTAAATATGTTTTGATAATATTACACTGATTACCTTTAAATATTTTTTATTTGAAGGTTGGTTTATTGATTTCATACTAAGGTATTTTATTTAAAATAATGATTTGTGGTATCATTGAAGTGATTATATCAAATTGGGTCAATAATGTATATATTATTATTTGGGGCTTTTAGATTTTTTTGTTTTTAAGATTATTAATTTTTACTACTGGTATTTATTTGATTTTGAATAACTTAGTCATTTTTATTAAATGTGATATTTTTAGATTAAATAGATCTTCAGTGGTTATGACTATACTTACTGATTGAATGTCAATAACTTTTATATCTTTTGTTATGTTGATTTCTTCTTTAGTTATTTATCATACAGTTGATTATATACACGGAGAAAAGAATTTAAATCATTTTATTTTACTTGTATTAATGTTTGTTTTATCAGTAATAGTTTTAATTATGAGACCTAATATTTTTAGAATCTTACTTGGTTGAGATGGTTTGGGTTTAGTTTCTTATTATCAAAATGTAAAGTCTTCCAACGTGGGTATATTAACTGTCTTGTCTAATCGTATTGGTGATAATGCTATTTTGGTTTCTATTGCTTTAATACTTAATTACGGTAGTTGAAATTATATTTATTATGTTTATTTTAATAGATGGGAAAAAGATTTGATTATGCTATTTTTAGTTATTGCAGCAATAACTAAAAGAGCTCAGATTCCTTTTTCTTCTTGGCTTTCAGTTGCTATAGCAGCTCCTACACCTATCTCTTCCTTAGTTCATTCTTCAACTTTAGTAAGGGCTGGGGTATATTTAATAATTCATTTTAATTTTTTATTAATAGATGAGAATTTAAATGTTTTTTTATTATTAATTGATTGTTTAACTATATTTATAGCAGGAACTGGGGCTAATTATGAATATGATTTAAAGAAAATTGTTGCTTTATCTATTTGGCTTGATAACAGGAGTAAGAATTTTATCAATAGGTTATTATAATTTAGCATTTTTTCATTTGTTGACTCATGCTTTATTTAAGGCTTTACTATTTTTATGTGCCGGTTCTTATATTCAAAATTTAGATGATTTTCAGGATATTCATTTTATTGGCTCATTTGTTGGTTATAGGAGTAGTACCATGTGAAGTTTAGAAAGTTGATGTTGTTCAGTGTTTAGGAATTCAAGGAGGTGGTTTTCAGCATGCGTCGAGGTTGCAAAGATGTCATCTGCAAATCTAAATCACACGATGGTTCATAAGGTAACCTTTTGAATAAATGAATTCACTGATCTGCTGATGAAAAGTTTGGCATATGAGGGTGCCGTGCGAGTGCCCATGGCAGTGCCCCATACCTGATCATAAATGAGGGATTGGAAGGTAAAGAAATTTTTAGTTAGGATAGAATGAGGCACTGAAGTGAGGAAGACAGTGCCAGGCAGTGTGTGGGTGTGTGTGTGTGTGTGGGGGGGGGGGGTCATACATAAGCCTCACCATGAAGCAGCTATCCTTTAGAATTAGTGGTCACAGACATTCAGTTTACTCCCAGAAACTATACCACCATGTGACCTAAATTACTGTTTCACAGTTAGAGTACTCCCCGAAACCACATCCACATCCAAACTCCAGAGGTGGCAATTGACTTATCAACATGTCCTGCATATCAGATATCCCCAGGACTCAATTTCAGAATATACTCACCTTATTCACCCTGGTCAACTCATTACTTGTTGGTTCAATAAATTTATGTATATAACTTTTATTTCAAAATTTAGTTTAGTTTTGGTTTTTTTATTTATCTTTTTAAAAAATAATTTACCACCTTTTTTACCTATCCATATTTTATTTTATTTTGGTTAATTTCTTTCCACAATTAACAATTCCACTGATACTGTTGTTTCCCCCATCCCCCCAGCCATTACTTCTAGTCTGATAGTAAGGTCACTTGGTACTATTTTCTTGAAGAAGGGCACAGTTATTTTATTTTTATTTTTTATTTTTAGAATGTTTTTTGTTGCTACTGCTCCTGATGAGTGGTGGGTATGCTTTATGTCCACATCCATTCACTCCACCACAATCATCACTTAGAGCCATTATAAATTATCCTACTGTGCAATGTGGGCTACATCATCTTTTCTGAAATTCCTTTTAGAAATTCCTACATCAAATGAACATAGCACAAAAAACTTCATAGGTCAATATAATAACAATGTTTAAGAAAACATAGGCCAACTCCCTATCCTCCTTTGCAAAACAGATCTAAAAAACATTCAGCTTACACATTGCTCTTACTATCAATGCGAGTTAGTCAATGAAGATACCTTCCAAATAAAGAGAAAATATTGATACTCACCCATGATATAAACTTGACCTATTGTTACTTCCAGTTGTCCCATGGTTGCAACATATGCTACAATACTTCAGTTCTATTTATGATGGTTATCCTAGTAAATAGGTAAATATATTGGGAACAGAGCAACTATTGAGACATGTAAGAGATGGATACTGAATTAAGGTGTGCTGGTAAAAATCATAAATATTAGTGAGATAGTTAAAGCTGGTGAATTAATGTAAAACAGGATCATAACTAGGAACCTGAAGAGTAAGGCTGAAATATCGCAAAGCCAATTATAATACTGTTATTAGTTAATTGTAGGTGTATTACGAACAAAACCACAAGCAGTTATATGGGTAGAATCTGGTTTAAAGGAAGAATTGCTGGATGATGAGGATTTTCCTGATGGTTATAGGGTGTACCACAGAGATAGAGGAGTGTTTTCATGCTGATAAGTTTAGATTACTGTAGTACACTGGTGTTCACAGAGCATAGTTCTTAGTTAGTAGGGGTGATTTCTGGGATGCAACAGTAGAAAAAATTGGGGTCTCGGCTGCTTACTGCAGCAGAAGAATAAATGATGATAATGATGCTCTTGCGGAGAAATTATATTTATATTCAGAGTTAAAAGGTAAGTGTAGAATGGTCATTATTGGTGGGGACTTAAATTTAAAAGGTGCTGACTGGCAGAAAAATAAAATAAATAACACATGGGAACAGGTTTGCAAATATGTTAGTGATGGAAGGAGGTTTCACACAAGTAGTAGAGCAGAGCACAAGAAGACCAATAATTTGGGATATCTACCTAATAAAGCCTGATAATAATTAGGTGGAGTCTCGGGATACAGTATAAAAGACCATGAAGCAGTTATGATGGATGTTAGAAGGTTTAGTTTTACAGTGGAAAACAATTGAATGAGGTTGTATGTATTATTCAAGAGATATTTCAGAGGAAGGTTCAGTATTTGGTAGAAGAGCACCTGTACAGTGAAAATGAGTTGGAAAGTGATAATAAAATCTGGGGAAGTAATGTTTATTCCAAAACAAAAAATAAAGAACTGTATAGAACTTGCTTGCCCTAAAAGGGAACTGTGAAGGTTAAAGGGGCTGGTAAGGAGAGTTAAGAGACAGAAACACAGTAGAGAAACTTGAAACAACCAAACGAGGAATTAATAGCAACAAAGATGGAAGCTAAAGATTGGTTTATAAAAAATGTAGTTGCAGGGTTACCAATGAGTGAGGCATCTGCAAATTTCTGTGTCTGTGTTAGAAAACTGAGGGCACATAGTTTTTGATAAGGTTGGGGAAGAAGTTACTGAGGTTTGAGAAAGACGGAGATCTTGAGTAACTAGTTTCATGAGGGCATTAAGGAATATCATTTTGGGATGGAAGGAGAAATATCAGAGTAGGAGCTTCTCTATATAAGTCGTAATGTGTAGACTAAAAAACTGGAAATAAATCTTGTGAGTATTATGAGGGAACTAGGAAAGATAAAATGGCATAAAGGAGCTAGTGTGGATAATATTATTAAAGATGTATTAAAGATGGGGGTTACATAATTCTACCTTACATTGCAATATTTTTTGGTTTTAATTTGGAGACTTGTTGCTTACCAGAGGACTGGAAAATTGGCTTAACAGTATCAGTCCATAAAGGAGGTGACATAAATAGGGTGTAAATTACAGGTCAATTAGTTTTAAATCAGAGGTGGGAAAATAGATGGAAAGATTGGTATGCAACATCAGACATGTCTGTGTGGAAAAGTAATGGTTTGCAAAATGGGAACAGTGGTTTAGGAAAGACATTCATATGGATCTCAGTTAGTGGGCTATATGCAAGATATTGGAGATGAAGTGGACAAGGGGGGTCAAGCTGGTATTGTAGCGCTGGATTTCTGCAAGGTATTTGACAAAATGAGCCATAAAATGATGGTAGATAAAGTAAAAACCATTGGAGTTGTTGGAAAAGTTACTTTCTTGGTGGAAAAATCCTTACAAGGGAGAAAGTAAAGAGATAGGGAGGAACATGCAGTATCAAAAGATGTAAAAGTTAATATAGGAGTGCCACAGGGTAGTGTATTGGTGTTTATTGTTCTAATGATGGTGTGTTGATGGGTTGAGGTCATAAGTTAGATTATTTGCAGATGATATAATGTTACACTACTGACTGTGAAAATTGCGTCACCCATAAGTAATGGTCTAAATTGCTCAGAAATTGGAGGTTGTGTAGAGAGCAGAAACATAATTAGTTATTAATATTGCAGATAGATAGTATACATCCTCATTTTTATGACCAGACAAATCAGTATTACGACACACTTGGCCAGTGCAGAACAGTCAAACAAAGTGGAAACCTTGTGGATAATGTTTCTTTACCAACATTGATTTTTTCTCTTTTCAATGCATTCCTATCATCCTCATTTGAACTCGTTTCAAAGTTATTTCTTAAACCCATGTCGACCATCTTTGCATAATTTTCTCTCATGTTAGATTTTTCAATTTGTTATTTTCAGTATGTTCTGCCTGTGTTGCTTCTTTATTCTCTTTAATTTCAGACTGCACTTCATAACTTTGGAGCTCCTGGGTATGCTTTACAGTCTAGAACTTGATTCCTGAATCTCTGTTTGACCATGATGTATATCTATTTGATATCTACCTGTATCCCTTGCACACTACTAGGTGTATAACCTTGATGCATGATTTTTAAATAGGGTGTTCGCCATGAAAAGTTTATATTTTTCACAAAATTCTAATATCCCGCTTCCTCACTCAATTCTTTCTCCTAGACCATAATTTTCTATAGTATGCCCCACTTTTTCTTCTCCCATCAGCACATTCCAACCACACATGATTATTAGATTTTCCTCCCCATTCACATATTTGATCAATTTTTCAATTTCATCATATATTTTCTTTATCATTTTCCTGTGATAATGGCAAATACACTTGTACTAATATGGATGGAGTGGGCTTAGTGTCTGTAGCCTCATAAAAATAATCTTGCCAGTAAATTTTTCATGATATTTCAGCCTTTTCTTCTCTTGTTCATTACAAATCTTACACCAGTGACCCCACTGACAGCTTTTGTGTTAATGATTCTGTGTTCCCCAGTCCAGAAATCCTGTGCATCCTTCCATTTAATCTCACTAATTCCAACGAAATCTAACATAAGTCGCTCCATCTATCTTTTATCTATTAGAAATGGTGAGACATGAATTGTGTGTCCATAGCTAAAATTTCAATGGTTTTTATACTGTGTTAGTCTGTCTTTTTGTCCTGTTACTCTTCATTGTATCCATACATGCCTCAGATCTTCATCTCCTCTCCCACTAATGAAGATCTGAGGCTTGTTTTGAAATGTTTGAGAATTGGGCAAAAGATATATCAAGACAGTGTACTATCTCACAGATCTTTTGCTATGTATTGACAATGCTGTATTACAAAAATGTATTACTGACTTATTATGACACAAGGACTTCTCAATTAAAAGGTGCTAAATATGCTATTAATCCTGCTTTTTCAAAGAAAGACACGATGTTTAATAGCTAGTTATCCATTTTGTTACATACTCATATGCCTTTGAATTCCTACAATCCCACCTATAACACTTTACAGAAATGTTATTTTATTTTCTTACCACATATTTAGAAAAGTAAATTTGCTTGAATCGTTCATCTGCCTTGTATAGTGTTGACATTGTTCCAGGTGGTAATGGCAGCTTGCAAACGATGCGGCCAAGTTCATTAATATCAGCTTCAGTGCCATCTTGCCTTAAAATGTGAACTACACAAAATAAATTTTGTTACATTAGCAGAAAGTTGCTTAACATCAAACATATCTATTCTAACTTATGCATATAAGACTTACGTGAACTTTGAAAACATCATCAAATTTATAAGATTTTACTGATATCTCTTTATTTCCTGAAGTATCTAGGCGTAACAGTACAAAGAAACATGAAATGGGACTTGCACATAACTTCCGTTGTAGGCAAAGCTAATTCCAAATTACGATTCATAGGATGTATTTTGAGAAGTTGTAATGCTCATTCAAAGGAAATAGCATAGAAAACACTAGTGCGTCCACATTTGGAATACAGTTGTGGAATTTGGGATCTGTATCGCAAGGGATTGATTGACACATTAGAGAAAGTACAGAGGAGAGCCGCTCGATTTGTGACTGCTAGTTACAGTCCTTACATAAGTGTCACAGAGCTGATTCTTGGGTTGGGCTGGGATTGTTTGGCGGACACCGGCGTCGTTTTCATTTGAATTTGCTGGAGAATATGTGAAAATCTCTAATTTACGAGTGCAACGAAATACTTCTTCCGCCAACCTATGACAGGAGGGATAAGATTAGAGAAATAAGATGCCGTACTGATTCATTTATGTATTCCTTCTTTCCTCGTTCTGTTCAGGATTGGAATGCACAGAATTAGGATTAGTGCTTAGCACCCTCTGCCACCCACAGTATTTGTGATTTGCAGAGTATAGATGTAGATGTAGATTTCATTGTGAATCAGGAGTAAATTAAACCACCTAGCAATGCTCTTCCTTGGAAGCTTTTGGCACGTTGATTTTGGGATCATATAATTATAGACTTGAAGAATTATTTGCAAGGAAAAATCATTTCAGGAAAGCATACAAAGTCAAACTGTAGATATTTCATATAGAATTTGAACCAAGTTTCCTGCTGAATACGAAGCCCATGTATTACCACTAACCAAACACAATGAGTACCATTTAACATTTTTTGCAGGCAGCAAATACAAAAATGCAGTAAACAGAAATTATAAAGCTAAAATGTTAATAATGGGAGGGGGGGACTAAGTGCCATGACTAACAAAGTAGTGTCAGTTTTGTTCAAAGAAACACTCCATGCCAATTAGATGCTGTATGTAGATGTTACTTGGAGAGTTTGATAAGAAGAACATCCAAAAGTGTGGCAAATAAGATTAAAAACAAAGATTGGCTGGAAATGGGAAGAAAACTAAGAATAGGAAGCAACCTACATGATGGTAAGTGTGAGCTAAGATTGAGACTGGTAGATATGCAAAAGTCATTGTATGTTGGCAAGGCCATTTGCATTCAAAACGTATGACATTTTCAGGCAGCATTCCAATTGCCTGTAAAGTTAAGCAAACTTGATTTTAAGGGTATTTTTATGTGCAATAGACAATTTCTCAGTAGAGGTTTTGCAGTACATATCATAACTAGTTGACTACAGCTAAATGTATAACTTTTCTTTAGGGAGAGAGTTCTTGAATTAGTGTAATGGAAATTTGCGCTATGAAATTCACAGTTACTAATTTTTAAACTTTGAAGTATCAGCCCAAGATTTATTCTGAAGTGTGGTATATGAATGATGTCAACACTAATTTTTGATATACTGTTTTCTGATTGCTGCTTAACTTACCATCAAATCCTGGGAATGGCATTCCAGCTGAATATTTTGGAGGTTTCATACTGTGTCCAAATCCAATACAGTTTGCTGTAATGGAATGTCCAGTTTCTGTCTGCCACCAATGGTTTAAAATTGGCACCTGAAGTTAAAGGTTACAGATATTATATAATTCTTTTGATATATAGCTTCTGTAGAGACTTGTGTATAGTGCTAATAATGTTTCTGTTGTAAGTGCTATAATGAATAAACAGTATAAGGACACAGTATGGCAGTGAAAGTAAAATTCACTACTAACTTCTGAATACAACAGTTTCTCTATCATGGTCATTCCTTCATTTCTGAAGATCTTAGTGTTGTGTTCTTCCATTGGCATATTGGATTTTTGTATGAGGCTTCTGTCAAAGAGGATTAATAGTGGAGACTTAACTTTTCAACAATAATGTATTGATGCTGAAGGTGCTATAGAAGTTTCTCAGAAATGCATATATCTGTTAGTTTGCAATAAACTGTTACACTCTTAATTCACATATTGCTGGATTAGTAGTTAACTTTTGTGGGATAAATTAGTTTCAAACATTAAATTATAAAATAATTTACTAGTGAACATGTTTATTCATAGATGCATATAGAAATAGTACTGTAGAGCTGCATCATCTTGATCACATAACATATTTAGAAATAGCTGAAAGCTATTTTTATCAGTTTAAAATGGTAAATTATTGCTACATTTTGTAACATTTGCATAGTGGAAAGTTTCATTTGTATATAAAGGCACCTAAATTAAAAGTCTGTGTGTCCAATTATTGGCACGTGCTTACAGAGCATATTGTAGTCATAATTTCATTATTAATAACTACATTGCTGTTGGTTTTTTGATTGACTATCTTTTGTTTGAAAAAATGTTGCTATACAGCATAATTTCAATAATGAAAATTTTATAATAATGTCTGCATACACAGCATCCTCTGAAAACTCTGCTCTCTTCCTGAAGGAACTTGAACTATTATTAACATTTTTAAGCAGAGCACTAGGTAGCAGAGTCATGTGTGGTGATTGTAATGAAGATTTTCTAAGCAACTTGCCCTGTAAAGTCATGTTGGAATCATTAGTCAGCTCATAAAGTTTAGCTCAGATAGTTATTTTTTCCACTAGAATAATGAATAATAGTTACTAAAAACAGGAGATAATGTTTTCACACATATCTCAAAATTCTGTTATACAACCAATAAATAGGGTGTCTGATCATGATGCCCAGTTACTAACCATCAATACTTTAACAGGAACTAGCTACAAGAGCAATCCTTTTAAAGCTCAGTGACTAATAAATGATGAATCAATTAGCTATTTTAGATATTACCTTAACGTCACAAACTGTAATTGTGTTTACGGTGTACTAGATATGAATTAAAAATGCAACATTTTTAGTAACATAGTTTTAAATTAATTTCAAAGTTGCTTCCCTATGAAAAGGTGGTGTACTTTTGAACAAAAACCATGGATAACTGTGGGCATTGAAACATCATGCATTTATAAAAGAAAGTTGTATGTTGCCTCTAGGAACAGTCACAATGCTAATATTAAAGCTCATTATAATTAGAACTGCAAAATACTTAATAAGGATATTAGAGTATCTAGAAACGTTTAATACAAACACAAGATTCATTACTCTGGTAATAAAGATAAGGTGGGATATTGTGAAAAATGAATACAGGGAAAATATTTGTCGCTAAAAACAGTCAGCGGAATCCAGTTTTTCAATTGATGATATATCTAATAAACATATTTTTTTTAATCTTTTGGCAATAACTTGAATACCAATACCTCAATGACTCAAAGTATGGATGGTATATATATTAGTCTGTAAACTTAGCGACTCCAGAAGAAATTAATGTTATCATGTATCTTAAAAGCAAATGCTTGACTGTTTATGATGGGATTGCTTGCTGATTGATTTAACTGTGCTCATCAGAATTAAGAGATATACTAAGTTATCTTGCCAGGTATGATCAGATTTACTGTAGTTAAAACACTTAATAAAAAAAGGAGATTAGTCAGTTGTATTAAATTATTGCCCTATTTTATTGCTAACAACCTGTGACATAGTAATCAATGTTTGTATTTGCAACATATATCATTTTTCCACACAGGCTTTGACAATTGCAGTATGTAACCAGGCTAAGGACTGGGTGATGTCCATGGTCAAATAACATTAATCCAGTAATTTTTTTAGGATAATGATAAAGCTTGCTAACAGAGGTGACTGTGGTATGTGTTTACAATATTAAATTTTTCTGAGAGAAATGGCAGCAAAGATTATAGTTTAATAGCATTGTCTAATTCAATATTATCAATCTTTCATCATTTTATGTTTCATTGTGGGTTATAAGACAATTAACAATAGCCTAGGTGCGGGGCCTTCCCTAGGAGGCGCGAGGCCCCCTAGAAGGCTCAAGGCCCATAGTATTCGCTACCTCCTGCTACGTGGTTAATCCGGTACTGTTGGTATGAAGTGAAAAGTTCAGTTGGTTAATTCCCAGTAGCTCCTTCCCATCCAAATTGCATGTTCAGAGGACTTCACAACCTTCTTAAATGATGATGTCGATATCCACCCTCATATTACCTCCAAAGCTGTTAATATTTTATTGACAATTATAGCTAATTTCTGGTATTTCTTTCAAACAAATTAGTGAAAAAAATGAGGGAAGCTGTGTTATTCACATGACCATGGTTTTTTTAGTGTGATAATGTCAAATGAACAGTAGTTTTTTTTTAGTAATGTTAATTTAGACAGAATTATTGCAAATTAAAACACTCTTGTGGTGAAGTCAGTAAAATTGAATGTAATGGTTGGTATTAGTATTTTATTCAGTTAGGGATGATGGTAGGGCAAGTATGAAATGTAATGTAAACACTCAAAAGTTTAGAGTTAATTTGTGGCATGTATTGCCGAGAGTGGTTGCTTCTCTCAATCTAGTAGCAAAGTCCAGAATAAACACTTCTTTCATGAAGGTGACAAAGTAAAGCATCTTGCCATGTATCAATATCAAGGTCTCCATGTAACATAATGAGTATGTTTTGATATACATGGTCTCACAGATGTTTCTGTCCACTTGAAACATATCACACCTGAGTGTAATATGGAAAAATGGCACAGTACCCAGGTGAAAGTAAACTGCTACCAAGCTAAACCAGCTATTCTGTCCTGTAATTACCAACATGTAGACATTACCCAACTACTTATCAAACCTGGTGCATTTGTCAATTTGAAATTCTGTTTTAGTGCAAACAGAATTACTGTAAATTGCAACAACATTGGCACCATGCCTACTGCTGCTACCCATTAAGTGTTTTAATGGACACACATTTGTAATTGCTAATAAAAAGAAGTTTATTCATCTCACACCAAGGTATCAGTGAAACAAAAAATCGGAACTGATGTCATTAACATGTGGCTTTGAAATTTCACTATTGCAATTGAAGAAAGCCATTACATCACACTCTGATGAGAAGAAATCTTAATTGTTCTCTGTGTTCAAATTGTGTTGATTCAGTTACCTATTTTCTTTCCTTTCATGTTATGTGAATTGCTCACTTGAAGACCAAGACAAAAATTAAAATCATTGGTGATAAAAAGACCTGGCAATACAGTTACGCTAATTGGAGCAATGTACATCAACAGATACTGCAGCCAGCTTTCAACAGCACATTTAGAAATAACTGGAAACAACAGTTGCTTATATTTATAGTCTGTTCACCTTTATGTGTAGTGGAATTTTTGTGCAGTTTTGATGCATTCAATCATTTGAGCCTCATTATCTTTGTTATGACTGGGGAGGACTGCCCCTTGTAGCACAATGCTATACTAATTGTACATTGAAAATTGTTTACACTTTTGCAACACCTAAACCAAGTATTCTGATTAAATATATTCTTCTGATAAATTAAATTTATTTAGCAAATGAATTTTGTTTATAACATAAAATTTGGGAAATGCTTGAATTCACAGAATTCCCTCAAAGTTCATAGGGCTTCTGCAATTGCACACTGAGATACTGGTTCACCTGAGCAGGAAGTGACAACTCCAATGATTCAGTACCAAGTACAACCACATCTATAGTCCATCAGGCCATTTGGCAGTGACAGTAACAGAAGTGGCTGGCTTGCTTCAATTCCATGGCACTTTCCAACATTTGTTGTACTCTCTTTGCCCATTAGCTTTAGTTAGTGGAACTTTTTGGATTTTTAATGGGATTTTCTCGATCGATTACTCCATTTGGACTTGTAATCTTTGGATATTAAAAAGTAAATTGGCCAACAGCATTTGTACACAGATGATTTACCTTTGTGCAGTTGACTTTTTGATGTCCATGGATTTACTGTTCTGTGCTGCACTCATAGCAGATTTTCTTTGATGGTATTGCTGTATTGTATTGATCTGAACTACTTGAAATAATAATTGACCAATATTATGTTATACTAATTTTTCATTAAAAATTTGTTTAGACATTAACAAAACTCAAACTGATTGTTGCCTATTGCAACAAATCAGTACAAATGTGTGGTTGCAGCATCCTTTCAATGTTAATTGTACACCCATAATTGGATCCCCACTATCCACAAGCTCCAAAGCGCCATAAGCAAAAATTAACATAGGTTTTCACTGGAGAGTCTATTTACATTTCACAATTTCTTCACATGTCTGGAACTGTTATATTATACTATTGCTAGATTAACAAACTGAAGCATTGAATTCTCTTTACCAGTATATCTACAGTAATTTCCTAGTTTTCAAAAAATTTCTGCATACCTCTCTTTCATTTTAATATCCCATCTGAAGTGTCATTTTGTCAGTGTCCAACATCTTCATTTAATGTTAATTTTTGAGTTTTTTAAGAAAATTATTTGGTTAAATAATCTATCGTTCCATCACCTCATTTACTCACAAGAAAGCTATTCCTACAACACTGTACTGAGAATCCTTACATTGAACTTGTCATAAGTGATATCTAGTTTTAGTCCATAGACTGTAGTAAAGTACAACCTTAAAGCTGATAGTGTGTATCCAAGACTTGTAATGTAACAACAGAGACTTTACCAGTGTATTGTTGCAATGAAATCTTTATGGGTGTAGTGCCAGTTTGTGTTTTACTTCCTTATTTCTCTTCCTGTGCATTCCCCCATCAAACTTTTTTTCATTGTTTCTATATTATCAATAGATTTTATGTAAGTTTTGTACTCACATTTAGAAAATACTGCATTTGAACTGTTACAAATTTAAAAAATTTCTTCCTTGTTTTATCTTATTCCATTGCTTCTCCCCTTTTATAAACTGAGACAATGCATGAGCATTCAAATCCCACACATTTACGTTAATACATGTCTGTTTGTTGTTCTAGATTTATAACTTCTGTTCATGCCCAATAAAGTCTTCAATAATCTAAATTTGTTTTCCTGAGCATCGTATTTAATTTGTCTTATGGTCCAAGAAATATATTTTACATTCTATTGTGACAAAGCCTTTCCTTCCAGTTGTTGAAACATGGAGAAATTTTTAATTTCAAATGTATATTTTTACAAATGTACATGATATTAAACACGCCTTTGTTTGAGTTTTTATGGTAACTCTATGTACTTTTTGCTTTGTGTAGACTAATTTGTTCACACAATCAAATTGTTTAATGGTAAACACTGCAGTACTATTTAATACCGTCAAGTAGGAAGCAGTTAAAAACTAAATGCTTTGTACTTTTGATTTATAAATTTTCATTCTATTTCCCTTCATGAAAACTTAAACTTTTGCCACTTATATTGGCAGTCTGCTTTTGTACTCTTATTCTGCCCTAATAAAGACAGGACCATCTCAAATATGAAGTTTTTTGATGGGACTACTTGGTATGAAAAACTTCCCAATTAGATTATTATGGCAATTTTGGGCATTATAGTTGGAATTTTGTAAAAGAGTTGCTTGAAAACAATGTGAAAAGTTACGATGTGAGTTAAACGGTTGTTGGTGATGGTCATGTAGCTTCTTATTATTGCATGTAACAATCAGTGTGGTATCAATATGAAAATCAAAATCTTGAGCTTCAAATCAGAGATGGATATTCTAAGTTTGTTAAAACACACCTTTTATTTTTGAAATTCTTGTGTTTCTGAAGAATAATGTAAGGTTAACATATAATATTTGGTTAACGTGAAGCACTTTTTTTCTAACGACTGCAGATACTTACATGGAAAACCTTTTCAGCCCATGTTTTTGTCTCATGATCACAATGCTCACCAGCCACAAATACAGTTCTTAATCTGAAATGTAACAAAGATTGATGTTGTTTAAAACTTCAAAAGTAAGTAAGTAACACATATCAGTCAGGCACATTAAATAAAAATGAAAAGTAACAGAATATTTTATGTGTAGAAATAACTGAACCATGTATGAATACTTCATTGTTATAAAATAGGAATGTATATAGAGGTTGAAAATTTAAAATGATTTCAGGACTTAGAAAATATATACTTATGTTACGAATTTGGAGGCAGGAAACGCTAGGGGCCAAAGAACGGAAAGAATTCGGCTATGGCCTTTTGAAGGAACCATCACAAATTCGACTTGAGTGATTTAGGGAAACCATGGGAAATCCAAATCTGGATGGCTGAATGGGGATTTGATCCCATGTCCTCCCAAATGTGAGGCCCTAGTGTTAACGCTCACCCACCACGCTAGGTGAGAAATGTATTGAATTGAAGTATATGTATGAATTTAAGCATCCCACCCTGATTCTGTTATTTTACTAAATCTAATATGTAAAAATTTTGAAAAAGCTTTTGATTCAGTCCATCACTCAGCAATCATGCAAGCCCTTTTAGAACAAGGAGTGAATCCCGGCTATATCGACTTACTGTACAACATCTACACCACTTCCACTGCCTTTATCAACATGGCTGAAGTCACCAAAGAGTTCCCAGTAGAAAGAGGGGTAAAACAAGGAGACTCTATATCCCCCAAGCTATTCACATCAGTCCTAGAGTTGGAAATGTCAAAAATCCAATGGCAAAACCGAGGTTTGAGAATAAATGGAAGAAGTCTCAACAACTTAAGATTCGCTGATTATATAGTTTTACTCTCAAACAGTCTGGAAGAGCTCAAAGAACTGATAAATGGACTAGAGGCAGCGTGCAGTGAAGTGGGCCTTAAAATAAATATATCAAAAAGCAAAATCATGCAAAACAAATGGGCAGAAAAAGATAAAGAAAAGGCAGACATGAAAGATTCTGGTATTGAGTCCGTAGATCAGTACATCTATCTTGGCCAACTGATCAATATGAATGGTGACTCAAAGCCTGAGATCTACAGACGGATAAAGCTGGGCTGGAGAGCATACGGAAGAAATTCCATAGTTTTTAAATCGAACATGCCAGTACATCTTAAGAAACAGGTATTTGAACAATGTGTATTACCGGTCCTCACATATGCCTGCCAGACTTGGACCCTAAATAGCCACACGAAGCAAAAACTGAGAACTGCCCAGCGAAGTATGGAAAGAGCAATGCTAGGGTTTACAAGAAGAGACAGGAAAAGGGCCGTGCACATCCGTTCAATAACTAAAGTAACAGACATCTTAAAAAGAGTCATGACCCAAAAATTGCAATGCGCCGGTCATGTTGCTCGCAAAAGACATGAAAGATGGACCACGATAGTGCTGGATTGGATACCGAGAAACCTGAAAAGAGCAAGAGGAAGACCCCCGGATCGCTGGGGTAAGGATATACATTGAGTTACAGGCGTGAACTGGAAGAAGGTGGCTCAGGATCGATCGGCCTGGAAAGAACTACAGCAAAACTATGTAGAATTAAATTCTAATATATAGCTCATCAGGCTTAAAAAGGCTACATCCTGAAAAAAGGATCGATATAGCTGCAATAATAATAATAATAATAATATATAAAAATTAATGTTTGTTTCTTGGTTGGTTGATTGGTTTGTTCATCTTTTATGCATTCCTATACCATCTATTCGATTACGATGAAACTTTGGTAGGTTATTGTATGCACGGCTGCGAAGGTTTTTGGAAAAAAAGGTACCCAACCCCTCTCCCCCTACACACTACTCAATTTTTTCAAATATTTTTTGTACAAACCCAGTTTTTGGTCCAATTTTGATGGAATTTTTTATATGTATAATCTAAAAAAAAGAGAAAAATACTGCCTACATGTGGTTTAAAATTCAACCTTCCTTTACCCTCCCCCCCCCCTTAATTTTTGCCAATGTTCTTTATACAGGCACTCAGTTTTATCCTATTTTGATGGAACTTTGCACATGTATACTTAAAACAAATAGTAAAATATTGTTTACGTTTGGTATAAAAAAAACCTAACCTCTCTTCTCCCCTCCATCTCTGTCCTTAATTTAGTTAACATTGTTCATACAAACCTACAGTTTTTATATGTTTTATCTGGTTTTGATAGAACTAAGCACACATATGCTCCTGAAAAATAGCAGTCTGGTAGCTCAATGGTTAATGCACTTACTGTTTGAAAGTTTCTTTCTACCGTTGTGGGTTCAAATCCTGTGGGGAGCAGGAATTTTTAAGAGTTCTATTTTATTATATGAGCTATGCTGGCATGTTCTATGGTTGGGATTCCACATCAAACTGTAGGTCCCAGAGGAACTGAACTGCCCTTCCTGCCTCTGACACATTTGTTTAGCTCACTTCCTTTGGGAGGATTAGACCAACCATCGTGTTGTGGACTAAGTTAATTGTTTTTTACTTTAAAACGAGAGAAAATATGGTATACATTTGGTTTGCAAAAACCAAACATCCCTTTTTGTTTACTCCAACATCATTAATTTTTGCCTACATTCTTTGTACAAATCCACAGTTTTTAAACCAGTTTTTATGGTACATATATATAATAAAAAAAAAATAGGTGTCTGGTAGCTCAGTGGTTAACGGGCTTACTTTCAAAAGTTTCTGGCTTTGTTCCCAGGCTCAGATCAGGGTGGAAGCTGAAACCTTTAAGCGTGGTATTTGATCACATGAGGAACACCGGGTGCGTGGTTTGGATTCCACATTATACTGTAGGCCCCAGAGGAAAAGATCTTGCTATCCAACATCTGACACAACACCTTAGTACACCTTCAGGATAATTCAACCAATCTTAAGGATGTGGACTAAGTTAGAATTTTTAAGTTTTTTTTTACTTTAAAACAAAAAAAGTATACATTTGGTTTGCAAAAAGAAACCATTCTTCCCCTTACCCACACCCTCACCTCGATTTTTGCCAATGTTGTTCATACAAACCCACAGTATTAATCTGGTTTTGATAGTAATTAGCACACGTATGCTTCAAAACAAAGTAATCTGTTGCTGAATGGTTAATGTGATTACTTACAGAAGTTTATGTCTTAGGGCATGGTTTCAAATCCTGGGGGAAGCAGGTATTTTTAGAAGCTGCATTTGATCATCTGAGCAATGCTGGCACATTCTGTGATTTAAATTCCACATTAATCTGTAAGTCCCAGAGGAAAGGAACTGGCTGTCCTGCCTCTGACACAATGGGTTTTGGGAGGATTCAACCAACCTTCAGATTGTGAACTAAATTATTTTCTTTACTTTAAAGCAAAGAGAAAAATACTGTCTATGTTTGGTTTACAAAACCCAACTCTTTTTCCCCTTTATCCCCCCTTAATTTTTGCAAATGTTCTTTGTACAAAGCCACTGTTTTATCTGATTTCGATGGAACTTTGCACATGTTTGCTTTAAAACTATGAAAAAAATATCTCCTGCATTTGGTTTACAAAAATTCATCACTCTCCCTTCAGTAAAATTTACACTTGGAACTATTCATTATTTTTGTAAATATCTCGAAAGTGGTAGGGAAAATAACCACAGTGGATATGGATGATTTCTGAGAGCTCAGAACATTTCCTGTCAAACAGCACTTGACTGATTCTGATTGGACAGTTGCTGGACAAGAAATTCGAACTTGAAATTTAAAAATCTACCATTTTTTATCCGATGTTGAAGGAACTTTGCACACAGAGGTTTTTTTTAAATAAATGAAAAATGATGTTTATGTTCTTCTAACCACAATGAAGATTACAGGTCAACTAAACAAGACAACTTCACCATGGCACACTATTAATTCATGAAAATGAAAATCAAGGAACACCCCAAATTATTCTTGGTAAAGTTACTAATTATAGTTTATGGAATGCAGTAAACATGTTATTTCGCAGTTGCAATGACCTGGACACTTTGTAATTTTCACTATACAACAGTCATATATCTTCTGCACAAAGTTCACCACCAAAATGTTTTATAAGTTTCCAACTGCATATGAAGATCTTCTGTCACCTGCAAATACTTTGTGGAAATGGCTCTAAGCTTAACTTTTTCCTGCCATTTCTGCCTCAACCATCCTGGACACCGTATGAGCCAACTGCTCTACACATGCACAGGTCTGTACAGTACTGTACATTAGATAATGTTTTCTTATGAAAGGATGTATTGTACCTGTCTGTTATTGAACTCTATTATGTTATGAAATGGGGTTGTACTATTTTAAAAGCTGATTAGAACTGTTGTTATATGTGCAAAATGTACTGATATATGAATAGTATTGTAGAAGTGTTCACTGAAAACTAGCTTATTTTTGCATTTATCCAAATTCAGCAAAGATTGTTTTTCTAAAGTTCTGCATTAAACATGTTCATAAGAAAAAGAGAAAAATTAAGTTAGATGAATTATTATGTTTTTGTGTTTTTTCTCATTCCCATTCGGCAAATCATGTTAGACTGAACTGGTATAAAAGTGACATTCAAACAATGTCATGCAATTAAATTACAAAATATTGTTGACAGATTAACACTTTTCATATGCATCAGTTTAGTATCATAATGTGTAAGTGCATAGAATTTTTAAGTAAAAAATTATATATACATAAATGCAATATGCACAAAACTAACAATGAATTACATACACTGCTATGATAACTGTAATAACACCATTTTAGACGAAGCATAAAATTTGACACTTAAAATCTTTGAAGGTAGTAATTCATCTTTTAAAATCATCTTATTACTTATTTGCAATAACTGCTGCCACATTTATAAAATTACTGTAAATTACTTGTTATAATGTAGTAGTCCATATTTTAGAATGATGGTTTTTGAAGACTCATATAATTTTTTCCAAAATCCAACTCAGCATAATGACCAAAATCATATGTCTTAATCTGTCTCAGTAGCTAATTACAGACAGGGCCCGCTCTAGCGGTTTTGCCGCCCTGGACAAATAGACAATTTGCCGCCCCTTAAGATTATGTAGAGTTATATATTTTACTAAAAAAATAATTAATTTTTAATCAAATAAAATATTTAATTTTAATAAAATCGTATATTCATAAATAAAGTTATTGAATTTTGATCTAGCGGCTCAAAATAGAGAAATTAATTATGAAATATCTGTAAATAGCCACAAATTAACCATATTTTTTTTACATTTTTAAATGCTATTACAGATGGATATTATCACACAAACAATCTAAATGCCATTATTTTGAAAATAAAACGATATTACATCAAATACGCTAAAATCACAAAAAACTTTTTTTCTTACTTTCAGTTTGCGAATTTTTTATTACATCTTTAAGTTTACTTCATCAGCAATTTCATATTTAATTGCCAAAATGGCTAAATCATTAAATTATCAATTTCTTGATTTCCTTAAATTCTTAGCAAGGCGTCGTATACATCTCCCAAATGAAATTTTAAAGTGTTTAATGCCTCTATCCTACTCTCCCAACTAGTGTCACTTCATGTTTTCAAAGTTGAACCCTGAACATGCTTTAACAGTACTGCCCATCGAAAAGTAGATGCCGAAATGAATAAATATATTTTTTGGACTATGTTGAAGAAATTAGCGGCTTCCAAGGATGCTTTTGCCATTAATAACAAGATTGAGAGAATGGCTACTACTCGGAACATTGAATGCTCGCGAATTATATTGTTTAATTCTGCTTTATTGCCCCTCATATTATACCCGTTGTCAGTCACTGGCCTCTGATATCCTGCAAATTTAAACCCAAGTCATTAAGATCTCCAACTATAGTATCACGCATTTGTTTTCCTGTGGATCTTTCGATTGGCAAGGTGCCTTAAAAGCTTTCATTAATTTTAATTTCAACATCAGGATTAAATTTATTGGTTGAAACATATCTGATTACAAGAGTAATTTGCTGTATCTTACTAAAGTCAGGAGTACAGTTTAAAATTATGAAAAATATTCTCAACTATTTTTAAGAAATTGCCGTTATTATGCTCAAACAACTTGTCGCTTGTACCTTGAAAAACCAGACAACTTTTACCAAGCATTTTGGTAATTGTAACGATTCTTAGAAGCACCTCATTCCAATGATTTATTTCGGCATTACGTAATAACTCTTTGAGTGGCAGCATCTACAGTTTTACAACAATTTAATCTTTTGTTCATTTATAGCCATGATTTTTGTGCCTGAATATGATTTTTCGAAATTTCATGCTCTCTCAAAGTTTCGCCGAGGTGCTTCCAATTTTCAAAACCCTCCTTTGAGAGAGAACTAACTAAACAGCCGAAAATTTTGCAACCGAAGTAATAAACGCCGTTTTGTGAAAGATAGTAACTAATTTCGCAATATTTGCTTTCCGTTGCTTAAAATTCGTGAATAATATTTTGCGCTAAAATGTCGACCTTTGTCATTGGAAGGAAATTTGTAACTATGTAATAGTTTAGGTGGACCTTGCCTTACTAAAAAGCTTCTTACGGCGTCTCGTAAAATTCTTGGCCACAAAGTATTAGAACGCCTTCTGTGAGTCTCACGTTGGTGTCAGTTCCAATTGGTTTAGAAACTTTGTTCATTTGTATGCTATTATTCTCTGACGATTCTGTACGTCTTTTGTATCCCGACCTGATATTGGATTCTAAGATTTGTTTTGGTAAACTCTGAATACAGTATATTTTTTAACTCCCCGGATTGATTCTGCCTTTCCGCTTCCTTTCCCAACCTTCTTTTTTTCTACTGGTAACCAGATAGTTTTCTTCGACCATCAGACATATTGGAATAGGCACGCACGTAACTCAAACAATGTACACTATAAAATAATATAAAAAGTAAATATTTATCCTTGTTCTAGATAAGCTAAAACCATATTCTCAGTCGATATAAAAAATATTTATGCACAACACAAAATATTTTCCATACCCTGGTATGTGAAGTAACTAATCAGTAATCAGTAGCTGTTAATATTATTTATTTTTTAATGATTATAAGTACTGTCCCACACCCACTAAACTACAGTATTTTCACAAGCGATCAAAGATAGTGTACGTAATTTAACCCAACCATAACACTTTCAATGCCTGTATCTATTTTTTACAACAAATCTGTGAGGCTCGGATTACGAGAAGAAATTATTATGCAAAATATTCCACTTCGATTTCCAGTAACTAAGATCCATATTGATTTGGTTCATCAATTCAATAAAATAAATACTCAGCATCTCCCGTCAAGCACTGTCGATTGCGTGTTTTAG
Organism: Vandiemenella viatica; assembly: GCA_031002005.1. Taxonomy (NCBI): domain Eukaryota; kingdom Metazoa; phylum Arthropoda; class Insecta; order Orthoptera; family Morabidae; genus Vandiemenella; species Vandiemenella viatica. The sequence continues at coordinate 85,625,232 of CM061921.1, forward strand.
AGCCTAACTGCAATTGCTAAAAACACTCCTTTTCGCCGTGTCTAGTAACTTGTGGGCAGTATAACGTCGGAATCAGCGCAGGTAGCAAAGGTCAAGTGTAACAGACCCCCCCCCCCCTACCGCGCATCTGTTGTGCGCTTTTGTCGTTGTGCGCTTATGTCGTTGTGCAATTATGTTTATGTCGTTGTGCGCTTATGTCGTATATCCAACTAAATAACAGTTTAATCATAGATGTACTTACCTTTAGAAATTATAAAATCCTGAAGTAAATTTTATGAACTTCCACTTATCACTAATAACGTAATAGTAAGACTAATGCTGTTGTGTAATGAAACAACTTTAATAATTAGCAATAATATGAAAGTTGAGACAACACAAGTCGAAACAGCGTTCTACTCGCGTGCTAAGGCCCAATTCACACAGAAGAGACGTGGCGCGGACGCGGCGCATTTTGAAGTTGCTCCTATGGTGCAATTCACACCGAGGCGGCAGGACAACGGCGCGCCCCTATGAGGACCGCACCCCGTCTCTTCGAAGTCTCTAGGGGCGCACCCAAATAGCTAAGAACTATAAGTTTTTAACGAACGAAAAAATCGGTATGTGGAGTTTTTATTAATTGGGTATTTAACACATTAATATCATTAATATTTTTCTCACACTTACAGCCGAAATGGCGCCCCTAAATTTTAGCGCCCCGGGCAAATGCCCGGTTTGCCCCCCCCCCTAGAGCAGGCCCTGATTACAGATTAAAACTTTAAAAAATTAATTAACCTACGATTGAGTTGAATAGTTCCTCCCTTCCTTGATCTCAGGGTCAACTCTCCTAATAACTCGAAGTGCTGTTGGGGCAGTAAACATAGCATTCACCTGATGTTGTTGAATTACCCTGCAAAACAGAGAATAACATTATAATGGTGATTTCTTCAAATTCCAAAAGGAATAAAAGTTAACCAATGGAATATATTGGTTGCAATATGAGCAATAAAAATTCTGTGAAAAGCAGGAACTGTGTGAATGGAGGAGCATTTCAGATGTTTACAAAAAATGAGAAACACACTGTCAGATGATATGCCAGTGAAAACTAACAGTCGATGTAATGCTAGTGCAAGCGATTCACTCTCATCCTTGTCCCATTGATAAGTACTTATCCTATATTAAATTTCATATGTTTAGATCCCTACTAGCCATCAGATGAGCTAATGTTATTATCTTAGCAGCTGTCATATGCCAGCACTAAAATGGTGATGTCTGCAGTCTTAGAGAGACAATTAATTGTAAGCTACCTTACTCTTTATATTTTCAATAATTAGGCAGAAAGTAACGAGAAATGGGGTCAACATTAATACATGGTACCGCAACCTAAAACCTAATTCACAAAACATTAAAGTCAGAAGAGTAAACAAACAGATAATAGCAGCAATAAATAAACAGTTTTTGATAAGAAATCACTTGTAAACTTACCTAAATAAGAGTAATCCTCAACCATCCAAAAATGTAAATAAGCAAGTTTGGTTACGTGACCATATTACTAATATTCCACACTTTTCGCCACTTTAAAGCACTTTTGTAATAGTAATTATGCCAAGGAGAATAAAAATTCACTAATAACTTGTAGTTTCAGATAGATTTAAAGCAGTAAATATGATTTTTAAAACATTGAACCATGTGCCCATCTTAAATAAAAGATTATGACTTAAACAGGTAATTTTCGAGTTTAAAAAGTATTTTTTATGCCACCAAATAATATTCCCACTAATATCCCTTAAGTTTCAAATAGCTGCCAGTCATTTAATAAAAGATACACGTAATTTTAGTAGCAAATTTAAGACGCAAATGTGCTCACCTAGAAAATAGAATTTTGAACCGGCAAACATATTTCAGTAACTAAAAACATTTGGAAAACACTTAAAGGTTTTAAAAATAATATCCTGGCGAAATAAGTTGTAAATAAAACATTAGCAAATTTGAATAGAGTCCGAAAATCACGGATTTTAGAAAAATTAGTAACTTTTGATCTACTCAACCGATTTGAAAGATAATTAGCTCATTGGAATCGGCAGTTGGTTAAGAACATTTTTGCAATAGTTTAATCAAATAATAATAAACTGGACTAACCAACTCAAAATAACTGTACTATTCCACCAACTAATTAAAAGCTTTACAATGATTTGGAGGCATTTAGAGCTAAAACCCATTGAGCACAAACACTTTTTAGAAGACACTCTACACCTTGTGATTTTCTGGAAGCCCTCCGATGACATGAGTTTTTTGAACATCTGTTGTTTTCAGCAGTTAGATGCCATTCTGATAAAAGGAAATCCTGGTGCAGCCATGTTCAGTTCATAGAAAATCTCGGTGGCGAACGGAGGTATCAACCGAATCTAGCGCGTTGCGGCGCAGTGACTCCTGGGAGTGCTGGGTAGCCGGAAGTAGATATGGCGCATGTCAGGGAGGCCATCTTTGAAATTTGAACTTTCCCAGATATGTAGTCAGTCAATAGGAGGAATTTGAATTATCTGTTCAGGGTTCGGCGAGTCTGTTCTGCTTCATTTCCTGTAATCTTTCGTGTGATGATTAGACTGATGCCTCAGCTAACTGCCATTTATGAACTTTGTGGAACTTTTAAGAATATATTGTTTTTGTGATTTGAACTTCAACATCTTTCATTTCTAAATTAGTACCCTTCTTACATAGGGTTTATTTATGTAAGTGGCGGCTGTTCAATTGTGCAGTTAGTAATTCTCCATAGGTTATTCACGGTTTCAGAACATTTCTTTGACTTTACCAGTATTTTGAAGGTGTAATAGTTTAGGTGATCAAGCCAATACTCACTCCGGTATGGGTTACGACCCTAACATAATGCATTCATAGGTTCTATAAATAAGCAATCCTTGGCTAAAAATTTCACCTGATTGTTCAATTGTCTTCTTTCCAATGTTGCTGTGCATAGTATAGCTACCCTCATTAATCTTCTAGAGGAAATCACCTTTTTGCTCTTATATTTTGAGACAATTTAAGTGTTGGAAATTGTGTCAAGAGTAGAATGATTACACACATTTTACAGTTGTAGCAGTACTGACCTGCATCTGGTACAATGGGTGGGATCTGTCAGAAATCATCACATAGAAAGAGGATTTTTCCAAAAATAGTTTTTGCCTTTGATCAACTGGCAACCTGTGACAACATCAAGACCTTTCATGGAATACACTGAAATTTCAACTGTTAATATGAGGGCTGCATTACTCAACAATTCGTTGTTGACATTGTTTACCATAATTGACAATACTGATGTCTGTGTGAGTGAAATTGGTGGTTTGATGGTGTTTTTAGTTGTGCCATCTCCAAGAAGACAAACTATAATAAAGGAACTGTAAAGAAGGAACAAGGTAACCAATTTAGTCCAAGTGTCTGCATGTGAGCTCCTTCTGGACAAACATCTTAGCATTGCTATCAGACAGAAATAGTTTTATTTTTCCAGTTCAACAGACTGTATTGCAGACAGAACAGTGTCAATAATGTGCCTTTGTTTTTCATTAGGCAGGGTATAAAGCCCATCATATACTGTGCCTTGCTTCATGACATTGTACCAATATGCAGTAAAAGATAAATGAGCTCCTTCAACTTGTAGTGAAATAGTCATCCAATCAAATCTGACATGAAACATGGCAGTTCATTGAGAAAATAGATTATTATTATTATTACTGTTTTAGGTTTGGGTTTGTAGATTACTGCTAAAAAAAAAAAAAAAAAAAAAAATGTTTACCTAGTTTCTGGTCCAAGGCCATACCATCCAAAACGTTTTGATACATGTGAACTGATTAATGATGATTTCTTGTTTGAAGCTGCAGGGATACTTTGATGAGGTCAAATTTCAGGCCTTTGATGTGAACATAGTACCTTGAGGTTCTGCCACATGAGTTTAATTTTATTTTTTGAGGAAAATATTATCAACAGCAATAAAATAAGATTCAGCTGCTTTGTATTGTATTTCTCAGGGTGATGTTTCACCTTTAAGAATATTGTGCAGTTATTGTGTCAAGAAGAGTAAACCAATTGTAGGGAAAATTGAGTCTTTCCCTGGATGTTAACTTAAGAGATGTCTTAGTGGATATACTGCCAAATTTTGCTTAATGAGCACTTTCTCCACACTCATGTCAATCTGTGAATATCAACAGACAAATTGTGCTGAGTAAGCAAAATTCAGCAGTATACCTGCTATGAAGGCTTAAGCCTGACAATCAAGAAAACACAGATTTAATTCCCCATCCAGCCATCCATATTTTGGTTTCCCATGGTTTTATGATATCACTCCAGGCAAATGCTTGGATGGTTCCTTCAAATGCTATAGGTGAAATCCTTCCCAATCCTTGCCCCCATCCTATTCTGGCTGTAATGTTGTCAATATCAGTGAGGCATAAAGCCCTAAACAACAAAGATCTTGTTTAATTGAGGTATCAAACTTTTATAGGTTATTTCAGATTATTATTCCACTAGCTGATCAGTGGTGATGTAAGTCACAAATGCCAGTTAGTTCAACTTAGTTGTTAGCCATTCTCTCATATCCTAACGAAGGTGTGAAATATAAAATCAACAACTTCTGTGCCATTCTGTCCTTGCATAATTTGCTACAAGAATCTCAAATGACAAATTCAAACACTATCTGTGGTTGAAGATGAGAACTTTTTAGACAATCCTTGTTTTCCAGAAGGCTTGCCTTTGGTGTTTCCTTAATCATGGGGGACAGAAAATGAATGTGTGGTGTGCTATTTGTGAATGCTAATGGTCAAGCCCATCGCATTAAAGAACGAAGAATGCCAGTAGTTACTAATAGGAGGTGATGGAGAAATAGAATGGTCTGATAGCTCAGTGGATAATGTCCTTACCTTCAAAATTCAGGAACCGGGGTTTGAGACCTGGTGTTGTTGGGATTTTTTAAAGGCTTTTTTAATATGAGTATGCTGGTACTTTCTGCAAATTTGGATTGGAATCCATGTTAAACTGTAGGTAGGTCCACTAACAACAGAGGTGGAATGTGAGGCTAGTTAAAATTCTTATATTTGGTGGATGAACTCTTCAAATATAGCCTAAATTTATAGAGAAATGACTGTGAAGAATGAAATGTATCAAAGGAATAAAGCAACATGTGTAAGAGACAATTGGGAACTAGAAAATTGAGGGATTAAAAACAAACAGAAAAATGATCATTATTCCCAGGTATAACAGTAATTTAATGATAATAAGAATTATAAAATAAATGAATACTTGTATATATCAAATAATAATTTAGACCAAATTACAAAATGTTAAATTTATTAAAAGCAAGAGCACTTTTTAAATAAACTTAATTTGAGGTTTGTCCAGAAACTAATGCACCACATTTATTCTTCAATAATTATGTATTGAACACACAAAATTTATACACAAGAAAGAATGATGTTTCTTCTACACTCTCTATTTTTCTCCTTCCTATTCTATGGCCTTCCTCTAGCAAGACACAGGCATGTGTATGCCCTGGCGGTACCACTCTTGTTATGTTCATGAAGCCATTTCTTCAGTGTCAATCACCTCTTCATCATCCTCAAAATGTTTCCCACGAATGACATTCTTCAATGGCCCAAACAAGTGAAAGTCTGAGGGAGCTAGGTCAGGGCTATAGGGTGGATGGTGTAACAATGTCCAACCCTGTTTGGTGATGTGTTCCAACGTCCTCAAACTAGTTTGAATGCGTGCGTTATCATGTTGAAGCAAAAATCACCTGGGTTGTTATGGCGTCCAAGTCGCTGGAAGTGCTTCTTGAGATTGGTTAATGTGATCACATACACCTTAGAATTAATGGTGGTGCCTCTTGGCATCAGATCAATGAGAATGACACCAATACAGTCCCAAAACACAGTGATCATGACCTTACCAGCGGAAGTAGTTGCTTTGAATTTTTTCTTCAGTGGAGAGTCAGGATGGCACCATTTCATTGATTGCCATTTTGTTTTGGGCTCAAATCCAGGACAAGAAGGCTTCACCCTCAGCTTTAAAATGTTGCAGCAACACAGAAGAAATATTTTTTCTGAGAGTTTTGTGTTCCTCCGTAAGATGGCGCTGAACCCATCGCGAACACTTTTTTGTGTAATCAAGAGCACTGATGATTACACCCACACTTCCTTTGGCGATTGAGAGCTCCTGTGCCAACTGCCAAGTCATTATGTGTTGGCCCTCATGAATGAGCACATCAGCATGCTGCATCTTGTCAGGTATTACAGCCGTGGGTGGCCTTCCCGACCAATGCAAATCTTGGAGCTCTGCAGAACCGCTATCAAATTGCCTCATACTTTGTGCCCAGTGACTAACTATACTTCTGTCAGCTGCTGATGCTCCATAAACTGCACATAAACGATTGTGAATGTTTCAAATCGTTTCTTGCTCCACAGTGAGAAATTCAATGACGACACGCTGCTTATAATGTACATCACTCACAGACACCATGTTGAACCATTGCTGCAAGTACGCTATCTATTGAAAGAAACAGAAACTTTGCACGGCACTCTGAACACTTCAAAGAATTCATATCTATAGTATTGCATTCATACCACTGTTGGGGGCTGAGAAAAAAAAAAATGGTGTGATGCATTAGTTTGTGGGCCACCATCATATTTTACATTAAAAAATTGTAATGTTTTTTCCTCTTCTTAATTTGAGCTAAATTATTATTATTATTATTTGATAATGTTAAGAATGAAACTGGCATTGGCAATTAAAATAAGGAAAGATAGGGAATATAATGCATCACTTACCACAGATGAAGGCAGGTGGGAGAGAATAAACTGAGAAAGATGAACACACTTTGCAATATATCGGTGAATAACTTTATTTATGTAGGAGGCATGACATAGAGGAAGGGGAAGGCTGTGTACACATCCAGACCTACCTCATGTATGTGGTTGGTAGGTCAGCCTCTTTTATTCTTCTTCATCACCATTGATTTTCTTGCAATATCAGTCCAGCTTTCTCGAAATTAATTTTATGGCTGGTTGTGGCTGCATGCTGTGCAATGGCTGATTTCTCTGTGTTATTTAATTTATAATGTCAAATGTGTTCATAGCCTGTCTTTTATCATGTGGCCCATCTCTCTGGTGTAAACTCAGCTGCAGGTGCACGGAATCTCACAGACAGCAGTGACTTGTAGTATGGGTAGTTTGTCCTTTACCTTGACTAATGAGTTACTTATCTTGCTGTGAACTTTGTTGGCAGGTTTTATATTGACTTTTCTTAATAGCTCGCCAATTCTGTCAGTTATACTTTTATGCAGGAAAGAACTGCTACTTTGTATTCATGCATGACAGTTTGAATGGAGACTGTGCTGTTTGCAACATTGGTGGCTCTCTCTACTTTGGAAGAGCTGCTATTTCCATACTGTGGTTGTGAGCAGGACCTGTCTCATGTTCTGTCCATGGAAGAAAGCCACTTTAGGAAAGCCAAAACATTGGCTTTTAAAACAGTTCCATGGTGTCACCCTGACAGTAACAAGACCAGCCATAGAAGCCAACAATTACAACTATATCAAGAGTTCAAATTGTTGCATAGACTTCCACGGTCATTGTACATATTATCTTGGTTCTCTGAGTGGAGCCACATTGATTTATTAAAACCTAACATTTCAGCAATCGTGCTGTGGCTTTCATCAGAGGACTGCCATGTCTGTTGTTGCTGTCACCTATATATAGCAGAGGGAGAGTGCGTGCACTAACCGTCCCTGATAACGTCATGGATTTTACCAGGACTAGTGTAGGTTGTTGGATGGGATCGTTCGTCTTGCGTCCTTCTCTGCAGCTATGACCAAATATGGTCAAGTTGTAGGCCACATTCAGCATTCATGTTGTTTTGGCTCTCTTGTATTTCCAGTGCTTCTCTCACCCCCCTTGGCCACTATCTACTCTCTATGGCCACAACGCTGGTCTGGTCAAATAAAATTGAATGTGCAATGTTAGCTGAATGTTGAGCTACAGATGATTTTCTGGTGCCATTATTATATTTATTTAGTCTTTCCTTGATGGTGAGTCCTGTCTCATCAGTATATATCTGACAACAGCTGCATGGTATTTGGTATACACCTGGTGTCTATAATTTCTTCCTCTTGCCTTTTATTTTTACAAGTACTTAAAAAATCTTCCTGGTTGCCCTGTATACAGGATTAATATTTGGTCATACCTGCGGAGGAGGATGCAAGATGAATGACCCCATCTGACTACCTATGCTAGGCCCAGTAATATTCATGATGTCATCACGGATGGTTATCGTGCGCGCTCTCCTTCTGCTATATATAGGTGACAGCAGCAACAGACAGATCAGTTCTCTGATGAAAGCTACAGCGCAATGGCTGAAATGTTAGGTTTTAATAAATTGATGCAGCTCCACCTGGAGAACCAAGATAACAGCAAGAGATGTTTTTTAGTATAAATGGTAAAGAACATGGCTAAAAATTGAGTGTTCTGATTTTGACCCCAGCAGGGATATCTTTTTAAAAAATGTGTTAATAAGGAAATCCGAGAGAAAATTGTGTGATTCCCAATAAATTTTCTATTAAATATCTTTAGCACAAAGAAATTCATGCAAGAAATGATGTTAATCAACTGAATAATGAAATTCTTAAAATATCTATTTGTGAAAAAAAAAATATGGTACCAATTTTTTTCTAAGTATCGTGTTTGTTTGAAATATTACTACAAGTTTTGATAGCAACAATACAAGCAGAAAAAGTATTTTTTTGCTCTCTTAATTATATGATTGGAAAAAAAAATACATTCCTTTTGGGGAGTGAACATAAGACCTTCAATTTTTTAACCAAGCACCTTACCAAAATGCTCTAATTGGCAGCCCTTGCTGAAAATGCTGCATTCCAGGTACCAAAGAGTAGCGGAACTTACAATTTGGAGAAAAATATCTGACAAAAAATAGCATACGAGGTGTAGCTATAAAATAACGAGACTGATGGTTCTACATAAGTAGTATGCATGTGCCAAAGGCTATCAACCAAAAGCTGAGTAGCATGAACCCTTTTCTTTCGAATGCAGCACCTCCTACATCTGTAATCAAATCAGTCGGGCCCTGGCCTTGATTTGCATAAAAGCTGTAGTTTTGTTTTGCAGAAAAATGATAATAGAGCAATGAATTGTCTTGAAATTTCACATGAAACATGTGGGATAAAAATGATACTGACATGTGTCTTTTATTAAAAATGTTTATCATGTGTGCGAGTTTTTGAGTGGTTTAAACGTTTCCAAGATTGCTGAGAAAAAGTTAAGATGATTCACACCCAGGTCATCCTTCCATGTCAAAAATGGATTAAAATATTGAAAAGGTTGATAATCTGATTCGATCTGACCATCGGTTAACTAACCTTGAGGTTCTTGCTCAACTCCATGAAAAAATAAGAAAAAAGACCCGAATTGTGGAAGAACAAGTCATGGGTTCTCCATCAAGACAATACCCTGGCTCATTCTGCATTGTCTGTCAAGATGTTTCGAGTGAACTACAACATCCCACTGTTATACCATCCACCTTATTCACCTGACTTTGCACCATGTGACTTTTATCTGTTTCCCAATGTCAAATCTGCAATAAAAGGAACAAAATTTCAGTCCGTTGAAAGTGTGATAGAAAAAGCAGTATGTGTCATGAAGGAGTTCACACAAGAAAACTCCCAGCTCTGCTTCGAACAATGAAAAATTATCATGGAACATTATAGGAATAGAGGGGGGGTATATATTGAAGGCGATAATAACTAGGTAAACAATTTTTTACAGCAATAGTCTCATTATTTTATAGCTACACCTTGTATCTAGATATACGGCTTCACAGGAGTTTCTTTTTTAAAAATGCTGGAGAATGACACTACATAAAGGAATTAAAATCTTTGGAATACATGTTTGACACACTCATTGCATGTGAAGTTCAGCCAACTGCTTCACTAAGGGTTTTTTTCCCCAGTTTTCAAGAATTGTAAACAAAAAGTTTTTTAAAATTAGTAACTACACATATATTATTAACAGTCATGGTCACTCAGACCATGTATTTCTTTGATTTAATAATTAGAGAATATCTGGAGATAAGGCTTAGCAGCAACCAACACGAACAAAGATGGTGGTCTTATTTTGAGTGAGAGTTCACTAAATAGCCAGGTGTAATGATTCACAATTTTTTGTGAAATGAACAGGTCAAATGGGAACTGGAAAAGCAAACCATATGTTCTGTTTCCTAGAAAATATGCCAGAAGTTAAATCATAATCATTATCATCTTTTGAGTGTTTCCATCTTTGTGCATTGACCAGCCCATCCTCTTCCCAGAAACTTTGAAAGCGAGGTGTTATTTCTACTGGCTTGCTGGACCAGTGACAGTTTTGATGGGGAGTGGATGTGTTGCCATCTGTCTGTGAAATGCTTAGCTTGTGTTCTATGTAATGAATGTATTTTTGGTTAATGTAATGTGTATTAAATGAGGCAGAGATTTGCCTAGGCGATTGCAGAAAACCTCCTAAAAACCGCAAACAGAATGGCTGGTATGCTGGAGCCGCACTAGCAGGTGGGGGTTAAATCAATTGCATTAAAAGCTCTAATGTGACATAATCTAGAATGTTGTTCTTCTGTATGGATCCCCCATCAAAAAAGGTTAATAGTGGCAATGGAGAAGCCTGGAAGAAAAGCCACCTGATTCATGAAAGGTATATATAGTTCAAGGGAAAGTGTAAGTGTGATGTAAAGGAGTTGAGTTGTGGAGACCTGAAACACCATAGATGTTGCTCTCAAGGAAAGCCAACTGAAACATTTATGACAGATTTATTTAATGATGAAAGCAAATGCATTTTATTGTCAGCAACATTCATATCAATGAATTACTTATAAAATAAGATACTTCATTAATTTTTTCCCATATGCAATAAGAGACTATAATATGAAGGGTTTATCCAATGAGGAAACTTAGAATCCAATAGGAGTTGTTCTTGAGGAACCACTCCATCATACTTATATCGGTTTTCCATGGTTTTGCTGGGATGCACTAGGCAACTGCCAGGATGGTTTTCTAAAAACCTAGAAACACGTGTGGTAATGTGGTGCAGAGTTGGTTAGCCATTAAGTGAAATCTGCTATCTAACCTGAAAGTGTTATGGACATTGATTTTTGTGCCAAGTGACTGGCATCTGACCTACTACATTTGAGATATGTATTTAAATTATCACAGTACAAAACCCTAAATGAATGAGGCTTGACTCGTACTTTCCCAGTTATTGATTTATAATTACCTCTTGTGATCCTTTACTTTTTTTATAGCCACCTGATTCTTATATAGATTATAAATTATGCTTCTGTCTCAATATTTTCAACTTTTCTTGTACATACCCAAATTTTTCTATGTGCAATGTGATTTCACTAGTTTTGACAAAATAATAATTTGCATCAGATTATTAATGGAGCAAAAAATATTGATTTTTCTGAACCCTGACCATATGTCTCATCTCTTTTGTTTGATTAAGATTCATACAAAAATATTCTAAAATGTGTTTTTGCTGGTTTCATATCTACATCTCTGTTAAATGGCGGGTTTACTTTTACTATGATTCCATTTTTACATTGCCTAAAATCAGTGGCCTTCTCCTTATGATACAGAAATGTGGGCAATTTGTGACTGGTTACCAGTATTCTAAGATTGTTGACACTATTTTATCAATTAAAGCAGTATGTTCTAAATGAACATAATTATAGTTTTTTATTAATATTTTAGTGATATTAAAAGAAATATAAAAATGTAGTTGTATAATTTGAATTGAATATTAAGTAAAGAACTCATTTGAGAGATTCATCTCATAAATGTTGTATCAGCATGATAATATTGTGCAAAAATGAGTGATGGAAATACTAGACATACCTGAAATACTGTCCAGGATTAGGTGTGCGATCAGGCTTCCCTTCATACATTACAGAAGTGATGCCATAAACAAGTGGCCCATAGCAAATATATGAATGCCCCACAACCCATCCCATATCAGAGGCTGTCCACCAAATATCATCCATCCCCATTCCATAAATGGTTGACATTGTCCAAGCTAAAGTGGCAATGTGTCCTCCAACTGGCCTGATGATGCCCTTTGGTTGATCTGGAAATGCAAACTACGTCCATTAGTTCATGAGTCCAATTACATAAGTATCAGCAAATAATGTAATTTCAATCTTGATATATACTGAATGAGTGCAGGAGAATGACCATTAAATTGAATCTCAATAATGCCATATATGCTGGATCCTTTACCATTTTATTATATTTTTGTATGTCTTCATAATAATGCAAGTGAGACGGTAATTATTTTTTCCCTCCATGCATTTATCATTTAATAGCATTGTTTAAAGATAATAATAAATTAAGGAAACATTCAGAAGATTGTTTCATATGAATATCTGTTAATATACAACATTCCCACCTAAATATGGGGGAAGAAACTTAGTTACAGGTAGCAGACTTAAAAAAAAAAAACTTTATGTGTAGAAATATTTCCTGTTTCTGACATATCAAAAGGTAAAGTCAATTAAAAGGTTATGCTAAAATATTTAGTACCTCTGCTTCACAAACACTTTTTAATGTTGCGCAGCTGAATTTCTGTTTGAAACGCTGCAGCATCACTTTTTAAGATATGCTAGAATTGTATACATTTCATAAGTAACAATTTACCCATCTTTTTAGGAGGCTGTCATCCTGCCAAATCCTGGCAGCTGTATTGAAATAAAGCATTATGCTAGGATCCATATCATATCATTTTCTGCAAGCGAACTTGAGTGACTCCTCCTATATCTGACTGGCATGACAAAGTTCATTGACTAAGCAGTGAGCAATTATTCTTACCAAGGAATTTCTTTGAATTGCTCTCTTTGATGGGCATTTGTCTCTAAATTCATTGCAGAAAAATGAGGGGAGACTGCACAGCTGGTAAGCAATACGGATACCGAATAAACCTGATAATGAAAAGGAAAATGTTTAACAACCATGTTTGAACTATTTGCTCAAGGAAGTCACAATCAGGAAAATGATGTGTTTTAAATATAAACAAAGCAGTCGTAACCTTAAAAATCTCAAACATGCTTATGCCTCCTGCATTCCACTCTCACCATCCACCATGTGTAATCAAAATCAGTAAAAAAAAAAGTCCTACAAAGAAATAAATTACATTTATGCATATTAAGCAATGTGCCAACTTGAAATTTTTCATACCTCAACCCAACAAACATACCACAAATCCCAGTTTGCATCAACTAAAGCTACATTTTTCACTCCATTGTTTCAGGTGGTTGCTCTGTGATGATGTCAAGCATCGTTTCAAGTTCTGGTAGTGTAGAAATTTTCATCATCAGGATTTGGCTGGCAGGGTAGCAGAGGTGGTCGTGTACAATCCCTGATCACAAGATTGTGAGCCAATGTCATTTGTTAAATCCAAAAAGCCCTCAGTAGTGCATATGGGGTGAGGGCATACAACACTGCTGATGGCGATTCATTCATCAGATGGGACATGGTATCTTTTGGGAGAGTAGTCCTGAATGTGCTAGCACCAGGTTACAACCACTCCCCTCTTTCAATCTTTCTTTCATTCACAATGCAAAGAGCACACTACAATGAATATGCACAAATTACAGTTATCCACCCAAAACATTAACACACACATGTGCTTCCATTACTAGAGAAGGCAAGGGGAAACCACCCCAAATTAAATTTCCCAAGAAAATTACCATGGAGGAGTAGTTACCTCCAGGCAGCCACCAAGCCTGGCTCACTGGATCTCCATCAAAAACAGCTAGGTATCTTCTGGTCCTAAGCCCATGAAGAAGAAAATTCCCTATTTCATATGTAACTAATGACCTTGACTCAGCCATTCTACAAACTCCACTAATGGTTCCCGTGTAATGTTGCTGGAAGGCTCTTTTATTCTAATATGATTAAAATGTCACCTTAAATACTTTGCAATTATGCCAATCTTGCTTTTTTCCCCCACCCCATCCTTCCTGCTTCGATATACCAAGGTTTGTATTTGCTATACCCTTACACTATTGTTTCATGTATCATTATTGTTTACATTATTGACAAATGAATTTCCTTCTTTGTTTGTCTAATTAGTACTCTTTGTTTCTATTTCTTTCTTTTCTCTTTTTGGTATAGAATACATTTTAGCTTGAAGGTAAACAATGCCCCCCTTACCCCCCAATCAAAAATCAAGCATTAAATTTCCCTATAATGTTTGAAATTACAATATTTTCTAATCAATAAAATACACAAGCTTACATAATATAGCATTTGACAGACAAAGTAATATAATGCAACACGAACACAGTATTGTGACATCCAATATGGGGCGAGGAGGAGGGAGGGGGAAGAAATAGATATGTTTTGCATATTTGCTAAAATTAGTATGACTCTGGACTCTGATGTGATAGAAAATTAAATTAAATATCATTGAAATTGTATTATTGAGTGTGTAGTAGTAACAGTGATTCTGCCAAAAAGATTGAATTACCATAACAGAAGTTGTTAAAACTGTATATTTGGATAAATTTTCATGGTATATGCATGCTTAACTTATACAAAAGTATAATAAACATATAAGGAATATAAAGCAGATCATTGCAAATCAAAAAGGCTCAAAATTGCCAATGCCAAATGTCAACAGTATCTGAAAGACACAGCGTATGTGAGCTGCATTCATGCAAATGAACATGATAGAACCATGACAGGCTAAATATGCCACTGCTGATATTTATATGGGATTTATCTATGTGGAAAATGTAAATGACTTGTTTTTATTCACTTGTATTTTCTCATATCATATTAGCAACCATACAGCACAAGCGATGTATTTCTCCAAAGATTTGTGGCCAAGGTTCAAACACAGCCTTTGCAAATCTATACTAATATTCTAAATGTGAAAGTAACTCTGTCTCTCTGACTGTTTGTTAAATTTTCAGCGCTAAATGGCTATTTTGACCTTGATGAAATTTCACAAGGAGATACGGTTTGCCATTGGGAAGATCATAGGATACTTTTTTTTGTATAAATAATATATTTGCCATGGAGTTTGAAAACTAACTGAACAATGATAGACAGATGCATAGCAGGTGTAAGTTTCTCTAATACTATGCTGGAGAGTGGATTGGTGGCTCAGTGGTTAAGGTGCTTGATTTCAAAAATTCTGGGTTTAGTCCCAGGTTCAAATCATGTTGGGAAGAGGAATTTTTAAGTCTTTTTTGATCATATGAGCTATGCCTGGACGTTCTGTTGTTCGATTCCATGTTAAGCTGTAGGTCCAGCCACAACAGAGGCGGAATATGTGCCAAATCAAGTCTCTGTCATGTAGGCGGCCAAACAGTCCTTCGGGACCCAACAATGCCATTCTCATTTTATTTTTTATGCTGTATCAGTTGTTCAGACTATATTTCTGTAGCAGTCTGTTAGTGTATAATCCATTTATAAATTTTGTTTACAGACAAAACATATTATATAGTATAGATGTCGATTTTTGCTGCACCAGACTATTATTTTGTGTCTATCTAAAAGTTTCTGGCATCAGTATATTTTTTCTTCTTTTCTGACATGCCTTGTAGGCATAAATCAGACACAAGGCTTCACTCTAGCAGAGCATGAGCAGCTAAAGTTAGTAAAAACCAAGAATCTGATGCTCATGTTGAAGAAAGAAGACAAGACCAAGCTGGAATACAAGACCAAGCTGAAAGACAAGATGCCCTCAGTCAATCCCACTCCCCCAACTTAGTTTTTCCTATTTTTAAACATGTTGTAAATTGCTTCTCTTCATGAGACATGTTCAACGGTATGGTGATGGCTTCTACGTCATGTTATCCTGACTTCGTGTTTTTTTTGGTAAACCTTTTATGTAACTTACATCTTTCTATATCCAATTCTAGCAATGAAATTCTAAGTCCATGCAAACAAAGTTGCAGGTAACAGCTAGTATTTTTATATCTTTATATACTTATCCAAGTTTTTTTTCATGCATCCTTCCAGCCTATCCTTGGCATATTTTTTTTTCATATACTAAATTATGTAGCTTTCACCTATAACCTTGACTAACCTTCACCTTTCGGTTTTTGTTAGTGTATTTGTAATATCAATTACCTAACTTTCTGTTCTTACTTGTTTGTTCTTATTTTTATATGGTTTTTTCATGTTTTTAATCATGTCTCTAACTAAGATGGGCTTATCTTTTTACTAGTTCTGTACCTCATGCTTGTTCAAATGTTGAACCACTGTTTTTTCCTCTAGTCCACCTTTTAACTGAACATCTCCTTTGAATAAATTTTATATTTCTGGTTATTATCTCTTGATCCTGGTTGCTCTTCACTCCTTCCATTTCCAACAAACTTAGGCTGTCACTCAATTTCCCCTTCAGAAACAGGTGAGTAAAGTTAAGTATCACTTCTCCCAATTTACCTCCCCTCTACAGAATTCTCCTTCAGTTATTTCTTTAACAAATCAATCACATACAGGTGTTCCTAACTCACTACAAATAGCAGTACATGTACATAAACATCTTTCCAAGCTGGCTACTACTCTACTATTTTTTTTTCACCAACTCATTCTCCCTCCAACAGGGAAATTTAAATGTCAAGTGTAACTTTTGCCTCCATTTCTCTCTCAGAATATTAACCTTTAGTTCTTTCCAGAGTCATCACACTTCCACCTACTTATTTCAGTCATACTGTTGTATTTGAAGTACACACACTTTGCTGGTAATTCTTTTTGCTACAACAAGGAGTTTTAGAACACCGAGGCAAGCTTTTGCATTATATTCCAAAAACCATTGTGCCCTTCTCTTAAAGAAGTTATTTTCATCTCTTTGTTATCCCTTTTTTCAT
This sequence comes from Vandiemenella viatica, assembly GCA_031002005.1. Taxonomy (NCBI): domain Eukaryota; kingdom Metazoa; phylum Arthropoda; class Insecta; order Orthoptera; family Morabidae; genus Vandiemenella; species Vandiemenella viatica. The sequence goes on from CM061921.1 coordinate 85,642,125, forward strand.
AAACTCCTTTCCCTACTAAAAATCTAAGTACCTCTGAAACTGAAATCATGATAAAATTGTGCAAAAAATATATCATCATCATACTAACACCCAATGAGGGCTCAACCACCATAACCTTAGAGTACCTGTAAGACAACAAGCTTATGGTGGGGTGGGGCATAAACACGTTGTCTTAACTATAACCGTGTGTAGCCTTGGTTGTGACAGTTCTGACTTAGTTAAGATGATACGATCGCCACATAGGTTTTTAACCAGAAAACTATGAAAAGGTAAAGTTCAATAATGATAAATAGTTCATTGCCATTTAAATAAGTATATTCTTCCAAAAGTTCACAAAGCCAAAAACTGTACAGGCAATCAGACGACTTTTCCAAATTAATGTTTTACAAGTTTGATTAACCAGTCGAGCCAGACCACACCCCAATAGTTCAAACTTTTAGTTGTAGTAATTTAACAAAAGAGAATCACACGCTCCCATTGTTCAACAGTTTAGTAAAATCAAACAATCCCGAGGCCTCACTTGGAGAAATACTATTTTAATTCAACATAATAGTTGACTTGAATAAAAGAAGTGGCATTATTCCAAAATAAAACTTTTACTGATGTGCTAGATATAAAACTTTCCTGCCTACTGAGCTACATGCTATCGCGTTCGCGGTTCCTGGCAGACTGAGCGGCGAACAACTGCACGCACGGTCCTATATTCACATAGCACTTCCTGCTTCTTGAATATTCCTAGCGGCTTCTCACGCAGCATGGGAACAAATCTTTTTCCTCTTTCTCAGGGGTGGCGGATGGGAAAGTCGTCAGATATCAAATCGCGCGTCTGAAGTCCTAACATTGGCTAATCTGACCTTGAAATTGAAAATAATTTTATCTTTCTGAAATTTTACAAATCGCTAGATCTTTAAATAAATGTTAACTTTAGTTATTATTAAAAATATCTTAACTTTAATCTTTTAGCCGAAAATAAATAATTTAGATATGGACTTTCGCACTCCAGGCGAATGCCGAAGAATGTTGAAATTAAAAATATTGAAAATACTATCTTGAAAACTGTAAAACTGCTTTTTAACTTGAATAAACATAGAAAAATTACTTTGAAAATGAAATGCACTAATATTTTATCCAATCTAACTTATGGTTCTGAGAACAAAATTTTGTCACGCAGTTACAAAATCTAACAGTTAGTTTACATACCCTGAGTGTAATGCAGAAACCCAAAGATGGCTTTATGACACCATGACATCACCAGCTTATTGATCACACTTCTCAAATCCCTCTCCTACTGAAATGCTTAAAATACTTCTATCACTTACACACCAAATGTTCCCTTCCATACAACCGGTTAATCAGTGGTAGACTAAGTTGTTTGAACAAAAATTTCTTACCCATTACACTCATCACAAAAATTCATTACCCTGCTACACAAGCCCTCATATCCCACAGCTGTTTCCATCAAACTTGTCTACAAACTATTTTTACATCATTAACTCACACAGTAAACTACCACTCTCACCCAGCGTCTTCTAAAACAAATACTGGTCCCACAGTCCTCACTGAGTCATTATCTTGAATCTATAAACCAGTTTATTTATATACTCAGTTTCAGCAACAAAGAGCTAAATATCTTTCATGTAATATAGTCTTCTTGGGTGATGAGCAGAGTGTTTTCACACCATATTTTGGCAATCGGAAACTCTGTCGCCATCTTCTGGTGAAGTGCTGGATGTGGCGGAAGGCTGGGATTTTTATAGTGTTATGCAAATACCTTTAACTATTGGGGTGTTAACAATAGTTTGGTGGCCATTTTCATTTATGAGGTACCAGGCACAGTTAGAGTTCAGAGAAGAGTGCTGTAAGTCATACCTGGGGGCAGACTTTTCATTGACAAGACAGGTATCAGGTATTATAGGAATGCAAATAGTTAGTTGCTGATTATAGATAACACTTTCACAACTTCTAAGTGAGTATACAATTATTTTTATACAAGGTTTATCACGGGAAAAAATGAGTTACTAGATGGAAATTGGTACAAAAAGCTCAAACTGTATAACTCTTGAGTTTTCTTTCTATGCACATGAAAATATGCTTGATTTTAAAAAATAAACCCTATATTTTTCATGATGGTGTGAAGTTTAACACACATTTTTATATATTTTTAAACAGTTATTATACATAATTTTATGTGTACAATTTTTTATTTGTGTTGTCATAAATAAGATGTCTACTTGCATTTGATGTTTTGAAAAATTTCACATTTGTGTTTTACACAGAAGAATGAGTAGAATTTGATATTTTCAATACAATGTGACATTTTGTGACAATTTGAGCTAGTATCAGAAGACAGGGATTTTGGACAGGAATTTGAATTGGTAACAATAATTTTTATTTCAAGCTTAACTATTCAGATTTTTTTGCATATGTGTATGAAAGTGATGTATTAATGCTATTTTTTAAGGGGAATGTCCACTTGAAGATTGTTTTAATGACTAGATAAAAGTTTTGGTTAATATACAACAATTACAGAGGAAAATTGTGCACTAAAATAAAATAGATTTTAAAAGTAATTTCTCTCACATTCTGTTTTTTTTTTTTTTTTTTTTTGTTAACTGCTGTTAATAATTCTTTGTAATCATGAGTGAAAAGTGTGGTAAATTCTATAGGTTAGTGAGGCATGAATTTTGTGTGAAATGTGTGAGAAATGGTTTGATTTTGGTGTGGTAGCATTTCTAAAATAGGGAAATAGAGGAGGCTCTCCCATGGTTGTGTAGAGATTGTGTTAAAATTAGGAAGATATTAGAACAAGTGGTAAGGATTAGTTCCCTTGAAGCAGAACTGACAGATACAAGGAAAAAATAGGATAGACTGCGATGGGAGGGAAGCAAACAGTGGTTGGCACCTGACAATGGGAAAAAGGGCAATCAGGATAAGGTGAGCTTTTGATTCTTTTGTTATTGAAGTGAAACATAGGTTTGACTTGTTGCCAGAGATAGACAGGAATAATCCTTCTGTAGGTGTAGGGAAAAGGAGCAGACTTTTAGGAAAAGTTGTATAGGTAAGTCTTGTAGACAAGGGTTAAGGACAAAAATGTCTTGCTGTTAGGAAGTAGTCATGGAAGAGCCGTGGGCCCATTGAGGAAATGAGTTTCTTTAAACAATGTGCTTCTCTTGCTTAGGTGGTAGAAGGTATAGGTCCTTTATGTAAGGACTTCACAAAATAGTATCATGTAGTGATAGTGGGAGGAGTGGGAAATAGTCTAGACAGGGATGATAGTTATAGTATTAGTGGTGACCTGAAGATAACAGCAAAAGTAATGCGCCACACTTGGATCAGTATGATGTTAGTCCTGAGGCAATTGTAAGCACCTTAGAATTTGATTAAATTCTACTTTTCTTGCCTATAAGGCATAGGGGAGGGGGTAAGCCTTCCAGAAATTGTAAAATCATTAACCTTGTCAGTGCAGGTTTTGGGAGAAGCGATTCATATAGAAGCTGATACTGCAGCTCATTTCAGAGCAGAAAGCGTTTTAAAGGCAGAAACACAATCAAACATATAATAATAGCCCTAAATAAACAGTTAATAATAGTAAACAGCTTGTAAACTTACTTAAATCAGTGAAATACTTAGTTATTCATATTGTAAACAATCAATTTTGGTTACATGATGATATCACTATTTCGCAACACTTTTCGATGCAGTAAAGTATTTTTATAATAATAATGAACCAAAAGAAAGTAAAATTCACTAGAAATCATTAGTTTTAGGCAGAATAAATAAATAAAACACAATTTTAAAAACTGCATTGAACACACTTGCATTGTTAACACATCATAATAAAACATTTTCAGTAATTTTCGGAGCTAACAAATAAATTTTAAGTAATAATAAAGAACACTGCATAATATATAAGAGTTTTATAGCATTCCACACAGTTTAATAAACACTAAATCATTCTTAAACCAAATTACGCCATGAAGGAAAACTTTTAAAGTAAATTGTGGACTTCTAAGACCACCTCAGTAAACAAAATCACTTTTAAAGTGAATAATAAAATTAAAGAAAAATTCTGAAGCTAACACACTTTCGAAATAAACAGTAAATAAGAAAATATTAGTTTTGCATAAAGACAGGTTACATCATTCACCACCTCAGAATTTCGAAGGTCAATAACTTTTAAAGTACTCATCGAAAATCTAAATAGCTCCTCAGAGAGGGCAGAAATGAGAGAACAATCTGACAAAGGTTTAACTAAAATATTCTAATTTTTTTTACATAGGTCAAACAATATACAGGAAGTAGAGAAACTAGTCAAGATAACAGTACCATTTTTTAACACAATTAAAGTTTTACGGTGATTTGAGAATCTTTAGAGCCATAGTCCCCATAACAAGAAACAATCCTGAGGAGTCACTCTATACACTGTGAATTTTTGAGGGCTCTCAGTCAAAATATTTTCATTTAACCATTTTTGACATTCGTGGTGAAGATGCTAATCTACAAAAGACCCTACGGGCCTGACGCTTTGTCTTTTGCCGGGGAGTCAATAGAGTGTAAAGATGTGTTGTTTAGAATCGTGCGGCAGAGCGCGAGGCTTGCTGGGTAGCAGGACCAGGAAGTCAGACTGGAGGCATGGCAGAACGGCCATGATGGTTTTTGAATGGTAGCGCGCATGTGAATATCCATGATGAAACTTTAAAATTTTCTGTTTGGGGTTAGTTCAGTCTATTCTGGCTTCATAATTTGCAATTTTCGTGTGAAGAATATTCTGACTGTCTATGCCAACTGTAACATGTGAAATTAGGTGAACTTTGAATAATATAGTAATCTGATTATTGGAACAGTGCAGTTTTTCATTTTTGCAACATTACCTTTCTCTCCTAAGGTCAATTAGGATTGTTTCGACCGATATAACTCTGTAGTTGGACTATCCTAGGTATACCCCGAATAATAGTTTGAATATTTTTAATTTTCTTTATCAGACGAAGTGCAAGTGGAGTTTAGTAGTTGAGGAGGATTGTCTATATTCCAACCCCAGTATAGGTTATTCCCTTACACACTTTACTGAGCGGTAAGTGAATCTGGAATATCTTCTTTGGGGAAATCCATTAATTATGTAAGGTAAATTTGGACCCTGCCTTCTCCCTTGGTGAGATTTGATAAGATCTGGTGAGACCACACTCCCCTCCTCCTCACATAAGATTTGGCTTATAATTTTAATTTTTTTTTAGATTAAATTTATTTGGTATGCTCATGTATTTTGCTTCTTTCCACTAAATACCTAAGTGTTAATACTGATGTCTTCTATGTACCACATATTTTTCTGTTAAGAGCAGAAAAATGATAAAAAAGGACATGAGATTTTTATTTACCCCTCCTCCCTTTTCTCCCTTTAAATGAGATTTGGTGAGATTTTTGTTTCGCCACCTGATTAAAAGATCACGTAATTAATGCACAACACCTTATAAATGACATTGTAACGAGCCGCGCTGTCGCCACGTTACAAGGTGCATTTTTTATTATATATGTAATAATATAAGAGTAATTTACATAAATCTTGGGCGACCACGTGAATAGATTTTTGTTGTAATTTTATAAAGTACGCAAGATTCCAAGTGAGGACTGTAATGAAATGGTGAACTTATACAGTGTATCGTAGCAAAGCGAATATTCAAGAATTATTGAGCTATGTAGGCTTGAAGCTAATCTTGGTGTTCCCGAGCCTTGGCGACAAAAAGTCGCGGATTTGGGATTTGCCAGACCACACACACTGCTCCCTGGGGATGGGTCACTCACCGAGCGGGAAAAGCCTGCCGTCCGAAACCCGAATGTTCTCTCGCCCCGGCGAACTTAGCCGAATATGTCCGACCTCTGTTGAATTCCTTGGCCAAATCACATATCGAGGATATCACGTGACATTAGGTGCCGACCTGAAGGTCCAATCAAAATGAGCGTATAACTCAAAATCCTGGGAATTTTTGTTGTATGTGAGCTTCGAGACTACAAATGGGCGGAGCAAGAAGTTTCCTCGGGGACCGAAGAGCGAGGAGCTGACATTCTAACTTCGATCGCACCAGTCTGAGGTTGACTTGGAAAGTTGACTTCTTTCGCTAACCGCAGCTTGCCTTGCTGGAGCAAGGTTATCACCGCAACACAGCCGGTAATGCGATGATGCGCATTGCCAGACCAGAGATGCCTATAGCCGACTTGTGAGATAATCTCACATATCGTGGGTCCGCTACACTCATCACAGACATCAGACGCAGAACTACAATGGTAATTTATTACGACCAAGCCATGTGATTGTGCATTCCGTGAAACAGAACCCGTAAGCGACTTTGAGAGGATAGGTCCATGTTCTCACTTTGTAATTGTAAAAACCCCTGAGCTAGCGGCATAATTTGCCAGAACTAGTTATTTTCGAATGATATATTGTTCATTCTGGCGCCCATGATTTTCTTGTTTAACTGTAAAGTCACAGTATTATGATACCTTTGTCTGAGGTCATCATAACTTGTATTTTTATTGTTCCAACTGTCATTATTTCTTGCATTTTGATTCTGATATATTTAAAAGTAAATATACAGTTGTTTGCTTGCTCATGACGGCTAATTGTAACTCTGAGCGTTGCTTTTATGATTTTGCCAATTTGTGTTAATGTTAACGATAAATTCGCTCAGACTTGTAATCGCCAGTGATCAGAAAATAAATGTCATATTGTGACAATTTTTCCTAAATTCCAACTAACGTCGAGATTCTTGCAAAATTAAATAATTTTCACTCCTTCATAAAAATTAAAATTAAAAATCCACAATTATTAATCATAAAGGTATGAAAGATAATTGTAACGTGGTTGGCCCACCAAGGCATCCACCACATAATGTCGCCCAACGCTGGTGCCAGATGAGACATTACTACTTAATGTCTGCGAACTTGGTGGCACTAATTCAAATTAATACAATTTGGAGCCCAAATTCAGAAAGTTTCATGGAATGTTGCACATGTCTTTTGGCAGTTTTATCATTCTTGTAGTCAATAGATATTCATACAAGATTTTATTTTGATGTTTCACTTATATTTTAATGCATAAAATTTATTTTGTTTCAACGCATTAAAAGGAAGTTCATTTGTGTATTTCAATTGAGATGCAATACACTTTGTATTGTAACAATTTTGTGATCGGTTTAAAATTTTTAAATGATTAACGTCAGTGTTGATTTGTTAATGCATGGTAGCTTCTAAGAAAATTAAAGACACGCATGTTTTGCCCATGTGTTTGAAAGTAAGTCTGCTTTCATGGTGTTGTGTTGCATGATTCATCGTTGATTTTCTTTTGCTGTATTTTGGAGGGGTGTATATGTGTGATTTTTCTTGAAAACCGGAAATTTTTCATTTGCGTTAAAATTGCGTCGTGTTTGATTTTATACACTTAAATGGCGGTTAATACTAAAAACATGGCATATCAAGGGGATTTGACACCTCTATTCCAAATAATGGAGCAATTTCAGAAATCTCAGGCAGATTTGAGCAATAAATTTGATAAGTCACTGACTGACAACAAAATCTTTCTTGAGAACCGAGTAAATAGTTTATCGAAGAAATTGGACAGCAGTAAAATCCTGATGCGTTTAATTTGTTTGCTGCTTGTAATTTTGTTGATATCTGTTATTTCAATTGATACTGTCAAAGATTATTTTGTACCAGTCGGATCTTGGCGATCGTTGGCTATTTGTTGCGTAACTGTAACGGGGTATGTATACAAAAAAGGATTATGGCTGAATAATATATTAACTACATCTCGCTTTATTTTAAAGTTAAACTATGGGCCTGATATGTTGGAAACGATGGAGAATCGGACAACAGCTAAGCGAGTACTTGAATCGACTGTTAATTCCAGAAACAGTGCAAATAACGAACGTGAACATTTGGAAAGGCGAAATAATAGTACAGGACATGATAAAACCGATTTGGTTGTTACTGAAAGAAGCATTAATGAGACTGAACATCCACGTAACTTGCAAGGGTCAACACTTGAAATGGTACAAAAGTTAATTGCACAACACCTGGAAGTAATTCAAACACAACTTAACGCTCAGCAAGCAGAAATACACAAACAGAATGCACATATGCTCGAGAAACTGAGTACTTTAAGTAACCAAGTGGAAACTAAGTTTGCTGATTTTCGCGAAGAGGTAAACGAAAAATTTGATGAATTTCAAATAAAAATTCGAAAGGAAATATCTGGTATTCATAGCACATCAAATCAATTGGATATGAGATGTGCAAGGTTGGAAGATGTTCAATCGAAACACATGACAAGTATTTTAAATACGGAACAGCTGGTTTCAGATTTTCGTAATAAAACACGTCAAACGCTCTCCGCGGTCGTTGAGAGAATGGTTGAAGTTGATAATTCAGTGAAATTACTGCATCAAAATTATCAGGAAGTGCGCGAAATGCAAAATACCTTCCAGGCTGACATTGTTTCAAAATGTAAGGCAACTGAAGCGATGGTTAGAAACAGTGTAAATGAGAGAGCATTATCCATTATTCCTGAAGCCAGAACTTACGCGCAAGAGGAATTGGTTCTCCCAAAATTCGAAGTGCGAAAGGGAATTAATCCAAAAGAATATATAAATGAATTAGAAAATTACTTTGATCTCAAAGGCACACCGGAAAATCTAAAGACTCGTGTAGCATTTTTATGTCTTGGTCCAGAGGAGAAGCTTTGGTTTAAGTCCTTTTGTAAAATTGATTTTGCATACCCAGAATTCAAGAATGCATTTTTAAGTGCATTCTGGACGGCGACCGAACAAAGGCAAACCCGAATTCGGATCTGCCAGGGGAAGTTTGAGGCGAGTGAAGGCGAGTCAATGTTTGTCTATGCTTCAAGGTTATCATCTCTGTCGGAATATCTGGACAGACCCATGACAGATACAGAACTAAATGCCGCCCTCACTGAGCATTTCCCTGCAGAGATTCAGGTTAGACTGAGCCATCCCGGAATCACCACACAAAAGCAATTCTTGGAAACCTTGAGATACTTGGATAGGATCGGCATACATCAAATTCAGGATCATCCGGTGAGAGTCGATCAAAGTCATAATTTCAACAAAAGAGGTCAGGTAACGGATAAACGATGGTATATAAAGAATAATTACCGACACAATTACCGGGACCATCAACAGGACAGAGATCCGAAGAAACGTTGGTATTCGAGCAACAAGAATCACCATCGTTTCGAAAATAAAACGGCGCGTGTACAGAATAATGCTGTGAATAGGCAATCAAAAAGAAATACCAAAATTGGTTCGAGTGAACAAGTAACGCATTCGAACGCAAGGGTAAACACGCACCGGGAAACTGTCCACACTACGCCAAGCCCGCAATAAAATTAGAAAGGCAATTTCGGGTGAAGTGTGGAATGTAAATACGAAGTTAAGTAGTTAAGTAAAATTTAGTTAATAAGGAAATAACTTGGTGATGAAGAAACTCGCATCATATAAACACTGTGGATAAGTTTGAAAATGTTAAACGCGAATACCTTGAATGTATTGACGTGTTTGTAACAACACCGACACAGGTATTCGGAAACCGCTAATCCGGGAGGGTCATCCATTGTCTGGTGGAAAGGTCCAGATTCCTTCAGGTAGACACCGTTGCCACAACGGGACACTTACGCTAACAAGCGAAGGCCGATGAATGGAATCGCCAACAGCTTACATAGGAAACGTGTTTTGACGTTACAATTGCTCTGATAAAACTTAGAGGCATAAAGATAACGTGGTGGTTTGTATAAAATCCTGTGCTGTGAAGAAGTAAAGAAAACAAACACAGTACTATAGAAATTTACTGTGCTATATTTGCGTCCGAGTAACACAAAAGCCTAGGCCCAGGTAATAAAAATGGAAAGGGTAGGTGAAAGTAAAACCTAGCTAAAAGTGTAAGTAAAGGTCATATTTCCACACAGTAGATGGGGAGATAATAAATGACTTAGGCAAATACTAAAGCGCAGATTAAAGAGGAATGACGAAACATATGTTCATGGTGTATTCACCAGCAAAGGGTCTACCATAAAAGGATAGCGTGAAGAACGAAGAATGAAAGAAGCGTTGATACAGTGCAAAATTCACCACAGATCGCAGTTGTGAGTACGGAATGTGCATTACCAGACGCGCAGTGCCGGAAAATTTGCGTAAAGCGTTTCGGTTTGGATAACGCCCGGAACTTAAAGCCATTCCATATATCGTAACGGTATCGATAAAGCAGCGGGAAATTTTTCTGTGCCCGTTCAGGTCGAAAGACAAATATTTTGCTTCAGAAACAAATTCTGGCGCATCAATGAAATCAGCTGGAGGGGTAGACAGACCAGAATGTTGTGTAACCCAGATACCTGGTTGTCAGCTGAGCCCATTAGCAAGGCTAAGGGATCCGCCAGTACAATGCGTCTTCCGAGAATTTTGTCAGGGAGCGCAGATGTTGGACTTAGGGTCATCACTGAGTGCCTAACGTTTCACGTCTCGCATCAGCGTTCTATCGCATTCAATAAATATGCGATCATCGTGTATTCCGAAAGGAATTATGCGATAAAAAGAATCCACGGACGCCTCGTTCTAGCGGTATTTCGCGTACCCTTACTGTAAATTGTATAGTATTCCGTAAATTAGATTAAAACTATTGTTGGACAGCATACATTTAGCTCAGGATTGTGTGCACTCAACGCAAATAATTTCAAAGTTTATATTTGTGCTTTATATAGATTCGTAGTATTCTGCTAGCGTGAAATCTCAAAATTGCTTTGTATTGGCAAACGGAAAACCTGAGAGCGAACCGTTCTGTGCACAAAGCTTACGACCTTTTCATACAAGCTAAAGAAGCATAAGTGTATAAAAGAAAATATTCGCTAACTGGGATGGATTTCGGCATAAAACGTGGAGTAGACGGACATGTTAAGAAAAATAAATCACCTAAATAAAAAAGAAAAATTTTACTAATTAGGAGACCACCTAACATTCCACGAGTAAGGTTCATAATTTACGTAACACACGAAAACATGTACTTACATCGTTCATTCCACACCACGTTGAATTATAAGTAAATGCCGCGTCATTAAAATCTAAGATTACAGTTAGTGATATTTGACCATGAACACGGGCACATCTCTCTGAAATGCTTGTTGAATTAACCGTCGGTCATGACGAAAATCACGCCGTGGATTTCCACTAAATTTTTCCGTTGTTTTGAGATTAAAACCGCGCAATTTGATGAGATATTTTACATTCACCTCTAGCATCTATATGGATGTTTGTTGAAGGCAGAATTATTTTTATGCACATGAGTAAAACATCACGCTAAATTGTAAATACAATGTATAGTTCCACCACTTTCTGCATAAGTGGTCTCAAAATGTTTTGTTTTATTAATGTGTTTCATTTTAGTGATTTAATGATAAGATTTGATACAAGATATTTTCAAGATTATTATTATTTAAACATGTATGTAAATAATTTCTTTTCATGTATATTTTAGTATTGTGTTTAATATAACTTTGTATTTGGGAAGGCTACCTGAATTCACGTGCTTCTGTTTGTAAAGAATTGTAAGACGGCCAAAAGGACATATGCTCCCGTTATATATTCACCTTACAAGGCAGGAATAGCGATGGTTAGTGGAATCACATTTAAAATGAATGTAATTATAAAAATGCTTAAGTTTTTGTTGAGTCACAATGGAGATAGAATTAGGTAGTTAAAAATAAAATTATTGTACCATAATTTCATTTTTCACCAACGGCCGGCCATATTGTAACGAGCCGCGCTGTCGCCACGTTACAAGGTGCATTTTTTATTATATATGTAATAATATAAGAGTAATTTACATAAATCTTGGGCGACCACGTGAATAGATTTTTGTTGTAATTTTATAAAGTACGCAAGATTCCAAGTGAGGACTGTAATGAAATGGTGAACTTATACAGTGTATCGTAGCAAAGCGAATATTCAAGAATTATTGAGCTATGTAGGCTTGAAGCTAATCTTGGTGTTCCCGAGCCTTGGCGACAAAAAGTCGCGGATTTGGGATTTGCCAGACCACACACACTGCTCCCTGGGGATGGGTCACTCACCGAGCGGGAAAAGCCTGCCGTCCGAAACCCGAATGTTCTCTCGCCCCGGCGAACTTAGCCGAATATGTCCGACCTCTGTTGAATTCCTTGGCCAAATCACATATCGAGGATATCACGTGACATTAGGTGCCGACCTGAAGGTCCAATCAAAATGAGCGTATAACTCAAAATCCTGGGAATTTTTGTTGTATGTGAGCTTCGAGACTACAAATGGGCGGAGCAAGAAGTTTCCTCGGGGACCGAAGAGCGAGGAGCTGACATTCTAACTTCGATCGCACCAGTCTGAGGTTGACTTGGAAAGTTGACTTCTTTCGCTAACCGCAGCTTGCCTTGCTGGAGCAAGGTTATCACCGCAACACAGCCGGTAATGCGATGATGCGCATTGCCAGACCAGAGATGCCTATAGCCGACTTGTGAGATAATCTCACATATCGTGGGTCCGCTACACTCATCACAGACATCAGACGCAGAACTACAATGGTAATTTATTACGACCAAGCCATGTGATTGTGCATTCCGTGAAACAGAACCCGTAAGCGACTTTGAGAGGATAGGTCCATGTTCTCACTTTGTAATTGTAAAAACCCCTGAGCTAGCGGCATAATTTGCCAGAACTAGTTATTTTCGAATGATATATTGTTCATTCTGGCGCCCATGATTTTCTTGTTTAACTGTAAAGTCACAGTATTATGATACCTTTGTCTGAGGTCATCATAACTTGTATTTTTATTGTTCCAACTGTCATTATTTCTTGCATTTTGATTCTGATATATTTAAAAGTAAATATACAGTTGTTTGCTTGCTCATGACGGCTAATTGTAACTCTGAGCGTTGCTTTTATGATTTTGCCAATTTGTGTTAATGTTAACGATAAATTCGCTCAGACTTGTAATCGCCAGTGATCAGAAAATAAATGTCATATTGTGACAATTTTTCCTAAATTCCAACTAACGTCGAGATTCTTGCAAAATTAAATAATTTTCACTCCTTCATAAAAATTAAAATTAAAAATCCACAATTATTAATCATAAAGGTATGAAAGATAATTGTAACGTGGTTGGCCCACCAAGGCATCCACCACAACATCGATTCTGGCATTGCCTTGGTACCTGCAGATGTTATTAATATGTGGAGTTATACCAGGTATGGCCTATACATCAATAGTAGACAGAAAAAAAGGGGGGGGTCTTAGAGATTTGATAGCCAGACAGTAATGAGTTTCTGGAAACCAAAATTAAAAATTGTGTTGGGATTAATTTAATACATCAAAATATCAAAGGGTTCTTGAACAAAGTGGATGAATTCCTAGTTCACATAAATGAATTAAATTCTGTCAATAGAATTGATAATTTATGCTTGTCTAAATACATTGTAAACTGACTTTATTTGTGGAAAGAACTATGCTTTTAAAGTTACTTACGACATTTAGGAGAGTCTGGATCTACATATCCACAGTCAATAGTTTGCACAACCATAAACAACAGAATGCCAGCCATTTCAATACCAAATCCAAGAATCCCAACAAAGAACATGAATGTGACCCCAAGATGGTCTATCTTTTGGATTTTGTGTTAAACTATAGGTCCAGCCACAACAGATTGCAAACCGAAACTCTGCTGCCCAGTCATTAGACCATATGAATATACTTAGAGTGAAGGAGTGTGTTGAATGTGACTATGAGGCAAGGAAGTGGTTTTCTTCGGTAATTCATGATATTCATACAGTATAAGCAACTTCATAAGGGAACCTGCAGTTTGCTTGTTAACTGTTAACAGGAAAATAATAATCACTAAGCTAGTTTTAATAGGTGAAACAGAGAGTTGCTTTTCTTGTTTAAGGAAAAAACCTTACAAGCTCATAAGTATATATTTTATTTTTTTATGCAGTCTAACAAGTTTGGTTAGACTTGGCAACTAAAACAGTTCTCTGATACCACTCAATATAGAGGACTATAAACAAGAGTATATATACATTATATTGGTACCAAACAAAATTTACGATGCCTTCATAATTTTACCTTGCAGTGGTACATACGTTTCAAAAATTTACGATGAAAGTATATGACTTACTTCCATTGATTCTCAAGGCCATAAAACAATAATAATTAAAAATTTCCCTTATTCAAGAAAAAAAGAAAAGTTTATTTAAATTGTCCTGTTACATGCCACAGAATACTAATTTGACTTAATACAGAAAATTTTCTGATATAATAGTTATGTCATGAAACTGATCAGTCTTGTGAAACAATTGAAAATTTTCATAATACAAAGTTAACAATGCCCACAGAGAAAGAAAAAGCAATAATTGCCTGTTGCAACACTCATGAGTACAAATTTTGAATCCTGATTTAGCAGTAATTTTTATCAGCCATATATTTATAAGCCATGACACAGGAAACATGAAATCAAATAATACTCTATCATCAGGTTATTTAGGTTATATGAGACGTTTTTTTTTAAAATTTTATTTCACGACATAGTAGCAATAAAATTTGGTAAGCAACTAAGCAAGCTGAAAAACCATTCCCTTGATATAATAATGAAATTTTTGTTTTCTCTCACCTGTTGTTCCAGACGTGTAGAGGATATATAATGGCTCATTAGCTTCTACAGGAACACAAGGATGAGGTGAACTCATTATGAGAGCATCATCCCACAAGATGTCATATTCTGGGTCAAGTTTAGCCACATCAACATTGTACCGCTGGAAGATAATACAGTGTTGAGGCTTCCATTCCGAATCAGCTATTGCCAGATTAAGTATATCTTTATATCTGAAAAGAGAAAAGGGATTAACTTTGATTAAAAATTTCCCTTATTCATGAAAAAAAGGAAAAGTTTATTTAAATTGTCCTGTTACATGCCATATAATACTAATTTGACTAAATACAGAAAACTTACTGCATTTATTATGCTAAAATAAGCCATAAATTGTGACTTAAATAGCACCAAATGATACAGTAATTGTTCCTGTGTGGTTAAGTGAAATATGTATGCATAATTTAAGTTAATTCCATTCATAAATATGAAATTTTATGTAATTTTAACTATAGAGTAGGGAAATGATAGTATGTGTGCTAGGTAATGTGATATATTGCATGGCAATTTTGTTGAATATTATTGTGACTCTATGTATTTCAAATAGTATAAACCATTTTCCCTATCTCATTTATAAATTATGCATTCAATCATTTAAAATGAATAAAATATGAATACAATAACAAAATTTTTTCATGTCTAATAGTAATTATTGATTACTATATCTTTTTCTTTATGGTGCGAATAAATATTAGAGGTTTATACCTCGTCTTCCAGATTTGACTAAATACCTGACTACTTTGTTTGGTTCCACACCACAACTAGCAGCAATGATTATCTTTGGTTCAGCATGCTCTATCCGTACACAGAGTTCTCGGGCTGCAAAACCTGTGGGAAAAATTAATAAAAATAAGATAAGTATTAACTGAATGTCTTTTTTTTTAATAAATTATTGCTTCATTTAGTTGCTCGATTCTTACAACTGGTATTGGAATGGTTACAGGACTGTATAAACAATAAAAAGAGTAGATAAAATTCATATGAGTTATACATTTAATTGTATTCACCACTTCTTGTAAAATAATTCCTGTAGTTAATGGTGTTAGTGCAGCTCATCTTTTAGATTAGAGTAAAGTTTTAGACAGAGAGTATTAACAGATGTTAGTATATGCAGTAATGAGTTCCCAGAAACCAAATTTAAAACTTGTAATAATATACTACATCAAAATATCAGAGGGTTATCAAAAAAGGTGGACCAATTGCTAGTTTACATAAATAAATTGAATGCTTTCAATGGAATTGATGTTTTATGCTTGAATGAACACTATAAAACTATTGGCATACCTAGGTATGTCAGATATAACAGACTTCAATTTTCTATTCACTACTGTAGAACTAACTTGGAGGAAGGAGGAGTAGTTACCTGTATTAGAGAAAATTATAGTTTTTATGATATAAATGTTAGCAAATATTGTCTTGATCAACATTTTGTAGGTTGTGCTACATGGATAAATTTCAATAATGAAAATTTTGTAATAATAACTGTATACAGAGCATCCTCTGGTATCTTTGCTTTTTTTTCTGAGCTAATTTGAACTCTTGTTAACATTTTTAAGCAGAAAAGTAGCTAACATAGACTTGTGTGATGATTTTAAATAACTTACGCTGTAAAGGTATGTTGGAATCATTAGTCCAGTGGTTGCCAATTATTGGGATGCATACCCCTAGGGGGCGCGAGGTTGCTTCAAGGGGTACATGCGGTAATCTCTTGGCTAACGTAATTAATAAAATATTTTTTTAAAAAATTGATTGCTATCACCAAAATGTATTTGACGACAGTCAAACCAAGCACGTGTGTGTGGGTAAATTGTATTACCGCCTTGGTGTTGTTGTGTGAGGCACTGTAGTGGGATGAACGCAGCAGCACAGGCACTGTAAGGGGTACGCAAGGTCCTTTCTCGAAGTGGTACCCAGGAAAAAGTAATTGGGAACCACTGCATTAGTCAGCTCATACAATCTAAATTAGCTATTTATTTTTCCCACTAGAACAATCTATAGTAGTTACTCAGTGATAGATAATGTATTTCTGGATGCATCAAAATTCAGTTATACAATCAAGCCATCTGTTAATGGACATTCAGACCATGATACCCAGTTATTAACTATTCACACTTTAAAAGGAGCTACCTCCAAGATTATTGTTTTTAAGATGCAGCCAATAATAAACGATGAAAAAATTAGTTATTTTAGAAATTCCCCTAATACTTCAAACTGGAAACAAGTTTACATTGCACAACATATGAATGAAAACTATATCATTTTTAGTAACATTGTCCTAAATTACTTTGAAAGTTACTTCCCCATGAAAAGATGCCGTACTTCTCGAAAAGAAAAGAAAAACGTGGATAACTGTGGGCATTAGAACATCATGCATTTTGTTGGTACCTATTATCTTGCCTAAACTGTTTATCAGAAGGCCTATTACATATAATTCATACAGAAAATAACTTTTATAATCATTTTCTTAATAGAAAAGTACTTTTCAGCTCGGAACATAACCTTGTTATACATCCATTATCTTGCTAAAACCATTTACAAGGGGCCCAATCTAATACAGTTGTATAGTAAAGAACTTTTATAACCATTATCTTAATAGTAAAGCACTTTTAAAATTGATTCTAAACCATTTTAGTAAAAGACATAAAATTCAAATAAGGTTGTTTTTCAGTCATAATGAATTTTGTTACATTCATTTCCACTAAGAACACAGAGAATGATGATCATTTTAAGGTGTATTTTGTATGCTTTTAAACTTCTATTTAAGGGGATATTAAAAAAAAAGAAGAATTTGAACTTTTAAAATAAAAGAGCTAGGTAGGTAAAAGTAGGCTTAAATGAGGGAAAAATTCATTTCATAATAATAATATAACAGTTTAGCAATAGTGCTGGATTTAAAGGGAGAAATATGGAATTTTAGTTTAAAAGCTTCATGACATCAACATGTGTAACTTTTAAAAATTATTAATTCTTAAATGAGTAAACCTATGAGAAAATTTATCATGACTTAAAAGATTCTAAATAAATTAAACTATAGGACAGAATCGTTTCAGGAAAATCTGAAAAAAAATAGTGTACCATGAGAATATGGAATTTTTGTAATTCATAAGAGAATAGTATTTCCCCGTGGGAATTCACAATTGTTCTATGACGATTAGGGTAAAGATTATCCAAGGCTATAAAAAGCCAACCAGAGTTCCCTTGGGGAGGCAGTTTCTATCAGTTCTTGGTTGGTATGGGACGTGCGTGCCATGTCTCCGTAAGAACAATGTTATAGTCACCTGCAGGTAGTAACATTTGGATGTGGTTTTGGGACTTATAAAATTTCCATACTAGACAATGACGTCATCTTAAAATTTGGCAGTCGAGAGTGAACTACTACAGAAATTATCATTACTGAAGGGATTTACTTGTTTTCACCAACTGTGGGGGAGTGGTGAAAGCTTTATCAAAGCTGTGGACTGCATACTGACAGTTTCTCCTTGAAGACATTCATTTTTTCCCCTACTTCTTTGATGGCTTCCTCTACTTACAAGTTAAATAATAGCATGGGGTAGAATAAAACAGCATCTAAAACCCTATTTGACTGATGCTTGTCTCCCATTATTCTCTCCTTTTATAACAGCCACCTGATTCTTAAACAGGTTGTAAATTATTTTTCTATATTGAAATATTTAAAATTTAGAACTTCTTATTCCATCTTGCATTACCAAAGACATTTAATAAATCCACAACCACCATTAATTTATTCTCATTTTTCTTTATCTGCCTATCAAGTATCAATCTTAAAACCAGAATTACTTCTCTTGCATGCCACTTTTTCCTTAACCCAAATTGGTATTCATCTAATATTAAACCATCCTTTATATTTTTGGGTATATTGTTGTAGTCAGCAACTTTGAAGCATATGATGTTGTACTTGTTCTACGATAATTTTCAGATTTTTAGCTTGTGCTTTTTTCGGCAGTTTGACAATGGTAATTTGACTTAAATCTGTTAGAGTCTTTCCTGTTTCACAATGTTTTAATACATTTTGAATAATCTTTGGATTCCTTCTTCTTCTTCTTGTGATTTAATAATTCTATAGGATCCTTATCAATTCAGACTGTCTTATTTGAGTTCAAATTTTTCATAACTATTTCAAACTCAGTCCTTAAACAGGATCTCCTACATCATGAGTATCAACATTGTTTATTCCTTTTATCACACTTTCGCAAAGACCATCTCCATGTTTAATTTGAATTATCTAGTGAGCTTGAAATATGTTTCCCATTAGCAGTTTGATTTTTATACATATTACTGACATTTCTCCAAAATTCGGTTTGATCATCCTATGGGCTGGATCTACTTTATACTTTACCTATAACCATTTCTTTTGTTACTTCTTCTCACACTTTTATTTCTTATATTTCTCTTTTTTTGTGGATTTCCTATTTACCTGATTTCTAAAATATTTGTGCTGCTGTCTTTCTGCATCATCTTGAGCATTTTGCACCTTCTCCTATGATCCATCAACTACCAAGTTTCTTCTGTGGTCCAGAGTGTTCAATCAGCTTTTTTACTAATACCCAAGGTATTTTTTTTACCAGAGTTGATTGTGTACCTATTCAGGGTATTCAATTCTTTTTCTATTGAATATCTTTCATATTTTCTTCTTAGAACACTGTTTATTAAATCTGCAGATTTTACTCTCAGACATGGTTCTTTCAGTTTGGTTCTGCCTATTCTCTTGAGTTTGAATTTATATTTGTACCTGGGTTTGCTCTGCAGTCAAGAATTTTATTTTCGAAAGTTAGTTTAATCACTATTCAAACTACCAAGCTGATATTAACTGCTAGATGTTTCCACACATATATTCTTTGTACATGATTCTTAATTAGCATGTCTGCTATTATTAGTTTATATTTTTACAAAATTCTAGCAGCCTTCTTCCTTGGTCACTTCTTTTTCCTAGATTACCTTCTTTTATTTTTCCTACAACTAAATTACAGTCACCCACAGATGTTAGATTTTCATCCCCCTTCACATATTGAATTAATTCTTCGATTTCACTGTACGGATTATGACAATCAAGTTTGCAATTTCACTGTCACATCCCATTGAGGAGAGAACTATGCAAGCAGCTCTAAGAATTAATAACCTTGATCCTTCAGTGTCTGACAGCAATGTTCATATTGACACATGATGGATAGTTACTGTCTTGCTGAGTACATACCTTTTCCCACATTCACAGGGAATACAATAAATTCCTGGAAAATAAAGGGCACAGTTGGGGGTGTGCAGATTATTTTTTTTTTAGTGGCAGTAAGATGATGATGTTAATCCTTTTTTTTTCATTCTAGAACCCTTCAAATCCTCAACATTGTAGTACCACAGTAATGATCTTTATTGCTCCAGCTAGGGAGATGATATATTTTATATGTTTATTTTATAAAGAGATTGAGATTTTTATTTTCCTTGTAAATTACAACTTAACCTGGAGCCAGTAGTAGTTGTACAATTCCAAGTCACATACCACCAAATACCACTGAATGTATTGCTCCTAGTCTTGCAGTAGCTAACATGGCCATGACTGCCTCAGGAATCATAGGCATGTAAATGAGAACACGATCACCACGAGTCATGCCAAGTTTTGCTAGTGCTCCAGCAAGTCTTGAAACCTGTGGAGACAACATTGTTATCAAATGAGTACAGTTACAAACTATAACAAATGTGTTTTTTAATAAACACATTTGAATACATTAAAAATAAATAGTCAGGTATTAGTTATTCATATCATTTAGGTATTTCTGTCCTGTTCACAATTGCTTAAAAATGTTGATCACCAGCACTAAATACCATATTGAGAATTCACATATACAGCTTTCATCTCACGTAAAAAGATAAAAGAATGAAATATTTGTTCATTTTCTTCTGGTTCATCTGTTTTTTATATCTTTGAAAGTAATGATTAAAGTAGTCAAGCAACTGAAAGGAGATAAGATATAATAGCAACTCACAGTTAATATGGTATGACTGCTTCATTGAGTATTTTCATTCTTTCATTATTGATTATTATAATGCATGAAATAATTTTACAAACTAATTCAATCCTGCAATGTAATCTTTGCGGGTTTGGTGCCGCCTTTTGACTACACAATCCGGCAGCGAACCTGCGAAGATTATATTGCAGTGACACGCCAGAAAAGCTTTCATTCATAATTCAATTCTGCTACATACTCATGACAGTTTTGTGACATTATATAATTTTCATATTAGTGCCCTCTACATTTAACTTCTAATAGAGTTTGCCATCATTGAGTTTAAAATTTCAATTAATGTAATTTAGTTTTGTTTAGTAATTGTTAGGTTCTACCCTTCAAATTATAGTGCACACTTTTATAGAGAGTCAGCACCAGGTAGGTTGTGCTTAACTTTTCTGCATTGATATACCACATTCCGGGAGTAGCCGATTACCATAGGGGATATAACCCTATATGGGATGTTTCATGTAAAGATGGCTCGCGTGGTTTCCCATTGTCTTCCTCAGTGCGTGTTTGTATGTGTTGTCATAGGCGTGGATGACTGTGATGTTGTGTGTTTGCTGTTTAGAAAATTGTTTTAATTTTATTTTTATTTTAATTTTTATTACTTTTTACAGCCTATCATCTAGTATCTAAATTAGGCCATATTTAAAATAACAATATGATTAAGTTGTTACATAGATTTCCGTTACATAGCGAAATCAAGTGAGTTGTTGTTTACAGTTAGAGTACTGTTTTAAGTATAGGCGTTTTATTACAAAAATTTAAGTGCTTGACTATATGTAGGTTAAATTTTAATAAAAGAAAAACTAATGCTAGTAACATAACCCCTTAATTAACCCACAACCACTATTTTATTACAAATTGTACTACGCTACTGCTAACTACAATATGAAGGTCAATTTTTTAGGATAGATCTTCAGCGGGATTTACGTCTTCCAGAATTCCTTGAGGTCTGGCCCATCAGATGCGATTTCCGGTATGATCAAGACCGTCCAGGGTCGCCACTGGCTTCCAGTGGCTGTGAATCCCAAGTCCTATTTGGGTCGGTACGGTGTTGGGGAGGCGTATTGCATCTCCTTTACTCTATCAAATTACAGTTTATTTCCTCCTGTATAATTGCTTTTATATCTTATGAAAGGAACCTATTTTAATAGCTGTCTCCTTTCCATTTTGCTGCCACATCATTTTAATTTATTTTTTCAATTGAGAAAAATAAACAATAATAGAGAATAATAATTGTCTTCTTTTTTCCCCTTCATCATGGCATGCAACACTTGCCAGTCAATGCCAGCACCTTCCTGCTGATGTGGTGATGCTTTGTCAGGCTAGCCGCCTCATATCATATGCTGACTAAGACTTGAATGCAGCGAAATGTTAAGGGAGCGTGCACAAACTACGTGGCTCGGTCCAGGGGGGGGGAGGGGTTGACTGGAAGGCTACGCTGGGATACGTGTGGGGAGGGGGGGGGGTTCTGAACCAGGCCACGTAGCTTTTCCTTTCATAACATTTTTCACAGTTAAAATGAGGAAGAGAACTCTCAACAGCATGTGAATATTTATTTCCCATTTCCCTCAGTTAATTATCTCCGTATGTAATTTGCAATAGTCTGCCAAGAGAAAATAGTACAAAATGTCTTCTGGAATCAAAAGGGAAAGGCTACGTGCTACGTGGGGGGGAGAGGGGGGTAGAGGCAAAAGCCATGTAGGGCTACGTGGGGGGGAGGGGGTTTCACAGGGGGCCAAAATTGAGCTACGTGGTTTATGCATGCTCCCTAAGGAGAAAGAAGTCTTTAACTACAGTATCGATTACTATTATGTTTCATTTATATAACACCCACTTCAACAAAACAAATAATCTCCCTTTATTTTGGATGTAGTCTTCTCGGGAGACTAGCCGAGTAAGATGTGCCTGAGATCGCCGAAATATCGTGTGGAAACATCTTACTTACTCGGCTAGTCTCCCGAGAAGACTACATCCATTCTCAACGCCGAGAAAGACTTCGTTCCTATCCCTTTATTTTCTTTTTTTCCTACTCTTCTACAAAATAAACAACTCTACTGCTTATTACGGATACTATAATAATTGTCGGACAAGTATTTGTGGAATGGCCTCCAACAGAAAACGTTGTCCTCCGGTAACACAACGTCCAGCCCATCAGAAGGATCTTCTGGAATAGCCGAGAGCGTCGGTCTCCAGAGGGTGCTATCGTTCTGGTGTTTGTTTATGACATATTCTTTAATGCTCAGTGCCATGCTTTAATGTTAATTTCTCCATTGTTGGTGCCTTCTCGCGCCTGCTATCTGCTCAAGGTATTTTGTTTTGTAGTGCATAGAAACCCTGTCTGCTATTTGACTCAGAATTTCGCAGTCAGTCTTGTTATTAATGATACTTCGAACCTCTTTTCCAATTAGTTGTTCACATTCTATTTCCCTCGCTTCCGCAAGAAGAATGCATTCGAGAACCACATGTTCAGGTGTCGCTTCCGCTCCACACTCGCATAGACTAGATTCTTTGAGGCCCTCACTGTTATAAGGACCATGCCCGGTTATGAAGAGTATTAAGCTGGCGGAAGGATTTAGATATTGCAGTTCCAACTGTTCTTTGACCGTTCAGGAAGGATGCCGTATTTTCTCCGATCTGTACTACTACTTCTCGCAGCCTTTGTTCCGTCAGTTTCTGGCCTTGTTGCTCATTCAAGTACGTGACTATGTCATCATACCTCGCAGCAAATGTTTTCGGTGTAATAGAGTTCATAGATTCTGTGCCATTTCCTGCATTAGGCTCCTGCATTGCGATTGAGAGGGACGCGTTTATCACGTCGCAGGAAGGGGTTTAACAGAGAGAATAACCCATTCTGCTATACAGATAACTGCAACCCAATTCACGGCACAAGATTACACAGCTGTTGCTTATGGTACCTTGACTGAAGCTCCTGAAGAAACAGCTGCAAATTCATCCGCACTGATTAATCCCAAGGCTCACTGCGCTTCACTCACACACACACGACCACACGGAATAATTTGCTATTCCCTTCCGACACCATATACTTGTACCTCCTCAAGCACACGCGTGAACAAATAAAACTGGCTCTACACCACTGTTTCCACTACTTGAACAGAGCGCACCACTCGCTACGAGCTCTGGATACTTGCTCAATTGTTTGCATCGTATGAAACGTGAGATGAACAAGGGAGAGGTTGAAAGCCCGTTCCGCCGGCCTATTCAGGCCTACTCATAGATACCAAGTGGACTGCCAGGCTAAACTTCCTCATGCGACGGGCGAGTCACCATTAATACTGTCAAATGCCCTTACTCCATACCCACTGCAGAGAGGTATGGGATTTAACATAAGACTAGTACATGATGTGTGACATTTATGTCTGACATTTTTGCACAATAGTTTATTTTTCTTCTTCTCTGCTTAGTAAATAATTAATTTTGTACTTATAATATATGTTTAATAATATTGTGATTATAATTAATGTAATTAATTGTAATGAAGTGTAAATAGGGTTACACAGATTGTAGTATGCATAGTGAACGGGGTAATAACATGGAGGAAGGAAATATATGGAGGAGAAGTGACGTTAAATCTGTGACGCCGGCTCTAAACTCTCGCGCATGCGCGGTGGCGCCAGCATCGATATTGCGAACCCAAACAGATGCAAAGTTCACATTGTGTTTGATGCTGTGATTATTTCATTTTGTAATGTGTATAAGTGTTTTATAATGCCATCTTGTGTTGCATACGGTTGCACAAATAGGCAAGAGAGGAAAGAACCTGGAATAACATTTCATAAGTAAGTTGAATTATAATTATTGTTGTTGAAGTGGGCGGTAGGAATTGCAAACTTGGTGCCTGTCTATAAATATTTAGTCATAGCTCTCAATGGGATTACTTTGTTCTCAAATTTTTGTTGGTGTAGTGTAGAAAATCAGCATACATTGCTATTTTGCACATAATAGACTAGCATTACTTTTTAACGAGTGTTGAAAATGAGATTTAAAGGGGTGTGTTTTACATCGCGATTCAGTGAATTTAGTATTGCGCTTTCTTTCGTCACGTTGCAGTTTATTCTGACAGTGTATGATGAAATTAAATGTGTTAATTTATGCTATGCAATCTAGGAATCTTGATGAAGCAAACGATGTTGTTACCGCAAATACAGTTTGCGATTCAAATACGCGTGTTATGGTGTGTCTACATAGTTTGATTCTGTAGCGGCAATTTAATAAGATTGTGGTTAGGTCTAAATGCAGTCTGTACCAGAATGGTTTTGTTGTTCCATAAGGGACAAAGAATTTATCTATTGCTGTTAGTAATTTAATGAGAACCAAGTTAGTGACAAAACGTGTATCGCGATATAAACTACTTCCAGGTAATCCCATCTAAGCTTACGATGTATGGAAACAAGATAACTATTTTTATTCTGATCTAGGCCGCATTTCAACCTAACCTCAAGTGGTAGTAAAAAAACTGAAATATCCATTCTGCGTGTCCACCATGTAATTCATTGTGGCTTTGGCAGAATTAATTTTTGTTCCAGACCGCATCCCAACCCGATCCCCTCAATTTGGAGACAGTATATCCGGAAAACTAAGCACGATATCGAAAAATTTTATTCTTTATTTTCGATTTGTCTCGTCGTGTTACATAAGAATCGATAATTAAATTTGACTTTTGCGAAATTTTTCTTCTCCATTTCAACTCACTTTTGATACAGTATATCTCGAGAAGGCGAGATATGGAAAAATTTTATTCTTTATTTTTTATTTGACTCGTCTTTTTAAATAATAATCCATCATCAAATTTGACTTTGACCAATTTTTTCTTCTGAATTTCAACCAAAAATATTTCACATTTGAGACAGAATATTTCGAAAACTAAGCAGGATATCAAAAAAATTTATTCTTAATTTTTTATTTGCCTCATCGAGTTACATAATAATCCATCACCAGATTGCGGCTTTACGTTTATCCTAGAGTACACTTGAGGCTTTTGTAAAAATACCCCGTGTCTGTATGGGCACTGCCTAGCCCCCCATTCCTCCTCCGCCCGGCGTCACTTCAATGCGTGGTGAAGGTCTCTTGCCTCGTCTCCATATATTTCTTTCCTCCATGGGTAATAATAGAATCTTAGTTGGTAAGTTTTGTAATCATGTATCTTTGGCGGAGTTGAGTCGAGTGTGGTCGCGTGCTTGCGCGGGAAGGCTCGCGTATGAGCTCCGCGAGTTGTATTTGTTATGTTGAGGAAATTATAATGTGTGTAACGTGAGACTGCGATTTAAGCGTATTAAACTGGATGTCGGTATTAATAGAATTGTGTTTCGTTTCTTGACGCTCGTTTAAGAAATCCTGAGTATCGTGAGCATATTAATTTAAATCTGGTAATTAAAAACAAGAGCTGTGTGGCTTGCAGTGTTAGAGGTGGTCGGAGAACCAGCCACCCACAACAGGCCGTATTTGAGATCATATCACGATAAGCAATTATCTTCCAATTAGCAGCTCAGAAAGGGAAGAGGTGACCATAACCAGAGTCTGGAGCTTGATTTTAGACGTAAGGGCATGGGGAAACTTACCGAAGGAAGTGCTGAATAATCTACCAGAAACATTTAAGGAATTTAAAATTAAAATTCATGAAGGGCAATAGTAGTTGGATGGGGAAGGAGCTGAAATTTTCTATAATCAATAAGAGTACAGCTTTGAAAATAAATTCCCCATCATTGGATCGGTGCCACATTGTCAGTTACCAGAATCTACTTAATATTTCTTAATCAGTTTGGAGGACTCAGATATACATGCACTGTACCTTATGCTGTAAATTAATGACATAACTGTTTGCTCCATAATTACGGAGAGCTTCCAAATCTAAACACATATAATGGTTACGATAACGCTGATACGATACCTTATCAAGTAGCTCAGCGTAGGTGACATGTCTGATAGTGTGTGTGACGGGACTGTCATGGATAAGAGCTACCTTTCTGCCTCTTCCCGCCTCCACATGTCTGTCCACAGCATTGTAGCACGCATTTAGCTCCCCACCAGCAAACCTGAAACACGTCATGATTGTAGTGGTGTACAAACTTACACCCTATAAACAATTATGGATGTTGGCTATTGGTAAATAATCTTCAGGAACCCCAGGGAGCAGTCAGTCAGTAATACATATCACAGAAATGTATTTACATTAATTAAATAAACGTGACAATTTGCATTATTAATTGTACTACTATAAATTGTTTGATTTAATAACAGCTCGAAAAATGTTTCTGTAATAAGATTTATCGGTACTAACCGTTTTAAACTGATCTAAATTATAGATAACAAGGAACTGAGAGTTGTAAGTCTTACTGTTCTTTCGTTAATTGCAGTAATTGGTGTGAGAATGGGAGTGGTTTCCATCGAGTGGCTATTCTTCCCGCATGTAAAATAAAACGATATTAGTGGTATAAAGCATGCCATCTTCTCTTATGTTCCCAGCACACGTTTCATTAACCATTATCAGAACACTTAGCTCCTTTCTTAATGGGTTATATTATTTTTCTGTACATTATTGTTATTATTATTATTAAGAGAGATTCTCCTCAATACAGAAGTTTTACTCCAATATAAAAATTAAAACTGACAACACAAAACTTGACTTCATCTTCTCAAAATATTTCTCCAGATATTTCAGTCTTGTGTATCTTCCTCTTCTGCACTAAATCCTCTTATTGCTGTTGTACACTTAGGAGCCAGGTAACATTGGCCATCCTCATTTCCTCCTTCTTTCAACTTCCCATTCCTGTACAAGTTTACTGTCTTGCTGATCTTCTCCAGAAAGACATACTTCGTAATATGTTTTTGATAGATTGTACGAGTTTGTGATCGATATAAGACTATCCAATAATGACTTAAATATAATTCTTTTTGTTCGTGCTCCATAAAATTGAATTGAGCTTCCCGATCACTTTCTGGCCAATATTGTTTCTGAATGTTTACGTGAGTGGTCTCTCATCCGGAAAACTGCTGTAGTTAACGTGAAAGTAGGTGAGTAATGAAATTTCAACTTGGGCACACGATTTATCGCAATTAAATGAAATTTAATTTAATATGAAATAATTGCTAAAACATATTGAAGTCATTACATCAGTTATTGTTAAAGGAACTGATCGAGGACGTGACAAAGTTACGACAATCATAGTTGTGCCTTGTTATCCAAAATGTTTATGCTGAATCTGGAAATTAGATGTCCCGAAAATGCGTTAAATACATATATATCCTGCGAACATCATATTTTGGTTTCTTTTGACTGTTAACGTTTTCCACCAGTGTTTTAATCATCCTGATACAGGATAAGTAGAATTCGAATCACTGACGTAAAAATTGAATGCATCTTCCTGCCTCTCAATGGACGTTTAGTAAATTTCACTCAATAAAATGAAATCATTTTCCAATCGCAATTTAAAGAAATTGGTGGGGTGTAATCTGACGCTTTTCCGTCATTGTTAATTTCTGTTCTAAAGTTTATTTGGGCAGTATTACTGCCTTGAAAAATGTGGCTGCTTATGCAAATTTTTCAGATTCTAAATTCTTTTGAATTCGTTCAGCACATTTTTAATTATGGACACAATAATTTTCAATCCTGGTTTGCCTTTTGAAAAGAAAATGCAATAATGATATTTTCTAGCTAGCAAATAATACCAGGAGGATTACGTTGAAGATTCAATTATAACTACATCAGTATCTCCTTACGTATGCTTTCCTCTGCTTATTTCGAGAGTAATCCATCGATTCGTAACGCTTAGATATATTAGTAAAATATCGTGTGTTGTACTGTTATTTTTGGTTATGGCTTTACACATCGTCGACATCGAGGTAATTAGAGATGAAAAGGAACGGGAAGGAATTCGGCTGTTGCCTTCTGAAGAAATCATCCCGGCATTCGGCTGGAATGAATTCGGAAAACTATGTAAAACCTAAACTTGGATAACCGGATGGGGATTCGAACCCGTGTCCTTCC
Source organism: Vandiemenella viatica (assembly GCA_031002005.1). Lineage (NCBI taxonomy): Eukaryota > Metazoa > Arthropoda > Insecta > Orthoptera > Morabidae > Vandiemenella > Vandiemenella viatica. The sequence goes on from CM061921.1 coordinate 85,670,874, forward strand.
GAATACCGAGTCAGAGCGTAACCACTGTACCACCAGGCACAATGGTGTGTTGTGCACTTAAAAAAAAATGAAGTGCCATAATATTCCCATGTCTCGTTGCCTAGGTGTTCTGTTGCTGAGGGAGAGCATCAATTGCCTTAACTTGCTATGATATAATTTTTTTTTTAATATGTAAGTACAAACAGGCAAAAAAGACATAAATTAAAAACAGTATCAATACTGTATTGTGGGCAAACGGAAGGTCGGCGACAGGATTCCAACCTGTATCAACTACAGTTCAGAAGCCAAAAGCACACTAAAACCTTGGTTAGAATCCTTTTCTGATCGAATTTAATTATCCGTGGGAAGAACATGGTTGAGAACACCAGTATGCAGTTTGCTGCATGTTTTTAACTCTCCCAAGTTGTTAAAAGGGACACCAGAAATATCGTGGATTTCTATTCGTCTTTTCTATTTTGCAACACCTTCAAGCTTTATTAAAAATTGGTTTTACTTTCTTTATCTTTGTTTGAATTTATATCGTTTTACAGCTTGCTTTATGTTCCGTTATGATCCATACATTTTCCATGGATCAGATTAATCGACCTGTTACTATTCCAGGTGTTTCAGCTCACTTATAACTGGAGAACCACTGATTCAATTTACATATAGTTTTTAGTTTCGGCTTCATTAATATACCGATCAAATTAAATTGTAAATAAAGCATCTAGAACCACTTTTCATTAATAACTGAAGACAGTAATTTGATTTCAAAATATTTAGCGTGTGGCCCTAGTATTAATTATACTAAATCTGTCAATGCATAATATCAAAAGAATCAACCATTGGTTATTTAAATACGAGATAAATTCATTGTTTCGCTATAAACTTTTAATATGCGTTGTATACTCTGTAAATAAAAGTCCGCTCCATCGTATGTCTGTCTTTAATAGGCAGCCAATTTAGAAAATAGCCTAAAGAAATATTTTTCGTGGTTAAAATAAATGTTAGAAACAATTTTTGAACATACTATCGATGCTTATCAAAATTTAAAATTAATTGATCTAAAAATGATTGTATAAAACTAAAATGAAAGACAGTAATCTTTCCTTTTCCATATCAGATTCATCTACCGTTGTTACTTATTCGCAAAGTACTTTCAAAAGTGGTATCCTGAGGAGAGCCTTGTGAGTGGCTTCAGCTTTTCATTTTACTGATAATCATCAACCAATTAGGGAACTTAACTGTCGCAATTTGTTTGTGAATAATGTTAACAGTGTTCTAAAATTATGTGATGAACATTAATTTGATTGATTGTGTACTGTGCACTTTTTGAGCCGAAGCTTAACTAATAACGGAACAGCGCCTACAAACTGTGGTAATTACGGTTGATACTCTAGGCCCGAGATTGAAACTGGGCCTATTAAGGTCGAGCATTGGAATCACCTGTACTTCCCCCAGTCCAGTATGGTGGCAAGACCAAACTAGCGGGTACACAAGTACTTAACACTAACAATTCAGCAGCTCGTAGTTAATTAAACAAACCGATATATCAGAATCATGGGAAACCCTCTATTAACATTTGCAACTTGACGTGGGTGGACTCGTAATAGTTGGCGGAGTTCTACAGAAGGGTTTGGGCAGTCATCGATACTGCATGGATGCATATGCAGTTGCGATGGCTGCGTGTAAGGTAGGTGCTCGACCTAGTGTACACAAGGTTCTGTCTATTATACATATATGTTCCACGAATTTCATGTCCGACGATTTAGTTGGCCATACCACGTGCTGGAATTGTCAATAATGCTCCTCAAACCTATTACGCCCGTTGGAGCCACTGTAAAACGACGCATTATAATCCTGGAATTTTCCACCTTTACCATGCTACGTAAATGTCCATTAACGGCTGCAAATGATCGCCAAGCAACTGAGCATAGCAGTAGTGGTGGAACACCAGTTTGTTGGTAGGCGTGGGAAAACCTGTCAAAATGTGATTAATTATGCACGTGATAATTTTCATAGTTAAAAAAATAGTAAAAAAGAACTACGTTTTGTATAAATAAATCTTCCTCAAACCTCGATCAAAAATTATTATTTACTCCTATCCAGAATTTCTTTCCAATTAAAATAACACCTTAAAAACAAATCAAGAAGGAATAATGCTGTTTCACTTTAAACCATTTTACATGTTTTTCTACAATCCATGGTAGTTCATCACTAACTGACGAGTTCATGAAAGCGTGAGGTATTACAGATCCGTGATCGCTGTGTTCCATCACTCTTAGTACAATTGCTGTTTTCATCTGGAAGAATTAATGGCTTCTTAACCGTTTCTGTGAAAGAATTATATCACACCAACTTATTTAATACTGTATTACAAACAGCGTCACATTCTTACACCCTCTTTACCTAGAACAACGTTTAACATTTCGTCCTTAAAAACAAATTACCCCCACCAGTCTGCATACGACTCCCGTTTTTCGTGTAAATGAGTCTGCACGAATAGGCAACTACATTTTTAGAGAGAAGAAATATTTTTATATTGGTTAAAATGAAAAATGTTTGTGACTGTTTATTAAAAACAGATGAATTTCTCCTCTATAAATGAAGTTAAATCTATCGGTTGTAAAAGAAAATACTTTTAATCTCATCTCAGTGGATATGACATAATAAACGTGACCTCTAGTTATGACAAATCTGCGTGTTCCAGCAGATGTTATACTGATTCCAAGAGCTTTGCAAGATCTGAATTTTAAATTAAACACGGTTTTGTGTAACATAGTATTGAAGTATTTATTGATTCATAAAGTACGCTTTTGGGAATTACTTATGGAAAATGGATGCCACGGTTTTTGTGGCAACGTGAACTGGCAAAATTTTCAGCAACATTTTGTATAAATGTGGTGGTACTTCGTTGATACAGCGTTCAGTTTCACCTTCAGTGCTTGTGGGGTCGAGAGTTTCTTGGCGTAAACCTGTGTCTTCAAAATAACCCTACATAAAAAAGCCCATAGGTGTTAAGCCCCAAGATCGCGACCACCAATTCTGGTCACCAAAACCAGGGCCGGCATTAGGGGGGAGGGTTAAGCGGGGTCAAAAGTACCCGGGCACACCGACTGATGGGGGGCCCCGAATACTGATTGTAGGGGCCCCTCAGGTCATGAAGCCAAGAATCCACCCATTTTGTAGAGCTAAAAAAAAAAGGTCGCTCATTTTATCCCGGGCCCGAAATTCCTAGCGCCGGCCCTGACCAAAACGGTAGGTGTCACGACAAGGAAAAGTCGTGCACTACCATCAATGTTGCAAAGGTGGCATGGCAAGCGACACCATCCTACTGACATATGTCTCCAAGAGCAATAACTTAAACTGAGACACTAAAAACTGGGCTATCGTGCCACGATAATGTTCATCTTTTACCGTTATTGCAGTACCTCTCTCTCTCTTTTTTTTTTTAAATATTGACCAATGATTCCGTCAGCCAACAATGCACACCAACCAGTGACACGTTATGGAAGAAAATATTTTTCTTGAATCATTCGTGAATATTCTGAGCACAAAAGTGGCAGCTTTGCGTATTAACAAAGCCATCGAGTTAAAAATAGGCCTTGTCACTGAAGACAATTTCAACCACAAAATCGGCATTTGCTTCTTGTTAAATGATCCGATTGGTGAACTCTCTTTGCAGCGAATGGTCTGATGGCATAAGTTCTCGAGTCAACCTGATTTTGTAAGCAGATGTAAATCTGCAGTGATAATACGATGTTGTGTGGCTATTGAAATGTCTAGTTCATGTGCACGATGACGGCTCGAGGTCCCTGGACTGTCTACCACACTGCCGCGATGTCTTGTACTGAACGATCACAACGAGCTCGTGCCCGGTGTTTTACGTCACCAACTGAACCAATAATTTCGAATTTTTTACAGTTGATGAATTCGGAGCATTATTTCTATTAAAACTTGAACGCACTTTAAGAAACTTTCATCCTTTTTATAATAAAGTTTAGCAATAATGATGGGTTGTTGTGTGGTGTCGCGCTCAATGTTTACTAACCCCTATATGTTTCCTGTCCACATGTCACAATTATCGACCAATCGAATCATAACAGCAATAATGGTGGGCAATTAAATTCTGGCACATTTATTGAAACACCGTTTTTTATTTAAATTTATGTAACAAACTTTTGTAAGCCGCTGACATTGAAACCAGAACGGGGTCTTATCTACACTTTTTGGAGTTAATGAGAAACAAACTTCGAAAAAAGTTTTGTTTGGATTCCGCCGTTTAACATCTTCCTAGTACAAGATCGTATAACAACATCGCTTCATTGAGACAAACGATGGTAATCATGTTACGTTCTGAAACTGTATGCATGCAATGAGAACTGTTGTAAAAAGTGTATTAACAAGTCGTGAAGATAATTGGACTGCTCACTGTCTCGCAGAATGGTAATTGCAGTTGTCAGAACTTTGATTTGTTTAATTTATTAAAGGGGGTAGGTACAGTTATCAGGTTTAAAAAATGATTTTTTTCTTTCGATTCACAAAAATAGTTTTTACTTTTGACTTCATATTGGTGTGGGAATTATGCGTGACTAAACAAAGCCCTGCTCGATTGACAGCCTTACTGCACTTGAAGGTAATCAAATCTATAACCTTAAATATCAAATCTTTAATCTTAAATATCTCAAAACAGCAATTCGTCAATTGATTTTGAAGATAACTTTTTTTCCACTTGCATAGATCTTTTTCAAATTTGTAGGACATGGTCTACATACTAATTACTACAGTCCCCATCATTATTGTTTATGCAGCTTTTCACAAATATAAAATATACCTATCTTTTTAAACAAAAAATCAAGAATTTTAATTTATTGAATTTTTTTTTATTAACAACAAATATAAAGTTAAATGTGTTATATTATTGGTTTAACTAATTGCCTCGATATTAGTTTACAAGATTAAGAAAAGATTTCTGCAAAATTTCAAATATTATTCTTTAAAGACCTTAATGACGACATTATTTTTAATTGTGAATTTGGATGGTACATTATCATATTGTTAAATAATATTTTTATTTTAAAAATCAATTTTTATATATAACTATAACACTTTTATCTAGTTATGAAATTTGAACCCCCAAATTTAAATAGACTTGGAGACAATGGAATTTAAATTTCTACAAATATTTGTGTGTTAGCTGTATCTACCCCCTTAAGAGAATTTTACAGAAGTCGCAAAAGTTAAACGGAAGTAAGTGGCTAAACTGTACGCAGTATGGTAAAAAAAAAAAAAAAAAAATAAATCCTGACACTGAAATATAAATTACGATACCGGCAGGCTGTGCGTTTGATAGTAAGGTAATAGGCATTGGATCAGTTGAGTAGAGACATTGGATACTGACCATTTGGTGAAGGGTTCATTGGAGTTGTCGAGCACGCGGTCCCATTGTTTGGACCAGGTGACGCATCGGCCGACTTCGGCCCAGAATTCATCAGGCTCCTGAAGAGAGCGCCGGAACACCTCACGGTATCTCAAGTTTACATCACCACTCTGCGTCAGTGATACATCTGCAACAACAATCGTAAAAAACAACAATTTATGTAAAGTCTGCCGGTACTGGACAGTGGGTGGTGTCGGACAGGAGCAAATTAAGAGCGTATAACACTATAACTACATTGAGACAAAAGATGTAACTTGTAGTCGGTGTGTTCACTGAAGCAAACTATCCAAGCTCTTTCCATTCTGGATATTTACGCTACACAGTTCGCGCTATGCTGTGGGGTCTTTGGTTTTAGTGCCTGCAAGAAGATAGTCTGATCGAACTGTAGCTTATCTCTGAGTAAGTTTATTCTGTTTTTATTATTGCTAGCCTTTTTTGCTAGCTATAAGAATTTATTTGGTACTCATTTAATCTTACACTGAATTACTGTTGTAATTAAATCTTGCACTAATTAAATAGTGTGTTTGTTATGAATAATACCACTTTAAACGCAATAGGTAAGATAGTTTTCCTTTAGTTATACATTAGTTCGATATCACCCTCAAACTTTTGAGATAAAAAGTTTCTGATTAATGATTTCTGCCCCAAAATAGTAGATTTAATTTTTTATAGCCAGACCGCTTTAAAACTTTTGATATCTCAAAGTTTTATATAATGATCTAATGTATTAGTTTTTCTATTTTCAAGAAAGAAGAAAAAAGCTAAGATGTCTCATACCATACGACCTGCCCTTATAGGAATCCGGTATGTCTGAAGAGTCACCGATTTAAAATTTATTGTTTGGGCCTGACGAACGGATACTTAAATGGGTATCAAACTCTGTTGAAGACCCAACTAGAACAGATCACTGAGTGCTGAAAACTAAAATTAAAACCATTTACTTAAACTTGGAGTTTACGTGAAATTCTTAGCAGGGCGTTAAAACGACAAGAGTACGACGTTATTACAAACGCCCTCTCAAGTGACTGATGGCATTCCTATATTTCCTCTTTTTTGTGCGGAAGAGGGATCTAGTTTTGCATCATACACCGCTTGTTTACTGTAATCGGTCAATGCTCCTTTTACGCTGCTGGTGTCGAAGTAGTGCTTGTTGGCATAGAAATAGTCATCTGCTTTTTTGGACGTGTTGACTGATTCAAGTTCCTGCGTTGGTAGTAATGTTATGATTTAATTTAATTTCAGTGGGACACATGCCCCAGTGACAATTTCCCTACAAACCTACTTTCCAATTTTAGTTTTTTGAAAAATCAAATAGTTTGAGTGTGATAACACCACCCTACTACTATTGCTCTTTAGAAATTTCCATTTAAAATCCCTTCAATGATTTCGTACAGCTTCTCCATAGGAAATTTATCCTAATCCCTGATTCTCTTACCTACAAAAGAAAATTTTCCCACTCCCTTAAACCTGAAATCTAGTGGCAACTTCCCATCCATTCGCCTTGACTGATTTCACCCGTTTCTTCTCTAATGCTAATTCAGAGTGATACCACTCATCCAGCAGGCTGGATAGAACTCTAATCCTTTCTTTCGCATCACCTCAAAAATCCTCCTCCAATAACTTATGCCTCTGGTTTGTGAACATTAGTGAATTGCAGTATTCTTTACTAACCACTGTTAAACGTCCTCCACCAATTATTCCTTTATCTCTGTGGTACACTACATAACCCTCTAGTACTCTTTCCTTTAACCAACATTCTGCCCTTATTACTATTTGTGGTTTGTGTAGCCCTATTAAGTTACCAAACTCTATTATTGTGTTCGTGATACTCCTACAGTTCACAACATACTCAGCATTATTCTTCACCTTCCTAGTTTTGGCTTCTCCCTTTATTGTTTCTCTGTTTCAATTACTTCCTTAGTAATTATGGCTTCTCTTATCATGTATCTGTTACCAGTATCCCAATGGTCACATATTTTTATTCCCTCACTGGCAGCCTCCAACCTAAGGAACTGTCCTGACCCCATCATAAGTGGAAGTGTGACCCCTAATAACTCAGAAAGTGCCCATTCCCCCTCTCTATTGAGGTGTTGGTAATATCCCATCTATGGCACAATACCCATGTCAGATATTACGTATTTCCCAAGCAGAGCATCCGTATCACAGCCGAGTTCGACTGAAGCCGATCATGGCTATTCAGGACCTGCAAGAGCTCCACCCTCGTATGCCGCGCCTCGTTTACCACCATCCTCTGTACTAAAGCTGCATTTCATTTAACTCCCACTATCACTACCCTGCCCTTCTTAGTGAAATCCGTGCAAAGTCTATGACCTAATGCTGCATTCGGTTACAAAAAAAAAACTTACCTCCAAATCGTTAGGAAAATCCGATATTGGTGATTCTCCCTGTGTCAATTATAATCGTGAAGGTGCTTTGTGCCTTAATATCTTTGACCCGGATGATGTTATATACCTCAAGTTTTCTTTGTACTTGCACGTTACCGAGCTTAACTAATTCTCTAAAGTTTATTGTGGTCATCTCCTCGTCTCGCGACATGCAATATTTTTAACCGATTGTGTCACTCACAGGCTGATGATCATGCATTTATGATCTGAACAATTGGAAAAAGGATGAATCGCAAACCCCTGGTGTTAACAACTTGTTGAAACCGTAGGGTAGCAGCTGAAGTTTAGCTTCTGGTGGAGTTTTCGTATCCGGATGATCACTTCTGCGCAGAGGACGGCCAAGTTGGCTAAATTATCAATATCATCGAAGGATGAACAAATGCGACCGTGCCAATAGACGAACTAAAGTACACTGCGCGAACTGACTGCCATAGTCAACGATGGACGCATTAGAGACGTGTCTGTACCGTCCATGCAATGACGTTTGGCGTTGATCAGATATGGCAACAGAAATCCGATTATGGTGTCTTTACTCACAGCACAGCATTGGATCCTATATGACTGGAAGAAGGTAACTTGTGTAATATTATCACTATCCCCTCCATTCATTTTTTATTATTAATTTATTACTATTATTATTGTTAATATTGAATTATGTTGCATTTATTAATTATAAGCATCCTGAGTGATTGTGTTGATGTTTGTAACTTGAGTTGTAATATTTTTGGATTTTCACAGATTGTAGTTTCTTTTGTAAACTAGGGTAGCATACTGTTGTTATATTTAAGTAACAATCTTTGAAGCTAGCCAGCACAGCTGGGTGGGCAGTGATTGTTGATTGGGCGCCTGCATTGTAGCATGGCAGGGAGCAGGGCAGTGTTTGTGTCGCGCCGCTTGCAGAAGGTTGTATGCCGCGAGTTCATGCTATCTGTACACGAACTAAAATAGCCTGTGAAATGTGTCTGAAACTGGGTTGAATGTAACACAAGTGTTTTAAATGTTGTTTCAAGTAACGGTGTTTGTTAAATTCAGTAGTATTTCGTCCAGAACAGTGAGTTCTTCATTTCTAGATGTTCTAATAATACCTTTCAATTTGGTTGTCGGCTATATGCCAAAAAACCGCAAATAAAACTATCCGAGCTAACGACTTGCATGTGTTGAGAGAGGAGATTTGGGCCTTGCTCGTCTAAGTAACAAGTCGTCAATCACTAACGTAGTGATCAGCTCTTAATTGGCTGACCATTTCTAGGATAATTACTGGCTCATATTTGGGCGACCAATGTCATAATAGCTTACACTTGGTCCGGTGAGTAATGTTTCCAGTTGGCACGCTCCGATGGTCGGTTTTGGGTGTGATGTAAAATCCATGAGGCCATGGAGAATAAGTAAGGGATTGTGCGAGGAGGGGGTTGATCCAATTTTTTTACCTAGCACGGATTGGGTCCTCTGGTCAAACTGAATGGGTCAATGGTAAGAAACCACTATGCCAAGTTGCTTGGTAATCATTTACAGCAATTTTTGGACTTTGTGTAGCTCCAGAATAATGAAAAGTTTCACAATTATAATGATTCGTGTAGCCGAATCAGTTTGTGCCCAATAGTTTAGAGGAGCATTCTGGACAATTCCAACACATGATTGGTCACCTAGATAACGGCACACGGGTCCCGTGAAAGATATTTGGGACATGATCAACAGAGCAATTCGTGATTGAGGCCGAACACCTATTACAACCACTCGGATTTAGGTAGAGCTACACTTGACCGACCCATTATTACACTGTTAGTCGGCCAGTGCCGATTACCCTCTCTCGTGTCTACTCTTGTCCGTAGGTCGTCCGTCAGACGGACGTGTTCCTAGTCAGTCTTCAATTTCCATTAACATTTTCACGTGGTTGTTTCAAGGAATCAATATTAAAAACTTCCGAGACAGTTAACTAGGGGTCACAGCATTTGATGGATAATGGAACGAAGTTTTGCTAATATTTTAGAACGAACATTTCAGGAACTTCTGATGAAGGTATAATTGAGGCAGAAGTAAAAATTTCATTTTTTTTAGAAAGATTATAACAGTAGTGGACAGGAAATTTCCGAACTTCCACTATAACTGAGGTTCACAAACTTTTTTGTACTGTGGACTTCTTTCCGAAATATTTTTTCTTTCCGACCTGATTTTTCCTTCATTTCGTAAAGTTAAATAAGTATTTTTCAGTTGACACAGTGCTGCTCAATTTGATAGTGCTTTTTTTTTTTTTTTTTTTTTTTTTTTTTTTTTTTTTGCAGACTGATGTAAAAAAAGAACATTTTTATTCAGACATTTACCGAAACGATGGAATTGAAAATTATATTTTGATGATTACAAACAAAAATTAGAGCACAATAACATTGTGAAAATTTTGATGAAATAAACCAGTAATTAATTGGATTCTAAGAAAATCTGGTGTATGTAGCACAAAGTTTATAAAAATCATTAATTAAAATATAAATTTAATTTCTTGATAAAATTCAACACAAAACAAGTGAATATTTGGATTTAGGGCGAAGTGAATCAGAATTTAGTAAAAGTCTTACAATTAACATGAAATAAAATGTAAATATTTCATAAGTAATGCTATTAGAGGGAGAAATTAACCTAATGCTCTGACGATAATTGTTTAACATTTGGCCTTAAGTGATTAAGATAAGGTCTCCAATATCGACGTTGATTTATTTATAACCAATTCCCTATGTTTAATGCCAGAGGCGCCGGCTTTCAGAAAACCTCATGGGTGCTCATAATTATTTGATGACTCATTAAAAAAAAAAAACAAAGCGACGTGTGTGAATCAATGTTGACGGGACTTTCATTGGAGGGTTACTGATTTGGCAGGTAGTAATAAAGACTGCTTTTTATCCTGAAAATGTTTAATGTTTCATGCAAAAAAAAAAAAAAAAAAAATCATCTTCAGAATTCTTGACAAACATGAACGAAGTCGCGGTCACCAGCTAATCTTACATAATTGTGAAAATCCAGTTATAAGCGAACAGATGGGCAAAGTAGGGCAGAAATATTTTTCATTTTCTAAATTCTATTCCAGATCAAAAACGTTATTATTCTCACCAAAATTGATTCAGCGTTTTTGACTTGTCTGAGTAATAAACTTACAGAATTACAAGTTTATAACACTAGAGGAAAGATAATTAATTATTGTTATACTCCTACTGAAATTCATAATTTTATTATTGCATTTGATTTGCATCCGCAAGGATCGGCATCGTGATTGAAGTCTCGGGTACAGTTAGTAATGAAATAGACATGCAGAGGAGAAGGAAGAAAAGACCGGTGAAACATGCTAGTTTGAAGAATAAAGAACGGTTACTTATCATAATAATATAAAACGGAAACCATTATATTATTATTAACAGTGTGTTACATAATTTTCCTAGCAGGAGATATTTAATACCTACTTAATCTACACAATATTCTATTTGACAGTATTAAAAATATATTATAAATTGTAATCGTTCTCTTAGATTAACACTTCAGGAAGCTAATTTTTTGAATTTTGAAAAGAAAAGTGGATTATTTTTGGTAAAAAAACGAAATAAAAAATAGACTTTTCTCACTTCTGGACACGTGACAGAAAACGCTCTAGGATTGGTGGACGCTTGAGTGACGTCACACGTATGTAAACGCGGCGGTTGCGGATGGAGCGTTTAATATTATCCAAGTTTTCAACTATTTTTTATTGTTTGTTGCTGGTCATTTCTTGTTATTAATGAAATTTCTTTTTGAATACAAAATCGAGAACAATTTGTAAAAGCCTACAGCGGAAAATATCAAAAATAGATGCCTTATTTGTGGGGCTAGCTATAGAAAAAAAACCTGCCTTTTATTCTGCTGAGCTTAAAAATGTAAAAGCTTCAATTTGAGAATCATTTATATATAAATTGAAAGTTAGAGATTGATTGTTTTGCTTTAGCAAACCATACGTCGAAAAATTCTGTACGCGAAATTTGTGCAGTCATACTGAAAATAAAGAAAAGTTGTATGGGTGTTGCAAACATGCGCAAACAAATTAAGGTATTTCTTGTAGCTAATAAGTAGCCCCTCCAAATAAATATAGTAAGATATTGGTATAATATGGTATATTGAACTAAAACTCAACATGAAATTGGCTCAGCAGTTTTTTTTAATTAAAATAATCTAGCTCTGTTTTAATGATGCTAATGATTAAGTTTAAAAATGTATTACGGAAAAATCATGCGTAAGCTTACCTTCAGACTCGCCAAAAGCAATAGCAACACACAAATCACTATTAGCACGCAGAAACAGCGTAATCATCGACCAAGCTCAGTCGAATGGCGCGGCCGACTGGAGCACTTGATTGTTGGATCACAGGAAGCCCATTGTTCAAACTATTTTTTCTATTGTTAGCTACGAATTCGCGGAAAATAAAACTTTGTTCTGAGTAATATGGTTTATCTACTTTGAATATTCCGTGGTTCGGATTCCAGGTTAAACTGTAGGTCCCAGAGGAAAGGAACTGGCCGTCCTACCTCTGACACAATGGTATAGTATGCCTCCTTCGGGTTGTGGACTAAGTTAAGTTTTTTGCTTTGAATATAAATTGTTTGTTTATTCATTTACCTGCCTCGTTTCACTTCATCTCACATGGAAAAACTGTGATGTTTAAGTTTTTACTATTAACATAAAGAGAAGCAACTAAGAAGTAGTATTCAGAGTGGTAATGAAATTCAGAACGTCCTGCGTTCGAACCTTGGTTGGGATAATATTTTTTTGCGTGCATCTTTTTCCGTTTTTGTTTGCACTACACAACGATGTTTTTATTCGAAGAATTCGTAATGGTTGCTAAGAGTCATGCAAGCGTTTGAAATAAATTGCTACCATACAACAAAACTTAATTTTTAAACTACCCAGAGATGGAATATCATGCAAAAAATACAGGTGCACGGCGGTAAATAATGGAGTTTATTTTAGAAGTGAGATCACTTGTAGAAATTTCACTCTAATCTTGCAACAGTTTCGGAACGCTTTGTGTCCTTTTCGTAGGAATTTTTACGTGACGATCTAACTGCAGGTTACCTTCCTGACGTAAATGCGTCTATTTAGGCGGTATTTACTTTTAATGTGCAAGTAATTAAAAAAACTGTTTGTCGGTGAGTAAGTAACGTCCAATTTCCTTTTTGAAATCTTCTTTGGTTGTGATTCGCTTATTATCCAAAAAAGTTGTGAAGCCTTCAGAAAAATAGAAAAATTAAATTGATGTTTTGGTGGATTTTCGGGAAGAATGATTATTCGATACAACCAACAGCAACTAGTATCCAAAGCAAACGACATAAGAAAACAAATTAAACATATTCCGAAGCGAGGATCGAACCTAAGGACCCTAACCCTAATAATACTAGCCTTATGCAATGTATTACATTTAACTCTACGAAATTGCGATGTAAATGAGATTCACAGAAAGCGAGTGAGCAGTATATCGGCGGCCGGCCACTTATTCGCGCTGAAGTATAACATTCCCGATCAGCTAGCAGGTAAAAAGTCCCACTAAAATAGCAATTATAAAAAATAAAATAAAAAATAAATAAATAAATAAATAAATAATAATAATAATAATAATAATAATAAATAAATTCCTTGTTGTAAATATTATTCTGTGCCAACCTCAGCATACCTCAATTATGTTTTTTCGATATTTATGAAACACAATTTTGAAAGAAAGAAATTTTTGAAATGTTAATAATTCGGTTATACCCCCATTCCCATTAGTCAGGTCTTCGATTTTGTTCTGAGACTTTACAAAAGAAGTTCTAAACAAATTTTCATGGTGCCTCAAATACCTACCTAAATATGTTTACCACCTCTCTGACTATGGTATCCTACTCCTCAAATAAGTTTTTATTCTCCGTAATGTTCGACGGTAGATGTCGATAATGGAATGGTTAAAACTTTTTTAACAATTTTATGACTTCAGGTTCAGGTATCAAATCTTTAGTATATATCCACAATGACAAATTATAAAAGAAACAATGTCTTCCACATTATTCAGTCTGACATTTGTTCATGCTGCATCTAAAAGCAAATTACGATGAAGAACCAAATGATCCACGTCAAAGTAATCTCTTCCACATAACTGCTGCTTGTATAATTTTGCCACTGAGAAATTGTTCCATGTTACTCAAATGTGTCAAAGCTTTTTTAAGTAAAGCGCGAAATCTTCTCTTAAGTTACATATAGCAACGATCCAGAATTTATGTCAGGAGTTTGATAGTAAAAAGATATTCAAAACATTGAAGACTTTTTAAAAACAGTTTTGCTTTCGCGCCGACATCATATTTCTGATTTCTTGTGTCGTTTAAAAAACATAGCAGTGCACTGTAATTGTTTAGAATAGTTTTCAAGGAAGATAAGCGACATTTTAGTATAAAACGATCGCAGATAAAGGTTTTGAGCATCACCAGCTGCTTGTGGTGATTCAAAACAAGAGTGGCATTTCTGCGAACCACATAAGACAATAAGCTCTTGCTTTAATACTGAAAAATCTTTTGTTTCAGGTACTTGTTTCATTATCGAGCAACCAGATTTAAAGAATGGGGGATGCAATGCAATGCACATGATTTGCCCTTGGTTCGATTACTAAGATGCAACTCAAGGCCCATATGCGCTCAGCTAGCAGAAGCAACGTCATCTGTACGCAGAACTAAACACGTCTCCAAAATATGTCTAATCTTTTAGCACGTCACTGAACATTTCATACAAATTCTCGGATGTTGTTGATATCGTTTTATAGAGACCGATAAAAGTTTCAGGTAGTACCTATATTAAGCTTAGAGTCTACGCAACGAAAGCAGAAAGTGACTTGTTCAATATTGGAAATGCCCTAGTGTCATCAACCATAATTGAGAAATAGACCGGAATTTCTTCTGCTTTGATTTTTCTTTATGTAGTACTTCGTCACTCAAAATTGTATATAGCTCTTTAGTGATACCGTGTGACAACGACCTATAGCCGTCGCGCTGAAGCCAGCAATTTAAGTCGGGAATATCCTGTGATCGCAGCTTCAACAATCGAATGTAATTTGAATAGTCATCTTTGTGGCACCTGATGGCTAGAACTTCGGTCATTAAAAAACGAACAGTTGAAATCATTTTTAAGAGGGTTGGTCTAGCTGTTTTTATATCTTGAAGTCTACTTTCAGATAACATGCGGTATATCTTGACGCCACGTTTTAAATTGGCTTTATTCGATAAACAAAAACAGTGAACGTCAAACTTTTCATACCTTTCTAAAGCTTTGTTCCATGATGAAGAACCACCTTGAGTGAATGCGTTGATGGACTAATCATCTCTTGATGATTTTTTCGGCGCAGAAACGCCATTAGACATTGTTTCCTTACAAATTTGAAAACAGTTCCTCTATATCTCCATTATCATCTGACACTCATTTATAAAACTGCGCCTTTTCTTTTCTTCAAATGAATTTAGAGAAATAACGTTTTCTGGTTGGATTTGGTGAGCTGCACTAAGCTGAGCTACAAGTACTTCAGGTTTGGGTACCTTACAATTTCGAACGAAAAACATAACCCTAATAATTTTCCGAAATAGACACGCGTGGTGCAACATCAATGCCAGGGGCGTAGCTACTATGGGGCTACGCGGTGCAGTGCACCGGGGCCCCTACGCTCTGGGGGCCCCAAGCATACCTCTGGGGGCCCCAAAGCGCACCTCTGGGCCCCAAGAGCGCAGTTGAGAGGCCCATGAGCCTTCATGGCAAACTGGCGACCTTTTTTTAGCTCTACAGTCGTCTAAGGGGGCCTCAGAGACAGGACCCTCTCACTGCTCAGGGGGGCCCCCAACCACTGCTCAGGGGGCCCCTAAGCACAACTCAAGGGCCCCATCCTCAGCTCAGGGGGCCTTTACCAGCAACACCAAGCAAAATAAAAAGGTCCCCCATCTGGTCTGAGGCCCATAATAAATTTTTTGCACCGGCGCCCTTGTTGACCTAGCTACGCCACTGATCAATGCATAAGCGTTTTACCAGCTTGACTGACTGAATGAGACACTTGAGACAGATCCATGGCCGCGAAAGCGCTGGCAGCACTGTCGACGGGTGAGGTGCCGCGGATGGCGGGCTAGTACTTGCGCGCAGGGTGAGTTGTTTCGCTTGCTTCTGTGCACACACTTCACAAATCCAACCAACATTTACTTACCACACACAAGATGGTGTTACATATGACGTAACGTAGTGTTCATGTTATCATTCGACGCGCAGTAGCACACGCTCGCATCGCACAACCGCGATCTCTTGAGACATTGGTTCCGCTCAAAGTCGGATACTGATTAGTTTTGATGCCTATGCTCATGGGTGCTCCGCACCCACTGTATACCTCTCGTGGGTGCTGTAGCCCCCGAGCACCCACAGAGTCGGCGCCCCTGTTTAATGCACTAAAAACCCTTTCCACAAGGTGTGAAGATGGAAAAGCTATCGAAAGGTTTTTTGCGATAGTTTCATAATGCAGGAAAAGCAGTAGGTATATCACTCTGAAGCCAGAACTCCTGATATCCCTTTTTGAACTGGGCCTTAAGTTCTTCGTTAATGATGATTCCGATCAGTTCTTCTTCTAATTCTTCAATAGCACCGTATGGATCGATAACCGAGTGCGATATTTCCCTACTGAAAACTCCCTCAAATCTGGTTTTAAAGGCTGTGTGAAGGCTACTTAGGCTAAATACTGAATATAGGCCGAAATGTCATCATCCCCGGCGTTTGTCATTGATAAGTTGGGGAACTAGGAAAATTCGTGCCTTGCAATGTTTTGCTTGAATAGATTAATTCTGACAAGAAGAGCTGAAATTACGAACTTATTTTTATTCAATTCAGACTGCCCTCTTGTAACTGTACGCTAATAACATTAAAATTAGTAAATAAATCTGTTAAATAAGCCATATCTGGTTTTAATTTCATCTGTACTAAAAAATTTACGAGCACTTTACAAAATACTTGAATTTTTTAGCGGATCCCCAGATTTCTTTGTTGTTGATATGGACCCCCGGTAAAGCTTCCTACGGACGACATGATTTAATGGTCTGATCAGGAGTAATATAATACAGTCTATAGCAGTGATTCCCAAGTTGTACCCCAGGGGTACGTGAAGTTACTTTAAGGGGTATACATGGTAATCTCCTGACCAAGGTAGTCATAAAGATAACTGAAAAATAAAACAATTACGCAAACGTTACCTACGCCAAAATATATTTTAAGACAAACTATGTGTGTGTGAAATATATTACTGTAATGCTGTTGTTGTGAGAAGCATTCGACTGTTATAAACGCATTTATTTAATAACATTTCGGCTATGAAGGGTACGTGAGGTTGAGCATTTTCTTGAAGTGGTTCTAGGGAAAAACTAATTGGGAACCTCTGGTCTATAGGTTTTGTCATCTGATAAATCCTTGTCCAAGCCGTCGATTGGTAGAGTCGGCCTTTCTTGTTAGGGTCTGACTAGGTCAGGTAGTGTATAGCCCGATATGATTTAGTCGGGTCGATTTTTACTACTGTAGAAACATGGTCCCAGTCACCAAAATCATTTTCGTCAAGGAAAATACCTGTAACCAATTCAATACCTGAAACCCCAAGTTGCGATAATACCATGGTAGTGTCAAATTCCGAATATAATCATTTTATTCACACTGTACCCTTTCCTAATGTCAACATATCTGGCGACACATTAAAATTCCATCACAGTCAGCACCACCCCAAACATCTATCAAAGAAAAATCTCTGGGGATTCTAACCGCGTCAAAGTGAAGACTTCACTTTGACGCGGCTATAATCCCCAGAGATTTTTCTGCAGTGTTGGCGCTGCCAAAATGTACATAGTTATCTATCCAAGAACATTACATTTTGACGGAAAATTGTTTTCAACAACCAAATGCTGTTTTTGAAGGTGATGAGACAATTTTTAAAGAATTGTTAATTATGAAAAAAATGTTTCAGATTAATATTGTGGGTGATAAAATTAAAATTACCTTGTGCGAAAATTAAAAATAACAGTGACAGTAATCTGTTCTTGTCATGTTTAACTATTTCATTAGAATGTTCTAAATAAATAAAAATTTCTTATGGTTATATGTTTTTATTATTATTATTTTTTTTTAAAAAAAGGAAAACTTTACAAATGGCCCCACATGTTACTGGTATTATTTGTGATAATAATTGTGCAGATATTGCCGCGCAGAGTTTAATATCAGCTCTCTAGTCGTTGATAAATACTTTAAAGCTGCAATTAATTCTGTGATAAGGGTATCTTTGTGATTAGAGGTTGTACTACATTTCGCAACTCGGTGAAACTTTGGTCATCAGTTCCGAAATAATTGCGAGAATTGTCACCCTCAAGTTCTCTAATTTCATGTGGGGTCAAGTCATTCCTTTTCTTAAGCCATTCTCTAACCCACATTCTCCTCTTTCTTCTTTTGTTGTCTAAATTAATACTTAATGCGTAAACAAGTGCAATTTTTGGTTCTTTGGATAAAATATGCAGCGTAATGACCGTGCAACTGTATCAAAGGACTAAAGAAGACTGCAGATCGTGCCTTGTTTAGATTCGAGACCCGATAGGGTGAGGCCAAACAAATCATGTTGTCTGTCGAAATCGACACCTGTGGTGAAAAGTGTCGATGAGATGATATACGGTGGCGTGTCCGTAAAAAGTGTCTCAACCTTTAGGCAATTGTCAAGATAGCATGGCTGCAGATCTCCCTTGGGTAATTCTTTTGACAAGTTGAGTCCATGCCACGCCGATTTTGTGCACTTCATAGGGATATCGTATGTCCCACACATTACTAGGTAGGTATTCAGCGACTTTTAAAACTTCAGCGTTCACGTGCATACACTTGGAAGTTGAAACTTATGCGTAGAGACATTCACGTTATGGTGTTATGAAGCATTATACTGCAAATTCTATATCAAATCATCTCGTGTATTAACCTTTTTTTCCTTCAACGGATCATGTTAGCCAACTTACCACAATCAAAAGACCCTGAAGACAATTTTGCTCTTAGAAGCATAACACCACATTAAATCTGTTTAGAAATCACCGTAAAATTTATTTTACGCTGTAACTGAAACATTTTGTTTTTAAATGGTTGCAGTTTTTCTTTGCATATTGGTAACTGAGGATGTTCCATATGATAAACCATTTTTATCGGATCTCAGCACATGTATGGAATGAAAGATATATCGGAAAACCATGGTTGTGTTTCTCTATCAGAACTAACAGGGCGTAATATATCAATATTTTGGAGGACAGTGGTTCTAACAAAGGTTGAACTTGTCGCTGTCCTAATGAAGTGATGCGCCAGCCAAACAAATAAATTACGTGGACGAACTAATGCAGGCAGTAAATTTGTGTCCCCCCTGTCGAAGGGGAAGAGGGAAGCAATAAAGTGAAGCTGGCTATATTTGTTTCAGGTACACAGGTACGCTGATTGGATCTCAACACGTCACGCCTTCCCATGCTACGAAGCTAAACGACGATCAAAGCTTAGGTTATATTAAAAAAAAAAAAAAATTATTAGTCAGTTGGCCTGTAGGCCATACAGTCGGAATACATTACACATACTGCTTCTTTTATTTAAAACAAGTGACAGTGAAGATTGTAAATTGGAATTTACACAACAGAATTATACATATAAGAGAAGTGAAAACTGTACAAAGTTTTAAACATAACAAACATTATAACAGATATTTAACAACTGTCACCATCTAGAGATAGGTCTGCTGTACAGAAAAAAAGTTAACTCTCGAAAATTTTTTCCATAAACTGAAATTACAAAAACTTATATTTCTATATTGTACTTGCAGTATTTGAGCGTTTTCCAGAGCCCGGAGATGACCTGCATTAACTGTGTAGCTTACACCCTATTGTTTCAGATATTTTAAGATGATGTCTGTATCATCTTTATATCTTATGGATCAAAAAAAAAAAAAGATTGTTAGCGAAGCCTCCGTCACACTAATAAAGTGGATAATTTTCAATATACAGTATATTTTATGCAAGTGGCTTCTGAACCTACCGCGGGTGAGCTTTAATCTAGAAATTACGGACACGGCATTTTTCGTGACAGTTCGTGAGGTACCACCCTGATGTTGGTATTTGGTGCTGGGTAGTTGTGTAATGCCTTTCCTTTTGTAGGCCACATAGAGTTCCGATACTCAATAGCTTTATGTCAAATCAGGGGAATAAGGTAGGTTCCTAGTAAAAAATCTTCTTGGCTGCCTGTTTGGGCAGCTAAATTCGATAAAAACTCTTGCATTGCCAAAAAAGTCCAATATGAACCTTAACCCATACAAGGGATACGTTCATTCCTTGAACATTCATCATTATCAGCCAGTTCAATCATTTACTGATGTGGCCTCTTAAAGGCATGATTTCAGGTAGAACTTAAGCAGTTTCCTCCAGGTTGAACGATCTTGGGTGATCCTCTGCCAGTTAACTCCGACAACCCTGCGCATGTCCTTGTCTCATCGGTCTGCGGTGATCTCTGGGGCTCCACTCTAACACTGTTTTTGTCCATCTCTGGTCTTTTCTCTGCGCAATATGGCCGACCCATTGCCACTTCAAGGATGCTGTCTTCTCTAAGATGTCTGTGACCTTCGTAACTGACCTAATGTCAGTTGCTCTTTTCTTGTCTTTTCTCATTAGGCCTAGCATTGACCTTTCCATAGCGTTTTGGGCAGTCTTTAGTTTACCTTTTGTAAATTCATTTAGAGTCCAGGTCTCACAGCCGTATGTCAGTACAGGAAGAATGCAGTGGTCATAAACTATTTGCTTTGGATTTGTGAGGATTTTAGATTTCACGATAATAGAATGTCTCGCAAATGCTTGCCATCCCAGCTTGTTGCGACGGAAAATTTCGGATCTTATATCACCTCTCATGTTACAAGATGGCCAAGGTAAATGTACTCACTGACATTTTCTAAAGATTCATTAGCTAGTTGTACATTCCCCTCTGTGGTACATTTGTTAGACATAATTTTTCTTTTTGAAAGATTCATTCTTAGGCCAACTGCTTTACACTCGGAGGCGAGGTAGGTAATCAAGGTTTGGAGTTCATCAAGGTCATTAGCGACAAGCGCAATGTCATCAGCAAATATGAAGTTGTTAAGTATTCATTAAATCTAATATCTTGTACAGAAGTGGCGTCTCCCATCCGTCATTAATTCTATCATCAAATTTTTTGAGAGCCAATTTATAATCCGTTAGAATAACAATATTTGGTAGGTGTGCATTTGGTACATATACTAGTGCTTGATATATTGCTATTAGTTCTGCTGTAAACACGATGTTTCATCACATAACTTGAACGGTTTCTCTACACCGTTCGTAATTCCAACTAGATTATCATTTTTTGACCCATCTGTGCAGACGAGTGTAGCCCGTCCCATTTTACTGAGATATTCACTTAATATATTATGGTTCGTAACAGCATTTTATGAATATATCAGACTCATAGCCGAGAGCTCTTGCGACTGATATTCATTAAGATCAGAAAAGGCTTCAGTTAGGAGTGGAAAGTTTCGATGTATTCAGTAGGTAGCGACTGATGTTGTAGCACATAGAGAAACATAGTTATGGGTTCCAACTCACAACTGTGTTTCTTTGGGTAGTCCAGATACGACTAATTTTCATATTTCAAATAAACAGAATAAAAATAAAATTAATATACAGAATGATGTCAGTCTCGGGTTTTAATACTGCATAAAGCGTTATAAATAATAAGATTATGGCAGTGAAGGGTAATGGTATGTGTATTACAATTTACTGCTTGTTCGCTACATAACAAAGTGAACACAGCATATCACTGTATTGTATGCATAGAACGGTAGACCAAGATTGAATCATTCAATTTAATGTTGAGTCTACAAACTGTTGATCCTGTTTTAAAAAAAGAATTGTTCAATAAAAACTATGGCATTTTAGGGAAGCAGGAAGTGAAAGAAAACTATGCAGTTAATAATGTTTGTTTCTAATAGCGGAACTAATTTTCTTTATTAAAAAAATCTCACAAAGCTTGATTTCCACCTGGGGCTGGGAGTGTTTTAATTCAGTGTCACCTTACTAAGCAGAGGAATAATATTATTGATGATGAAATGATGAGTGCACTTTTTTTTAAAAACTAATGGCTTGTCGCCTCGTCGACGCCGAGGTCATTAGAGGCAGGATGGGTCTTGGGACAAGGAACGGGATGGAGTTCGGCCATGGCCTTTTGAAGGATGCATCCCGACATTCACCTGGAGTGATTTAGGGAAACCATGGAAAACCCAAATCTGGATGCCCGGATGGGGATTTGAACCGGCGTCCTCCCGAATACCAGGCCAGAACGTTAACAGCTCACCCATCAGGCTCGGTATGTGATGAATGCAGTTATTGAGAGAATAGCATTACAATCTTTTACTTCTATTAATTTATAAAAAACCGTATTAAATGTTCTTTGCTAACAGTAAACATGCTGGATGTATCCTACTAGCCTTAGGGCTACTCCAGCCAGGAACAATATAGTGAGTTGCTAGGTTTTTTGATAATACCTTTGGCTTTCGCTACATATTTATGGATTACGGCGACCGCTTTCTTGGTTGCAAATGACAGTGTTGCATCAGGTGTTTTCCAATAATTCTTTCCTTATATCTTTTTATATCTCGCATCGTAGCATATAATGATAGATGTCCTCCAGAGAGTTACTCCTGAAGCACTTCGTGGTCCCGACTATCTTCAGGATAATCAGTTTAGTAGAACGTGCTCAGTGCGAAGACTATTTATCAAGGTAATCTCTTTCTGATAATTCGAAGCTTATCTTCAATTTTGTTGCCAATCCCCGATGCCTAGTCCGTGGGTATTGTCTCTCCATCTTGTTTCCCAGTCATTCTTGATCATGATGGACGTGGTGTGCCTGAGGACTGTGAAGGGTATCGGAAAGCTCACCTTTTATGTGGCAGATGTTGGCTTTGGGCTGCCCTGTCCACTATCTCATCACAATGTGTTCCCACATGGCTCGGCACTCATTGGATCCTAACATCTAAACCTTTAGAAGTTGTTTTGAATAGTTTTCTCTCTACTTCGCAGACTAAACATTTTTTCAATATATATATATATATATATATATATATTTGATATTGCCCAAGATTTCGTTACGCTCGGTCTGGAGAAGGTCACAAATGATGAAGATGTTGAACATAATTTTTTTTTTCCTATTCCTCATTGTATACATACTTTGATATATTCCCTTGTGACAAGATGCTTCTGTGAATTTTACGGTTTTATTCAGTTATTTTTCAGTGTATTTCACTCTACTCTTTTTATTGAGATGAAGGAACCATTGCTGTAAGAGGTCCATGTGTTATGCTTATAAAATTTTAATTCAAGCAATGTAGGAATAGATGAGATTAATTAAGAGTGCTAAAATTCCTAGGGAAAGAAGGAATTGAATGTTTGTTCAGACTGATTAATAAAATCTATGCAGCAGATATTTATAAAAGAGTCTTCTTTATTCACCCGTAGGGCTCTCAGGTGTGAAACCGCCGTGCCATATGTTTGACATTATAGGCTTCACAATTAATTGTTTATTACAATATGTAGGATAATGGAAACTTGAAGAAATATTATATGAATATTAATTTGAGTTTAGGATAAACCACAATAAAATAGATGCAATTCCGTGGTATGAACGTATCAAGGAAAAAGGAATTTTTTTTGGCATATGTAGACTTTTAAAAAGCTTCGGATAAATTTAAATGACTATAGGTGTTTAAAATTTAAGAGAAGTCATGACTGAAATATAGAGATGGAATAATAAATTTTAATCTATTCAAGCTTATTTCTTAGGGCTTTACGCCTCGTCAACATAGTGCTCATTAGTGACGGGAAAGGATTGAGAACAAGGGACGGGATGGAATTCGGCCATAGCCTTTTGAAGGAACCATCCCGACATTCGCCTAGAGTGATTTAGGTAAACCACGGAAATCCAAAATCCGCATGATCCGACGGGGATCCGAACACATGACCTCCCGAATGCCGGGTCAGAGCGCTATCTCACTCTACTTAAAAAGTTGGATATGATATAAGTAGTGGATCATCAGTTAAAAGGAGAGAGGTAGATATAATGCTTTGACATCACATTAATATTCAACTAGAATTTAGGAGACGCAACCAAAGTAATGAAAGAAACATTTGATTGAGGCCTAAGGATTCAAGTAGAAAGAATCGCTATGCTACCGTATGATAATGGTATTGCTCTATCTGCTGGTAAGAATTAGGATATGGAGAAATTATTGAATAGCATGAACAAAATATTCGTTTCAGAAATATAAACGCCACTAATGTCATGAAGAGCAGCAGTAGTGTACCAAAGGACAAAAGAGCAATAAAACCTGCGTTTAGCTGCGTAGGTTGAAGTGCTGACACACTGGACACAGTCTGTTCTGATTATGTTTTTAGGCTGTTTTTAGTAATGATCTAAGTGAAACTTGTTTTTTATTTTTATTTTTTCATTTGGCTTTACGAGGTCATTAGAGGCGGTAAAGGACTGGGGACAAGGAACGGGAAGGAATTCGGCCATGACCTTTTTGACGGAAGCATCCCTGCATTCGCCTGGAGTGATTTGGGGAAACCACGGAAAACCCAAATCTGGTTTGATTTACTTTCGTGTTTATTGATTTTCCTATAAAACATCCAGCCCGATGACATTTTCCACGGTTTGTAGATACCTTCAAAGAATTAATATTTTCTTTTTATCGCATTGACAATTTAATTCACCGTTCGTTTTTGATTGTTTTGTAAATGAAAAGGCTAATGACGTCATTTACGCCTGCAGTCAGAATCATTTTCCACGAAGCCAATTGAAATACTGCTTCAATGCATGCTCGCCACATTCACCAACAGCGTCACACGCAGTCACTACTTTCCAGCTTTTGCAAACGTAACGAAAGGCATCATTTCTTTCACAAGTAGCCTCCGGCGTCCAGAACAAAAGCAGACGGTGGATACAGAAATTACGCCTGCCCGGCGAATTGCACTGCCCTAGGCAGGCAAACGGCACAAGCGGCAGTATATCCACAACTTGCGTAATTCTTCTCCTAGACTGACTTTTCTGCTAGTAATATGTAACTGTAGCAATTATCCTTAATCTATATTGTTACAAATTTGTTAACAAGATACTAGCAGATCTGAACAGTGATACCGTAAGTGTGTAGACTGGAATGCAGATTTTTTTATCGGATCCAAAACAGAAACTAATGGAGTTTGATTTTACGCTTTTTAAATCACCCTCGTCCCCCCACCTAAAAAAAATCCCAACAAATCTATCATGTGCCCTGCAATAAGCCTTGAATTAGTCAAAACTGAACACAAAACACCAATACTCATGTTTAACAACAATATTCATCTCCAGTACCTGTTGTAAGATGAGATCGCATTTAGGGTTGCTAATGTGGTATACATTACGCGAAGTAAATTTTGGTTTCTAACTTCTCCGTGTAACATAATGAACAGAAACTTCGCTTTCGATTTTTTGAAGTGCGTATGCCTCATTTGAATATTTTCCTCATTTATAGTGAGATATTCAGTTTGTTTGAATATTTAATATCACGCCAATGCAACTGGAATTGTTTACAGTCATTTTTAACCGAAAGCGATTTATTTCATTCTCAGAAACATCTTTATTGGCTCTATACGTTGAATATGTATACAGGTAATCAATTCGTTTTATGCTACATGTTACACTGCAAAATTATGGTATAAAAATTAATTATTTACATTATCCATAGCTTTACATTTATTTATTTCTATACACTATTTCCAGTGTATTGGTTTTTTTTTTATCTGCTTAACATCTCTCTAACAGCGAGGTCTTTTAGAGACGGGAAAGGATGGGGTGCAAGGAATGGGAAGGAATTCGGCCATGGCCTTTTGAAGGAAGCATCCCGGCATTTGCCTGCAGTGATTTGGGAAACCATGGAAAACCCAAATCTGGATGCCCGGAAGGGGATTCGAACCGCCGTCCTCCCGAATGCGAGGCCAGAACGCTAGCCGTTACCCCACCACGCTCGGTCCATTGGTTTTTAGCTGCATTTTTGTACCATAGGTAATTTCGCTGTATATCTTTTTCAAAGCAGTGAGAGTACAAAAATGCAGTAGTTAGCGTTGAATTGGTCCATATTGTCAGAATAATACACAGACGGAAAAAAAAAATCCCAACACCAAGAAAAAATTATTGTAGAGTAATGAAATTTGGACAATGCATTTGTCAAGTTAACATGTTTAATTGATTAAATTTTCAAGATCACAGGTTAATTTAAGCTCAAGAAAATGCATTTCAAATGTGAAATACTGTTAAATTAATAGCCGGTGTAACCTCCAGAATTTTGAATGCAAGCCTGCAAACGTGAATGCATTGTGTCATACAGGTTTCGAATGTCACTTTGTGGTATGGAGTTCCATGCTTGTTGTACTTGTGCTGTCAATACTGGGACGGTCAGTGCTGGCTGTGGATGATGCTGGAGTTGTCGTCCAATGATATCCCATACGTGTTCAATTGGAGACAGATCTGGTGATCTCGCAGGCCAAGGTAACATGTCGACACTCTGTAGAGCACGTTGCGAGACAACAGCGGTATGAGGGCGAGCGTTATCCTGTTGAAAAACTCCCCCTTGAATGCTGTTCATGAATGGCAGCACTACAGGTTGAATTACCAGACTGACGTACAAATTTTCAGTCAGTGTGTTTGGTATAACCACAAGAGTGCTCCTGCTGTCATAGGAAATTGCTCCCCAGACCATGACTCCAGGTGTAGGTCCAGTGTGTCTAGGCCGCAGACAGTTTGGTTGCAGGCGTTCCCCTGGCCTCCTTCTGACCAACACTCGGCCATCACTGGCACCAAGGCAGAACCTGCTTTCATCAGAAAACACAACAGATCTCCACTCCGTCCTCCAATGAGCTCTGGCTTGACACCACTGGAGTCGCAAACGGCGATGGCTTGTAGTCAGTGGAATGCACGCTACAGGGCGCCTGGCTCGGAGCTGTCCTTGAAGTAACCGATTTCTAACAGTTCGTTGTGTCACTGTGGTACCAACTGCAGCTCGAATTTCTGTAGTGCTGCCATTCATGAACAGCATTCAAGGGGGAGTTTTTCAACAGGATAACGCTCGCCCTCATACCGCTGTTGTCTCGCAACGTGCTCTACAGAGTGTCGACATGTTACCTTGGCCTGCGAGATCACCAGATCTGTCTCCAATTGAACACGTATGGGATATCATTGGACGACAACTCCAGCATCATCCACAGCCAGCACTGACCGTCCCAGTATTGACAGCACAAGTACAACAAGCATGGAACTCCATACCACAAAGTGACATTCGAAACCTGTATGACACAATGCATTCACGTTTGCAGGCTTGCATTCAAAATTCTGGAGGTTACACCGGCTATTAATTTAACAGTATTTCACATTTGAAATGCATTTTCTTGAGCTTAAATTAACCTGTGATCTTGAAAATTTAATCAATTAAACATGTTAACTTGACAAATGCATTGTCCAAATTTCATTACTCTACAATAATTTTTTCTTGGTGTTGGGATTTTTTTTTCCGTCTGTGTATTTTGATCCAGGCTCGCATAACGAAATCTACACTGATTAGATTTAATTCTTTCAAGGTACCAAATTCTGTATGAGACCTCACAAAACAAGAACAAAAATGTTTCCACAAAACAGAAATGAGCAGACTAGGAAGTTAGTAATTGTTCTTGACGATATTGAGAGGGGAATAAGTACGTTAGTAAAAAGTAAAGCTATTGGTAAGGATAATATTAATACATATGTTTTAAAGTTAGTTGGATTCACTAATGCAATGTTCTTAGAATATAATTTATATCAAGTCTGCAGAGCTGCTGCATACCAGGGGACTGGAAACGATGTTCCATAGTTGAGTTGTAGTTACAAAGAGGATTGAGAATTATTGGCTAATTACTTTGACCTCAATCGTTGGTAAGTTTATGGAGAACTTTTTTATTTTTTTATTTTAATGGCATTTGGATATTCTCCTTACAGCCAGCCTCATATCATTATAATACCTGTATCAGTGAATACATGGATCAATAACAGCATAAGACTGAAATAGGAATACAACTGTTTTCACCATTGATAACACACCCAAAACCAGCGCCAAACTGTAATATGATATGATATACAATATAACAACACAATTACAAATACAATATATAAAAGTAATTCAATCCCATTATACATAATTTGACCACACAAAGATACAGCATTCATGCTTCAACACTGGGTACCACTGCACAGACATACCGCAGCCATGCCGCAACATAGTATAATATGCAATACAACAATGCAATCACACACACAGCATACACAATACAATTAGAGTATAATGTTTACAGTCTGTTTACACAAACTTGCGACACTCACTTTTCAACACAGAGCGTCACTCCACAGTCATACGACATCTAGACCACAATACAATATACAATATAACAACGCAATCACATTCACTATGTACACAATGTGATCAAAATATAATATATACAATGTGATTGCCCAGAATTACAGGATCAAAACAATAACATTAAAACTTGATGTTGTTCTCTTCCAGGAACTTCGTTATTGTTTTGTAGATGGCAACATCTTCCAGAGCCAGGAGGTGGGTAACGTTTATTGGTAATTGTATTCCCAATCCCACAGGTTCGATGGAGAACTTCATATGCAGGAATGTTTGTGAGGAAAGAAAGGGGTCTCTGAATCAGGGAGGTGGGTTTACGAGGGATTATGAACGTGAATCTCAGTTAGAGAGTTATGTGTAAGTTATTTCAGATTAAATAAACAAGCGATGGTTGCTTGACTACAGCAATGGATCTCTGCAAGCATTTGATAGAGTTAGACATAAAAAGTCAGTAAATACGGTTAAAACCAATAGTAAGTCAAAAAGTAACTTGCTGGTTGGAGGAATTCCGGAGATGCACAGCTGGGAAGAAAATCGTTAATCCGTTAATTAAAAAGTTAACAAAATTGCAAAAATGTAACTTTTAAGCTAAGCTAAATAGTCATTAACGGTCTTCTCAACTTCCATTAAATTGAACTTTCATTAACTTTAGTCTGTTACATTGGTTTTTGACGTCATTTCGTTTGTTTGAATTGTGCGCCGCGCCACCCTCGCACGTTCGGAGAGTCGAATGGCGAACGAATTAAGTAATACGAAGTGTGAGAGCGAAAGTGATGCATATAGAGTATAACTGTTATGCTAGTCATGGCGTAGGACATTCTGCAAGGGTTATGCTGAAGAACACAGCCTCCGCGAAGACAAGAAAGTCGTGCAAGAACACCAGTCTGTCATTACGATTAAACGAGCCCAATTTGCTAGTTTTCGTTAAGAAATCGATACTTGCATCACATATCACGGTACATAACACATTGGTATAGGGTGCAGTAATGCCTATTATAATTCGTCGGGAAACGCTACCCTCCCAGTCTGTTGCCGTCGGCAACTTGCTGGGTCCGTGGAGCCAGCAACTCCCGCCACACGGCACCGTGAATCACCGCACTGTTTAACACCTCCGCTGCCCCAACAGTGTTGTGAATAAACGTTTCTTTGCGGTTTGGCTGGTTTGGGGCTTCATACTCTTACTAATCTGTACCGTGTTTGAGTGTGAGTAAAATTATGGTACGTTACAGTTTGCAACAAAGAATATTTCTCTACGATACATATGTGAAGAAGAAGTCGTTTAAAAAGTGTCGCAGTAAATTTCGTCGCGAATATCCTGGCGCTTTACTGCCAGCTAAATCAACAATTCTGCGTCTGGTTAAAAAAGTAAGAGAAACGGGTTCATTTTTTAACAAAAAGAAACTGTCGGTCAACCGTATTATCACAGAGGAGAAAATTGACGATATCGCTTTTCGACTAGAACAGTCACCCAAAAAATCATTAAGTCAGTTAGGGCAGCAGGCAGGCGTATCTAAGACGTCAGCTTGGAAAGTAACAAAGCTAGTTCACTTAAAGCCGTACAAAACAATTGTGGTGCATAAAATTATAGAAATAGACCAGGGGCCTAGGATTAGATTTTGCAACTGGTACCTGCAGGGTGTCCACGATGGCACTGTTGATCCGCAACTGACGTCACATTTAAATGCTTAGCACATACAAGTTTATGAAGCGTAATTGTTATGAAATAGTCCGCGGCTGACGGTCGAACAATGCCGGAAGCTGACCGCTCGCTCGCCGGGAGCAGTTTCTTCCTTGTAGCGCTAACAGTGGGTAGCGTTTCCCGGCGAACGCCCTGTACTTATATATCAGTGCAACTTTTGGATGGTTAAATTTTAACGGATAACTTGCGTTAAATTTGTAAAAAGATATATACGATTATAGAAGTTAACTTTTTATGTATCGGATTAGCGATTGATGAAATTAACTTTTGCATTAACTGTGACCACCTATGCTGAGATGTAGTAACCAGAAGAGTTAGAATCAGAAGAGGGTGGAGTGAGAATAGAAGTTTCACACAGTCGTGTCTTGGCGTCATTGCTGCTCATTATTTTAGCGAATGATTGTGCTGCTGATTTACGCTCTGCGGTAAGCTTGTTTACGGGTCACATAATGTGGGGTGATAGGATTAATAAGATGGAGGGATCTGAACAGTCACAGAGGGATAGGATATCTATTTGGGTAGATCAATATGGAAAGAAAAAAAGTGACAAACAGAATCCATTTATTAGGTATATCCAAAAAATGATATTTTGATCAAGGAGAATGGGCGACCGCATAGATCAGGCGGTAAAACGCCTTACTTCGGCCCGGATAACCGAGGTTCAATCCGCGATGAAACCGAGGATTTTTCCTCAGTGCTGAACTAACGGAACTGCTCTCCAGACCCACTCAGCCTGCTATCCAATGAGTACCATGGAGGACACTCTGCGGGAAGGGAAAGAACGTCAGGACTATTGCGCTAGTCCCGTCATAACCCTTCTAGTGCCGTAGGTGGTAATGGGAATTCGGAGCGCAATCTCCGTGAATCCTACGGGATCCGTAGAGCCCCGCGAGCTTTTTTATAAGGTGAAGGAAAATTACGTGCTAAAGATATAAAATCTAAATGGCCATCGTCATGTAGGAGTAGGTAAGGTGCAGCAGTCCTAAATTAATACAGGCGAGGAGGAATAAAAGATTGCCCTGCCAGATATTAACCATAGGTGAGGTATATAATAATAATTCCTTGTGGTCGTAATGACCTGGTGACAGGGTTTCTATTGGCTGCGCATTCCGCCCCTGTTGTAGCAGCCTTAACCCAACCCGGAATTCCTACCAGGTACGTGGGACCTACAGTTTATTGTGGAAACCGAACCACGGAAGCGTTCTGGCTTACTTCGCATTACACAGCAATCTGTGCCAGAGGTGACGGCCTATGAAATTCCCCGCCGAGACAGGAATTCAAACTGTGGACCTCTCCAGTCTGACACCTTAACCACTGTGCCACCAGAGTGCTCTACAAGAGAGGTGAACAACCACTTCTGCACGATCAGTTAGGTACAGGCTACCAGATCACTAGTTTTTTCAAACTTAGCACCACGTTTATTCAGGTAATAGAGGATATAGGATCACTTTGTAGACGTTTTACTAAGGACAGGGTAGTGATAGTGCTTGTAGACAGAAATGTGAATTAGAGTGTGGATAGTGACCTGAGGAGGGGGATTAACTAGGTGGAGCTCATATCGGCTACAGCTATGAGGTGGGTAAACATGGAAACGGCGGCGTTGCTTGGAAAAGTTATGAGTTCTGTCATGAAGGTTATGTCTGTTGTCACTAATGGTATTTGGGTTTCACTAAGCATGGCCTACATCTAAATAGAAGGGGAGGAGAGGTTTTCTGAGTTGTTAGCTAAAGCTATACGGGGATAGATTTCAGGTGTGTTACAAAAAGAAAAATTGTGGTCTTGCCTGCTTACAGCAATGAAAGAGTGAATGATGAAGATGCTCTTAGGGAGAAATTAAATTCGTAGTTCAGAAGTGAGCATAGAATGGTGATTATTAGTGGAAACATAATAATACCAGATGTGTTCTGGGGGGGGGGGGGAATAAAATTAGTAACACAAGGACACAGAGGTGTGCAAATGCGTTAGTGAGGGAAGGAGGATCCGCGCAAGTGGTAGAGCATAGGACAACGGGTTAAAACATGTTGGATATTTTCCTAATAAAAAGCCTGATAATAATTTTGAAGGGTCTCACGTCACTGAAGGAATAAGTGATCACGAAGCAGTTCTGGTAGATGTTAGGGATTTCAGTAAACCAAGGGTCAAAACTGAATGTCGTTACAGGTACGGTTATAAGACACATGTCACAGATTTGAAAAGATATTTCGGGGAAAAGTTCAGCAGTTGGAAGGAAATTACCAGTACAGCGGAGAGTAGATGGGAAGAGTTCAAGGAGATAGTGAAACTGGGAAAGAAATGTTTATTCCAAAGCATAAAAATGAAGAAAAGTACGGAAACTGCTTACTATAATAGGGAGGTGATAAGAAGAAAACACAACAAATTTATTAGACAAGACAGTAGAGAACACTTGTAACAACTAATGAAGGAATTAATAGCAGCAAGGAGAGTAGCTAAACACAGGTTGATGTAAAGTATTATAGGTACAGGGTGACAACTAAGGGATGGTTCTAGAAATTTCAATGGTTCTGTTAGAAAATTGACGAAAGGGAAGATACCAAGACAGTTGTTGATAAGGAAGGGGAAGAAATTTCTGAGAATTTGAAAAAGTTAGAGATATTACTTGACTGGTTTTATGAGGCCAATGAATCCAATTTAGGGATACGAAGGGAAAACTTAAAGGTGAAGTTTCTGCACATAAGTATTAAACAGCAGACTAAGATCTGGAAGAAAACGCTGAGGATTTTATAAGGTATCGGAAAAACTAAAAAAAAAAAAAAAACGGAAAATAAGGGGTGGGAGGTTGATAATATTGCCATGGATATATTAAAGCTATGACATTGTACCTTCCTTTTCTAGTAATGTTATTTAGATTGAGTCTAGTTACTTGCTGTTTACCAGAGGAATGGAAAATTGTCACAGTAGTACCATTCGATAAAGGAGGAGTGAAAATTAAGTTTAAAATTACAAGGTAATTGGTTTGACATCATTGGTTGGTAAGTTGATCGAAAGATTGGAAAGCAACCATATCAGAAATGTCTATGAGGGAAGGAGCAGATTTGAAAAACGCTAGATCTGTCCTAGGCATCTGACAGTGTGAGGCATAAGTTACTGTTAAATAAGGTAAAAAATATTATAGTTAACTAGCTAGGTGTAGAATTCTTTTTTTTTTTAATGGTATTCGGCTGCACAGGCCATACAGCCAGCTCAATGTGATTATCATTACTCTTTCAGTGTATCAGTTTCTACAGTATATTGTTGCAGCTAAGTATGGACACCAAGGACGGACACATTCACACAGACACAGCACTTAAACACCCATGCCCTCGGCCGGACTCGAAACGGTGACCTTCGGCACGCGGAGCTAGTATTATAGCCCGTACCCTACCGATGCCGGCTTCTTTAAAGTTAGAAAGCAAAGTGTTAAGGTCGAAAATGTGGTAGTGAAAGAGGTGGGAAAAATGGGATAGTTTCAGGTTAGTGTAGACGACCATTGTTGTTCGTTGTTATTATGAATGATGGTGTTGATGGTTTGCAGTTAGAAGTTAGCTTGTTTGCTGGTGACATAAGTAAGGTCCCCCCCCCCCATGTAACTGGTGCGCTACGAGACAACGGGATTCGTCTCTTCGGTTTCCTTTACGCTATTGGAGGAATGTTGTGCTGCCATCTCTCTGCGAAACGTGTAACTGTATTCTGTGTAACAAGTATATTTTAATTTGTGAAATATGGAGTATGTGTGAGAGAGATCGGGAATCGTTCCAGCATTGGCTTTGATGATTCCGGTAAGCCGCCTAAAAATCGCAATTATGATGACCGGTACAGGACTCGATATACCTACCCGATTCAATGTGGCGCACCCATGCTTGCGGGTTGACACGTACCAGACATACGCTGGCCTGTTCCAGCGCAGTAAATCCAGAAGTTATAAAATTTATTAAATAAACTACAAATTGTATGGACCGTTTTGATGAAAAAATTTGTAAAAAAATTAATTTTAAAATACCACCCCGCGTACAGTTACATACTACTGGACCTATCAATTGCATGTGAGTGTATCTGTATACCATAAAGTAAAATGTGTTGTATAAACTTGAAATATTTACTTTTCATCCACGAAGAAGTGGCATTATT
Organism: Vandiemenella viatica; assembly: GCA_031002005.1. NCBI lineage: Eukaryota > Metazoa > Arthropoda > Insecta > Orthoptera > Morabidae > Vandiemenella > Vandiemenella viatica. Next base: position 85,705,037 of record CM061921.1, read on the forward strand.
CTGTGTTAAGTACACAACACATTAATACACAGGGTGTTACAAAAAGGTACGGCCAAACTTTCAGGAAACATTCCTCACATACAAACAAAGAAAATATGTTATGTGGACATGTGTCTGGAAACGCTTACTTTCCATGTTAGAGCTCATTTTAGTTTCGTTAGTATGTACTGTACTTCCTCGATTCACCGCCAGTTGGCCCAATTGCAGGAAGGAAGAGACTCTTCGTGCTCGTATTGTGGACGGCTGTGATACAATACGCCATTCTCCAAGGCTGCATCAGCGCATCAGGGATTCCATGCGACGGAGGGTGGATGCATGTATCATCGCTAACGGAGGACATTTTGAACATTTCCTGTAAGAAAGTGTTTGAAGTCACGCTGGTACGTTCTGTTGCTGTGTGTTTCCATTCCATGTTTAATGTGATTTGAAGAGAAGTAATAAAATGAGCTCTAACATGGAAAATAAGCGTTTCCGGACACATGTTCACATAACATATTTTCTTTGTTTGTGTGTGAGGAATGTTTCCTGAAAGTTTAGCCGTACCTTTTTGTAACACCCTGTATAAGCCGTTCAATACATCATCAGTTGCATAAAATCATAAATTTGTGGGTTAAGTTGATTGGTATTGAAAGCACGTGTATACTTCAATAAAATTCATCAAAAATCATGTAAAATAATCAGTTCTTCCAAATTTGCACGATGTATATTTTTTTAACTACACTTTAAGCGCGCAATTCTAGGACATAAGAATTTTAATGTAATAACAACACTAAGTTATGACGCAAGTAACTGATATGTGGATAAGCAACACTCCGATCACAGTTCCAACCACCGGGATTGACTGATATTTCAAAAACGCGAACGCGACGCTGCCTATAAATAACATATACAAAAATTATAGGATGTAATGGGGGAGGTGTAAACCAAATGTAGACAGTATTTTTCTGTAGGTTTTAAAGGACACGTTCAAAAAATTCCATCGAAATCGGATAAAAGCAGTGAATTTGTATAAAAATTAAGGGGTGTAAACCGGAAACGGGTGTGGTTTTTGACTTTTTTTGATCAGAAGCCTCCCTGAAGAAATACAAATATGTGCAAACTTTTGTGGTGAACGGTCAAACGATGTTGAAAATAGCTTTCTATAAAGAACACTGACAAAAATTAAGGGGGTGGAAAGGGGGAGAGGAGTTTGATTTTTTGAACAAAATGCTGACAGTATTTTTCTCCTTGTTTTAAAATGTTTGTGTGCAAATTTCCTTTGAAAACGGATATAAACTGTAGGTTTGTATAAAGATCATCGGAAATTAAAAGCGGAGGGGGTAAAGGGGTAGAGAGGTTGTGCTTTGGCAAACCAAATGTAGAGTATTTTTCTGCTGGTTTTGAAGTAATGCAAATTTCCATCGAAGTCGGATAAAATGTGTGGGTTTTGTATAAAATAAGGGATATAAATTAAGAGGGGGTGGTTTTTTAGATTTTTAACCTAAACCATTCTAGAATCAACTTAATCACACATAAAAAAATTCATAAAAATCAGTATATATATGAAGATGATTAAAACTGGAGAGGACTGTGAACAGCTGCTGGGGATTTAGACGAAACATCTCGCTGGTAAGTTCTGTATAAAATGAAAATTGGTGTAATGCTAATAAGGTGAGTAGGGAAACCACCATCGAAGCATATGCTCTGTTGCAATTAAATATGATATCGTAGCATTACATAATAGTTTATATGCTGGTTATCGTCATGTTAGAGCCGTCTGGTAGATCAGTGGTTAAGGCGCTTGCTTTCAAAACGTTCGCTGCTCCGGTCCCGGCAGGCGCAGGAATTTTGAGAGTTGTGTTTGATCATATGAGCTACGCCAGGCCGCTCCGTGGTTCGGATTCTACATCTACATCCATACTCTGCAAATCACAAACATTGTGGGTGGCAGAAGGTGCTAAGCACCAATCATAAACCCGCGCATTCCAATCCCGAATAGTGCGAGGAAAGAAGGAATACATGAAAGCATCAGTACGGCATCTTATTTCTCTAATCTTATCCCTCCAGTCATTGCGACCTAAATAGGTTGGAGGAAGAAGTATTTCATTGCACTCGAAATTTAAATTTTTTCGCATATTCTCCAATAAATTCGAACGCAAGCTACGTCGTCTGTCTTCCAAACTATCCCAGCCCAATCTATGTATCAATTCTGTGACGCTTTCATAAGGGCTGTAACAAGTCACGAATCGAGCGGCTCTCCTCTGCACCCTCTCCACTGAGTCAATCAGAACCTTGCGATACGGATCCCAAACTACACAACAGTAATCCAGATGCAGACGCACTAGTGTTTTATACGCTATCTACTTTGTAAGAGAATTACAATTCCACAAAATACGACCTATGAATCGTAATTTAGAATTAGCGTTGCCTATGACGGAAGTTATGTGCATGTCCCATTTCATGTTGCTTTGTACTATCGCCCCCAGATAATTCACGGAATCAACCGTGTTAACAGCTGAATTGTTTATATTGTACTCGTGAACAAACTGATTCTTTTTGTTACTTATCCGAATTGCCTTGCACTTTTTGCAATTAAGTGTAAGCTGCCATTTACGGCACCAATCGAAAATAGCATCCAATTCGCGCTGAATTTCTAAGCAATTGTCGGAGCACCTTATTTCCCTATAGATAACTGCATCGTCGGCAAACAATCGCAACCAGCATTTGACGTTGTCATCTAGATCGTTTATAAATATTAAGAAAAGAAGCGGTCCTATTACACTTCCTTCAGGAACGTCCGAAGTAACATTTATCTTAGAAGAGGCTTCCCCGTCAACAAAGACATACTGTGATCGACCAGTTAGAAAATCACGTATCCACTAGCAAATCTGATCCGAAATACCGTAAGCTCGAATCTTCGCTAAAAGTCGGTTGTGTGGTACAGAATCAAAAGCTTTCTGAAAATCCAAGAAAACTGCATCAACTTGCGAACCTGCATCGATAACTTTCATTACATCATGGGGAAATAGGGCCAATTGTGTTTCACACGATCTCTTCTTCCGAAATCCGTGTTGACACGGTGTAAGTAACTCGTTCTCATCTAGAAACTTCATAATGTTTAGCATATGACATGTTCCAGAATTCTGCTGCAGACAGATGTTAGAGATATGTGTCGATAATTCCAAGGATCACTCCAATCTCCTTTCTTAAAAACTGGAATTATCTGGGCTATTTTCCAGCTAGAAGGTACTTTTTTCTCTTCTTAAGATTTACGGAATACATCTGACAGAAATGGTTCAATATCCTCCGCGTATTCAGAAAATACTCTTACCGGTATACCATCGGGACCCGGCGCTTTACCCCACTTCAGGAGATTTAATTGCTTTACAATACCTACGCTATCAATTTCTATCGGATCCATCTCTAATTCCACACGATGTGGTAAAGTGGGGATGTTTCCCATGTTTTCACGCATGAATGAAGTTAATCGTCATGTTATAATGTGCACACAAATGATTGGCGTCAGTGACTTAAGGTTGACATGTTCATCATGTACCGGATGATGCAGTGACGAGCGGCTGTCTATTCGACTGCACTGACGAATTGCTTATCAGCGACATAGCCATCTGGGCACAAAGTGTTCACGTCAACGGTGTCATCAGCCCACAGATGCTGATAAGCCTTGGCTACAAACGAAACCGATCGTGGTGGGTGAGCGGTTAACGCTCTGACCTAGCATTCGAGAGGACGCCGGTTCGAATCCCCGTCGGGGCATGCAGATTTGGCTTTTCCATGGTTTCCCAAAAACACTGCAGGCGAATGCCGGGATGCTTCCTTCAAAAAGACCATGGTAGAATTCTTTGTTTCCAGTCCTTTCCCGCTTCTAATGACCTCGACGTCGAAAAAATGAAAAAAAAAATCAATAAGAAAATGCCTCTCTGAGAGACCATTTGCCTCAAAAACGAAGTTCGAATTTCTACTTCCTGACTCCATGTCTTTTCAGAACTTTTTTTACCAGGTCTACCTCATACTTATATGGGTTTCAAGTGCCACTGTATATAGATTCCGAAAGGTTACAATACCGTTACTCAGCAAATAACTATATAGACAGCGGAATTGCAGAGATGTTCTGTCATATCAACAAAATCACTGAAATCAACAAACAAGAAATGCATGCAACTGTAATGGTAGACCTCTTATTATCCTCAAAGACGCATTTCATCCAAACCACTGAAAATACCAGACAGAATACTTTTTGCGGCAATAAGAACTGAGTTACAAGTTTGAATGGTGTTGCATACGAACCAAAGGAGGTGCTCTTTCATGGGATAACATTAGGAATTTTATTATATGACTAGGGTAGCAGAATGCGTGGCTATTAACAGATTTTTAAAGTGTATACCGATAACTATCTCATAAGTTATGATAAAAAATACTTCTTTAGATAGTAAAATACCGCTCTGTCCGTTTTTTCGCTACTTCTACCACATCAGGCTGATAATCAGAATACACAATGAAAAGCAGCCTTGCAGTCAGAAAATTCACATCGGATCCCTCTCTGGCATTATAAATTACTAGCTCGTACCCACGACTTCGTACGCGTGGATTGAGAATTTTTTTTGCCAGAATTGAATATAGAAAGTTGTTGGTAACGAAGGATTGGTCCCAAACAACACCGAGTTGGCATAATATGACAGGAATGCTATCACTATATCATCCGTCGAACCTGTCTCTTGAAGAGAATCAATTTCAACATATTTCTGTCACCATTCGATAAGGTCTCAAAATTTCGTGACTACAAATGTTAATCATACTGGAAAAAAATGTCCTGAGCACTTCATACAGATTTTCTTATCAAATTCCATCAATATCGATATAGCCATTTAGTCACCAAAACGTAACAAAAAGACAGAGACTTACTTCCGTATTTATAATATTATTACTGCGGTTCACACACACTGACTGCGAACAATACCTGACGGATCACTATAACGTAAAAAAGTGCCCACCTACAGCATTGCAAGACTACCTACGATTTGCCTCGCATTGCACCCCTAACTTTGTGTTATCTACAGTTTAACATTCAATCCGAATAACCTGCGGCACAGGTGTGACTCTTACGATCAAAAACAATTTTTAAAAATCTTAGCCTCCACGGAGATTTAAACCGGAGATCACGACCCAAAGATTTGTAAGCAAGCGCTTTAACCACTTAGCTCTCTGACCGCTACACGGAAAAATACTCCAGAGAGGACATATCGAACGCGTCTGTCTATCGCCGTTCAATAGTATTTCGAAATTATGAGACAACATGTGTTATTTATACAGATAATTTTTCAACCAAATGTAGACAGTAATTTTCTCCATGTTTCAGTGAGCAAAGTTTCATCGAGATCGGATGTAAACTGTGGATTTTTGTGAAGAACAAACAAACAAACATACATTCATCTTTATATATATCAATGGATAGATAGATTACTGCACATCACACACACACTGACTGCGAACAACCCCTGAGGTATCAATATAATTTACACCTACAGCATTGTAAGACTACCTACCTACGATTTGCCTCGCATTGCACCCCTAAATTTGTGATATCCGCAGTTTAACATTCAATCTGAACAACCGACGGCCCAGGCGTGACTCTTACGATCAAAAACAATTTTTAAAAATCATTGCCTCTCCGGAGATTTGAAGCGGGGACCACGACCCCAACGTGTACGTAAGCAAGCGCTTTAACCATTTAGCTGTCTGGCCGCTACACGGAAAAACAGTCCAGAGACGACCATATCCAACGCGTTTGTCTATCACCGTCCAGTAATTTTTTGAAAGTATAAGACAACATGTAATATTTATACAGAAAATTTTTCAACCAAATGTAGACAGTATTTTTCTCCTTGTTTCAAAGGATAAGTGTTCAAAGTTTCGTCGAGATGGGATGAAAACTGTTGATTTGTATGAAGAACAAACAAAGTCCAGTGCCCTCCCTACTGATATTCTCGTCAAATTCCGTCAATATCGATATAGCCATTTAATTGTAAAAACGTAACATAAGACAGAGACTTACTTACGCATTTATAGTATTCCTACTGCAGATCACACACACACTGACTACGAATCACCCCTGATGGATCAATATAACATAAAAAAGTGTACATCTACTGTATTGCAAGACTACCTACGAATTACCTCAGATTGCACCCCTAACTTTGTGATATCTACAGTTTAAAATTCAATCCGAATAACCTACGGCCCAGGCCTGACTCTTACGATGAAAAACAATTTTTAAAAATCTTAGCCTCCACGGAGATTTATACCGGAGACCACGACGTTAGTAAGCAAGCGCTTTAACCACTGAGCTGCCAGTCCACTATATAGAAACCAGGTATGAAGACGTCCATAACCAACGTGTCTGGACAAACAAACATACATTCATCTTTATATATAAAAGATTTCATCACCATACTCCGTTTTTAAACTACTTGTAATTACTTTCACAAAAGCACGTAAATTTTTATTTTTGTGAAGTTTCTAAAGCATAATTTTGAAAATGAATAATGATTATTTATTTGTTTGATGAATTTTGTTAATCTTACATTTCGTGTAAACTTTCTCTGAGATCTAATAATCTTTTCAGTTTCTTATCTTCTATCAAAAAATTCTGATGTTATATCGTTCGTGATTCTAACAAATGCTACAGAAAATAGATCGTAAACATCAGATGCTTTCTCCTTACATGGATTTATGCATTTAATCGTCATAAATAAACAAATAGTAACATGTAAATTTAAACGAACGTCCCAGATATCTCTTCCTCGCATTCAATTATTTATCCCTGTCGTTTACATTTGTGGGCAGTTGCTTCCTCTTACTTCCTTTTAATAACATAAGTGCAAATAAAATCAAATGAAGTTATTTATTTGAAATTTTCCGGTTAGCCAAGCAATGCTGTGGTAACTAACACTTCGGGGATCATCGCTCACCGAAGATTTCCGAGCCATTGAGTTCATGACTAGTCTCCAGGTAGAAAGCATTTTTATTAAAGTATATTACGCGAAATGTTTGCAGAATCCAGTAGGTCTAAAATCGATATTAGCTATCAGGGAAAGCAGTGTGCAATTATAAATATATGAAATATTAGTAATAGAATAACTAATGAACCACAGGTTTAGGAAACACGAAAATTCAGCACTGAGAGATGGGTTTTGATTTTGTGTGGAGTGAATATCAATGAAAACTAGAGAACATGCAGTAATCCTGAAAACCGCAACTGAAGTGATTTCGAGGGCTTTGCGTTACAAAAGTAGAACAGACTGTGTGATGTTTAGTTACTGTACATATAATTGTTATTCCGAGATTCACTACTAAGTGGGTTATAGGGATCCTAATGTGTAAACGTAATCTGATGGATATAGGGATATGACAGGAGTTCACTGACAGATGAGAAGATCTAGTTTCGGAGTTCACAGTCGTGTTATTGAAATCAGGATAACGTTGCACTACTGTCTGAAAATTAGGTATTTTATATGTGTAAAGAAACCTCTTTGCGTATTATGTATTACCATTATAAAAGCTAGAATAATTCAATTAATTCAGAATAAAAAGCTCAATCTGGATGTGTTATTAGTGAACATTTTAACATGTAACTGAAAGTTTTCCCAGCAGTTTTGATGACTATACCGTCAAACTGGCCTCTAGAGAGAGCGGTCAAATGCTTCCGCTGGTAATGTTTGAGAAGCCCAGAGAACTTTGGCACGACAACACAGATAACATTTCCTGTCAGTTTTTTTTTTTTTTTTTTTTTTTTTTTTTTTTTTTTTTTTTGGCATTTGGCTACTGGGCCATACAGCCAGCTCAATGTGATTTGTTGCTATCAAGTATTGATACAAGGACACTACAACACGGACAAGACATTCACAGACACAACACTAAACACCCATGCCCTCGGCCGGACTCGAACCGGCGACCTTCGGTACGCGGAGTCCTGTCAGTTACAGCTTTGTTTTTAGAAATGTGAAGAGCACAGCAATAACATTTTACCACCTATCCTAGTTCTTGGAAATGTGAAGAGCACAGCAATAACATTTTACCACCTATCCTAGTTCTTGGAAATGTGTCTTCGTAACTTCTTTAAAGCTAGAAAAGTTATTGACAGCGCTTGTTTCACATGTTGAGTGAAACTTGAACGCTGTGCTCAGGTCGATGATTTGTCAAGCGTTTATACAAACAAGAATCTATTGCACGATATGATTCACGGAATTTACCGGTAATCGTTAGCGTGAACAAAATTAAGAGAAATTAGAACATCGATTTGGAGTTAATATCTAGAAGGAATGCCAGTTTTGCTTCAGCTTGAGGGTGATTTGAGATTGATGAGGATTTGTTGTTCGGCTTATAAAACTCTCCTGCAGTCGCATATAATAATAATAAAAAGCCAAATGCGGTGGTGCGAAGTAGACATTATGGTGACTTTGGAGTGATCAACAAGAATGTAGCATAATTTACATGCTTGAGCTGCTAAATAATATCTGATTATCAGATCATAGCAGATGTAATTAGCCTTGCGACAGGCGAGCTTACAAAAGTCACATTTCAGGGCGCAAGTATCAAAATGATACAGCCCTTATAAACTCACAATTTTTTTGTACTTTGATGATTAATATCAATTGTATGTATAAGGGGCATTAACGAAAAGCTTTCATTTCAGCAAAAAGAGGTTTCTTTATTTAACTAAAAGAAGAAAAAATATAAAAAATAATAATCTCGTAATCTATTATCCTTATACATCATCAGCTCTTATTGCTTCAACGCAATCAGTGGACGTTTTCTTTTAATGTTGACCGCATGTAAGATGGTACAAAGAATGTAAGTGCTTGCTGTGAGTCTTGTTTTTTTTTTTTTAGGCATAGTCGACATCTTTTCCTTCCAGTTGGGCCACTAACTGCGCCAACGTAGTTCATACTCTCTTCTGCCGTCCTTTTTGCGGCTAATTTTCTTAATTCAGGAAATTTCTTGTGCTGCCAAAGATATTCTTCAAGAAGTTCATGGTATCAATTTGATACCAAAGGCGTTTACAAATGGTTACATGAAGAAAATTTGATATACTCGAGGATATGTTACTTACCAATAAAATAGTAAAAGGCTGGGTCGAAAAGAAGTTTTAATCTGGAACTAGCGAAAAATCACAGTAACTGGAGCAAGTATCAATTTGATACAAACAAGTTTCCATAGAGAAAACAAAACACCGGCCGGAGTAGGGAACATCTCTGGCAGGTTGAAAGTTAAAAGTCAAGAAGGTAGTTGGAGGGGAGCCCCACTCACCGATCACGTGCCTTCAAATTCGCGGGAAACTGTTTCACACGTATCAAAATGATGCTCGCGTCCGTCGCTGGGTTAAGTAAGGACAGCATTTCACAGTTAAGGAAATCAACGATCATCTTAAATTAAAAATGTAGTTTGGACAGATCCGCATTAAAGCGAGAAAGTAGGAGAATGGAAGCTTCCATTTCTTCCAGTTTTTCCAGTTTGAATAAGTTGTTACAGCCGCATAAAAAGAACTGAGGGTAAATTAGAGAATAACTACATGAGTTAAGCAACATGAGAGATAGTAGAAACTGCTGAATTTAGTATACCACTGTGAAAAAGTTGCTGTCACACATCACGTCGTAATGGCCACATGACACAGCGTTTTACGTAATTACCAACTGTATATTGATCTGATCATAGTCGTTAGTTTTGGGATGATATGATCTCAAATTCTGTAGAAATGTAAGATTATCATGAAAAAAGGAACAATCAAAAAATGTGGCAATCTAACCTCAGGGTGAATGCTGAAATCATTACGAATGTTGAATGTTATCTTTGTTGCTTTACAACGTATCATTGCTCAGGATTTGCTAAATGTACACATTTCAACCAAAAACTGACGTACTACCTCTATTTCTTTTCCTGCAGTTGCATGCAAAAATCTCCTGACGTCTATGCTGATACAGCAGTTGCTATAGCACTCCTGCTGTTTGAAATACCAAGGTGTGTTATATTTTAAATCGGCGGTTATCGAAATTAATTTCAAAATCAAACAGATGATGTAATGCTGAGATTGGCAATCGCTTTTCGAGGAGAGAAAGTTGCGCCAACAGCTTGGAAGCGACGGCTGTGGCCCCCTGGGATCATGAAGTTATTTCACTGCTCACTAAAGCGCAAAGTTTCTTTATGGCCTTCGCTTCAGAACATTAGCAGCCATACTCAGTCCAGACCGAAAACAAGTTCAGTTTGCATTGCATTTATGTTAACTTAAACGATCAGTTCTGAACGGTTAGGAATTTGATTTGTTACATAAACTGTTGGGTAAAAATAAAATTACATGTAAAACGCATACCACAGCTTTGCAACGGTAGATTTGTTTTCAGTCCCCTGTTTTGAAGCAGGCCTCCATCTCTTTTTATCCTGGCCTATAATCTTCATGTCAACTTTCTAATTAGAAGCCAGTTCCTCAATTTACATATTCTGATTTATCTTTGTCTACACATCTTCCGTTCAGTTGTTCCCTTCATCAACCAGTTAACTATTCACTTATGTCTTAAGAAGGGATCTACCACCCTGTCTCTTCTTTCTGTCTCCAACAGACTCTTTTTCTCACCCATGATATCCAGAACCAGTTCACTTCACACTAAATTTCATCGTTTTTTTTTTTTTTTTTTTTTTTTGGTATTCTTGTGTTCAATGCTTCAACTTCGTGAAACTCTTTTATAGGGTCTATATACAGTCCTTTCTCAACTCTGTGTCAATGTTAGATTCAAAAATGTTTCTCTTTTTGTAGAAGGAACCTTTCGCTAGTACCGCTCTGCATTCTAGAGATTTTGTTTCGGCGATTAGTTGTGATGTTAGCTACATAAGTAACAGGAAATCTCTTACATTCTCTATCTCTCTTCATACTATTACTTTTAATCTACTGTTTTGTTATCGACTCTGGTTCGTGTCATGACCTTCGTCATGCTTTTACTTATATTTAGTCCAAATTCCTCTCACAATATTTTGTTCGAGTCATTTCGTAAATTTTTGAAATCGTTAATCTTATCTGCTTTAAGGAGGACGTCTAATCTCCGCATATTGAATGCTTCTCGATCATCTAAATACATCACCCAAACTTTTCTTTCATATCGTTCATGGCTTCACTTACACAGGCGAAATATTTTTTAATTTCTGTGAAGCACATGCATATCAAATAACTGGTTGAATTTGACCAGTAGAAGCTATTTTTCAGCCATGGGAAGGTGTAAATTATGAAAGGAATTATTAGATATAAGCAGAAATGAGCAGATTAAAAAATTGATACATAACCTGTGAACTAAGAAAGCGTAGAAGAGACAGTGTTGATAATACTATTCCAGATGTAATAAAGATATGACGAATCGACATTGTCTCTTACTTTTTAATCTCATTAAATTGAATCTGGAGACTTGCTGCTTCCCGGTGGAAAGTGAGGCGGCCAACACTGTTTTAAATTACAGGCCGATATTTTTGACTTCAGTGGTAGTAAATTGATGGAGAGATTGATATGCAACCAAATCAGTTATTTCTCGAAGGAAAGAATCTGGTTTACAAGTATGCAACATACTTATATATTTATGTGAATCTCGGTTAGTGGCTTATATGGAAAATATTTCGGATCAAATGGACAAGCTGACTTCTGACTATAGCCCATTAATAAAATTATTCAATAGAATAATGAATAGAAATAATCCCAATACACTCACATGTGGCATTCGCATTTTCACCTACATTACTTTTGATACGGTATTTCCTACCCTGACACTTTGCTCCCTACCTTTTAAGAATTCCTCTACCAAGCATGTAAATTTTTCATCATCTCTGATGGTTTTTATCTTAGTTAAATCACTTTACGGATCATTATCAAATACATTGGAAAGATCTTGGCGCTACACTATGAAGGATAAAAAACAATCGTCTTCTTCTTCACCACCTTTTACCAACATTAGGGGTCGCCTGCCTTCAATAAGTTTTACTCATCACTGGCATCGTCAAATTTGGAACTTTGGTTTTACGGCCGGATGCCATTGCTGACGCCAAGCATTTTAAAGCTACTGGCATGACGTACTACGTACTAACCGAAGAAGTGAAGTGTTGCCATCTGTTTTCGAAATGCGTAACTATGTTCTGTGTGTGAAAAGTGTATTTTTTGTTTGTGTACTGTATAATTTATGAGGTGAAAACTGGATATCATCCCGACAGTCCTGACCGCCGGTTCGAGGGAACCTGGGATCGTGCCCAGCCCCGTTGTACCTGCCCGATACAGTGTGCACTGAGCTATACTGGCGGTTTATTAACAAATAACGATACGCTGTGTAAAATCCAAGTAAATATGACATGCACTTGAGATTTATTATTCAAGGCGCATAAAGCTGCGATAGAACACCCACTGAGTCAGGGTATATTGAAATACGACTCACCTAGGACTGAATACAATAATACGATGGAATTTATGGGAGCTATGATTTCTGTTAATGTATTTAGAACATACATTTTCTGGAATTCCTGGTTTGTAATTCACAACATTATTCTCAACTGTTATTCAAGTATTATAATAGTTTAATCAGTTTATTATATTAATTTTATAGTACTTAAAGTCGTGAGAAGGATCAGGGTTCTGCCGTAGGCCAAGATATAACAGCAGCTTACAATAAAGGCCAGGAAAAGCTGGTGGCGCAGTGGCGTATCTAGGTCAACAAGGGCCCCGGTGCAAAAAAATTATTTTGGGCCCTCAGGCCAGATGGGCGACCTTTTTTTGCTTTGTGTTGCTGGTAAGGGCCCCCTGAGCAGTTGTTGGGGCCCCCTGAGCAGTGGTTGGGGGCCCCCTGAGCAGTGAGAGGGCCCTTAGTGAGGGGCTTCCTGTGTCTCAGGGGCCCCCTTAGACGACTGTAGAGCTACAAAAAAGGACGCCAGTTTGCCATGAAGGCTCGTGGGACTCTGAACTGCGCTTGGGGGCCCCCTGAGCGTAGGGGCCCCGGTGCACTGCACCGCCTAGCCCCATAGTAGCTACGCCCCTGTGGTGGCCAGAGGAAGCTATTAATTGCCAGGTTAGAAAATATGTTTCTTTGAGAGGAGGAGACGCTTTTAAGAATCGCCTTCCTTAAGTGGTGTTTACACAGGTACTGCTGCACGTGTGCAGGAAGCAATTAATAATTACATGTCATCACGTTCTTGCCGGTCAGGGAATGTAATTTGATGTTACAATTGGTGTCCCTTTCTGAGCCACCGCAGGCGGGGTAGGGCTGAAAAACATTAAACACTCGTTATTACCTCGTTAATTACCTGTCTGGGAACGCTGCATACTTTTCTGTCTATTTACTTTATTATTTTTCTTTAGTTTCCTATTATGGTGTGATATACCCAGAATGTATGAAACAACATTTTTGCTATGTTTATAACGATAGTTATTGTCTCCACAGGAGTAATTGTCCTTATAGCAGCAGCGGAGGCTAACAGCTAAAACTGACATACTCTACCTCAACAGTAACAACAGATTTTGGATCCTCACCGTTCTTAGTTCACGGTATATAAGAGTCAGCTGCTGACTGAACAATTGTGAAAACTTAATGTACATTCTTAATAACAACAAATACGCGCAAAATGAAATCAAATACGACCTGCCACTTTATATTCTAAATGTTTGTGTTAAATCGCTGAGAAACAAAGCAAAAAGTCTTATCGATCAAGAAACATCTTAGAAAATTTTGTCAAGAGTTCTCTGAAATGATATCTCAAGAAGAAAATGAGGTCTAAGAAATTGGACTGGTTTCATCTTTCTGATTAATGTGTTTACATTCCAAAAATAAATTGTTGATAGTAATGATGTTTTTTTTTTTTTTCAGTATAGCGAAATCAGACAATTTCACTTTAAAGCAGTATTTTTTTTGTATTGTAATATGAAGAAAACCCGTGCACAATGATCGAAAACAAATGTTTTTGGACGCTTTCGAGGACACGTTGTCTTCAGGAAGCAGCATTATGTATTTATCGCGCGTCTGTTGAAAGGTGTGGGAAACTACTTTGTCGAACTTCACACGCAGCCGGGCTCAGGTCTTAAACTATCCTTTTGCATACTGTACTCCGCATCGAATATTAATAACTATCTGCTATGAGAATGGCATTGACCTCTGCAGTCTCAGGTAACTTCCTTTCACAATGAATGGGAAAATCGATTAATGTGATTTAAAGCATAGATTAAACAACTCCGTTCAGAGTGTTGAACTGAACATATTTGAAATATATCCTATATATATCCATAATATCCTAAGATTCGAAAAGGTTTATTTCAAACAATATTAAATCGTGGTACGATTTACTAGAGAAAGAAATATCACTTATACAAAAGTGGTATTAATTATCTTCATAATACATTGGTATTATGCTGAATTACCAAACATCCTGATGTAAACACTAAATGTAATTCACTTTAATGCTTTTGCTATCACTACTAGAAAGCCAAATCATTTTTGTAATAAGCATGTTTTGGTATTTTAAGTTTCATTTAAGTTCATATTTGGAATAACATAAGATCAAAATGTAGCGCCAGTTATACCTGTTTCGTGTATTCTCAGCTATTTCTTTACTTCTTAAAAATTAAAATTCCGCTTCAAATTTGGACTATTTATTTGCCCAAAGTTCAATTAATGGTTCAACATTTAGGAATTACGGTTGTCAAATAAACGAACTAAAACTGAGCAAGGTGGGTGACAGGTGACGCTCTGGCCTCGCATTCGGGAGGAGGCAGCTTCGAATACCCGTCCGACCATCATGGACTCCCGCAAACATTCCAGGCGAATGCCAGAAAGTAATGGTCGAATTCCTTCCAGACCCGTGTCCCCAGTACTTTCCCGCCTCTAATAACGTAGATTTCGGCGAGCCGTACAGCCATAAGCAAAAATAATGATCATGATAATAAAACGAACTAAAGTAGCCGTTTACTTCTACATTTGACTGATTTAATCAAATGCACATTAACTAAGATTGACACAAAGATAATCTGGCCTTTCCATCATTTGAGTGTCATATCTATGTGACTATTGCTGTGTTAAATTTGATTGTCATACGCAAAGAATGACTATTCTTCTGTGTGAAGTTTTCCCTATCGATGAAAATAAAGGAAGTATCGTTGACATTGAGTATTAAAATAATTATTTAGTTTATGGCGATTCAGTTGTATAAACTGAGTTGAGGATACAATATCATAACCAATTTTGCCATAGTTCAATGATTTTAACATCAAGATTTGCAAGAGATGAATCACTCCACTTTTGAAAATTTAGACACAAGTTGTATCACGAAATTCTGTAAATAGCATATGCTTTAGAGCCGAGAACTTTTTAGATTGTTCTTGTAGTCAGTGAAAATTATCGAGTAGTATGTTGATCATTTTGAGTGTCGTGCTGAAATCGATTCCATTGTAGAGTTTATCGCCCATCATATAAACTTTTATTTTCCTTTCAACGTTGCTTCAATTTAGCAGTTTTCACTACCCTTCTGATTGAAAAGACGTTTTATTGAAGGTACAGTAGAAATAGTTTTATTTATTTAATTAAACTTGCAGGAAATATGCCACGTTGCCAAGTCCAAATAAGAGCAACCTTGCGAAAATATTTCTTATTGAGCTACTCGACAAAAAAAAAGAGAAAGAAAAGTGGAGTATGTCAACGTTGCTCGGGAAACTCGGAAGGGTAGTTCGGCCGCCGGTCGACAGAGATTTGGTTTGCCGCGCATGCGCCTCTGTGTTGGCTACCCTAACCTAACCTGGTCACGCGCTTTAATCAACTGAGCCACCAGATGAAACTGCTACTCGATTATTTGTGTTTGAAGGCAAAAAGTGATTTTTTTTTGATTTTATTTTTATTTTTTTTCTATCCACAGTCTAAAATTAATGAAATGAAGTGAGCTCCATAAATTGTTTAAACACAAAACTTATTCAAGTTAGCAGACCATGACCACAAGCTGGCACTCTACTTCAGTCACAATGGTGTAGGATGATTTTATTTTTTAGGTAAGGGTGTCGGGGATTGGAATAAGTTACCAAGGGAAATGATAAATAATTTACCAAACACGTTGAAAGAATTTAAAGTTAAAACTTGTAGAGGGCAAATGTAGGTGGTTGCAGGAAAGGGGGAAGATGGGTGTTTAGGGAAATTGCCACCGGAGCGTGTGCTCCATTGCAATTTAATTAAATTAAATAAACCAGTGTTTTGAAACTTTTGTTTGGTGTAAAGTCTGCTTACGCAAACACCCAGCGGTGACAGCAAGGACGTTATGTTAAGTCCACCTTTGCCGGTGATTAACAGTGCGCTTCTGATTTTATAGAACAGCAAATATATACCTGATGACGACGGCAGAGCTCTTCGGTCGAAACGATATATTTCCATAGCAACATCCGGTAGCAAAACTGTGAAGACTGTATCTATTTGTTTGTGTAATTGGAAATGGATAAAACACTGTGCAAGAAAAAATAATATTGGAGTGGTGATGTTCAGTATTGTAGCAAAATTTTATGCAATAGAACTTACATATTCTACCATGATTTATGAGTACTTCCGATTAATCTGAGTGGAAAATATTTTGCAATTTGGAACCCGCAAGATTTTTTTCATGATACGTATAATGAATGATTCCAGAATTTTCACATTTTGGATTCACACAGCTTGCATGCATGCATAAACAGCAGCACTTGTGTGCCATAGATGCAATCCTTCGTACTGAATACCCCTATCTCAATTGGCTTTAACGCCACATTAAACATTTTTTTTTCAGTCGAAACTGTTAGTATGTAGACGTGGCCATTATTTTAAAGGTTGCCACCAGTTTGGCTGTGGGCTTTAAAGCCTGGTCCTGAGGACGGAGCATGGTGGGTAAGCGGTAACGTTCTGACCTGGCATTCAGGGGACGTGGGTTCGAATGAATCTCCGTAGGACCATCCAGATTTGGATTTTCTATGGTTTCCCCAGATCACTCCAGGCAAATGCCGGCATGGTTCCTTCAAAATTCCACGGCCGAATTCCTTCCCGTTCCTACCCGCTTCTAATGACCTCAACGTCGATGAGGCGTAAAGTCATAAGCAAAAATAAAAAATGTCTTGGGGAAGTACAACGGACCGAGATTCAAGCCTCGTTCATACGTACCACAAATCTTGATTACGATCACTAGGCGATTTGTCGGAATCATCTAGGCAAATGGCCGGATCCCATCTCCAACTTTGAAATTTACGTTAGGAGGTAACAAAATGACACTTCCATACATAGTATTAATTGTATTGTTCACAGACAGATTGCCAAAGGAAAAAAAGTCAAGGTGACGTTCGAAGGAGTACAACATGAAATGGAAAGGAACCAGGTAAACAGTGACTAATATTCAATTTTATAACAAATAATCTTAGAAAACTTTATTCTTTTCAGTCACGATCCGAGTTCATTGACTGAGCCTAAGTACGTGAATGTTTACCTTTCGGGTCTGCCGTTAGGCAGTACGCCGGTTCGAGTTCCCGTACGGTCATTTTTCCATAGTTTCCCAAAATTACTCCAGACGAATGCTGGGATGGTTCGTTCAAAAGGCCATGACCAGATTTTTTTCCAGTTCCTTGCATCCCTGTCAACCCTTCCACATCACTAATGACCTCGATGTCCACAAGCCATAAATACCTAGTGTAAAAAAAGGCACTTACTGACAGTGTGTGGTTGTCTATTTAAACTGTTCAAGATGCGCATACCACTGCAAAGGCATTATTTGAAGCAGTGCAGCAGAAAATTACATAAATTGGATAACAAATTAATGAAGCAAACACTGAGATATCTTTTATTATTTAATGAATTACGAACGTTATTTGAGATCCTACAAACACCAGCTTAAAATATTTCAAGATTTCTGACTGGACAAAAGCATCTTCTGATATGCTATCATAAATATTGGGATTGGTAACACAGTTAATGCTTCTGTGAGGTTAATTTCTCGTTTTGAGCTGTTTTGTTTTGTTGCTTTTCACGTGCGTTTCAGATACGAAGAAAAGGATTCGGCGTAAGTTCATTTTGTTGGAATATTGCCCGACTTTTCTCTCATTTGCTTCCTATGTCACCAATTGATTTTGTTTGCATCACCGTTCACCGCTTCATATATAGCAACCCACGTGGGTTGCCACAATATCTTCAATCAACTAGGTAAATGTCAATCAACATTTTTATAAATATTTTACAAGAAAAGGACTGTTTCTGATATGCTAAAATTCGATTACTGCGGATTGTTCTAGCTTCCCCTCTTGCCATTTTACCTAGTTTTCATCTGTATTTACTTCCGGTTAGGTGTGAATGGTGTCGTTACATCATCACTGTGCTGTCAGGCGATTCAGTATTTCTCACGGAGCTAATGAATATGAAATAACAAGAACGGTTTTTAAGCCATGTAATGTTACTTAGATATGAAACTGTAGACCACAAGGGACCCTTCTATTGAGATTATCCCTAAGGAAATAAGTACTTTTCAGACTCTTACTTATTTACCAACAACGATATGACGGCTTCTAAATACAACACGCGAGACGTAAAAATGATTGAAAATAGTATTAAATCATCCTCTGCCAAATAATACACAATTAAGAAACATTTTTCTTATTCCAACAAAACGTTTAAAATCAAGCATTTCTTATGTTAGCAGCATAATTTCATTTTAAGAACGAGTGTTGAATTCATATTGTAAAACTGAAGGAGTCCTGTAATTTCCAATATTCTGATAACAAACCCAAATTATTTCTTAGAATTTAATGTTTGCATACAAACTGCTTGCAGGTTTACAGCAAACTTGAAAGAATGTTTGTTTGACAGAATAGTATTGCAAATATTGAGACAAATGCATGGCGAATATCAAAGAAACAAAGGGTGGGGATATTCAAAGCATGACTGACTGTCTAATGGTTACGGGCCATCAGTATAAAATCGAAAAATGCCGGGTGAAAAATTGGAGGTGAACGTCCAGTTATAATTTCTTGTCATTAAGAAACTACAAAACCACTTGTAATTTGAGATATTAATAAATAATAACAGACACGCCAGTAATGGCTGCGCACGTCAAGCCAACACCATATTGGATCTGGGAGGTACAACGGGACCATGTTCGAGTTCTGGTCCCTGCGTACCGGCCGTCCTGATCGTGGGTTTTGGGCGGTTTTCCTCAATCATCTAAGCTAGCGTTTCAACCTGAATAATGCTGCGGACCACTCACTTATATGTGCCTAATTGGATCTTATTAACATCTCGGACATACTGTATTGCACCATCATATATATTATTTCTATAAGGTGTTTTTTGTCACAAGTCATTATCTCCCTTCATACCTAACCGAAATCGATAAATGAGGCACCATTTTAAAGATTAAGGTGTTCGCTTTGATCACATATTTTAAGAAAGGAATTTTTTCAAATTCGACCCATAAAGGGCAAAAATTCCAATATTTCTAAAATGCTGTTTTTTGTGTCATGAGCCATTTATCTCCCTGGATACCTAACTGAAATCGTTAAATGAAGTATCATTTTAAAGATTGAGATCTCCGCTTTGGTGACATCATATATCAAGACAGGAATTTTTCGGAATTCGACCCTTAAAAGGCAGAAGTATCAACATTTCTACAACGCCTTTTTGTGTCACGAGCTATTTACCTCCCTTGATATCTAACCGATATAGATAAATGAAGTATCATTTTGAAGATCTCCGCCGTGGTCACATCATATTTTAAGAATGGAATTTACAGGACTTCGACCCGTAAAGGGGAAAAATATCGTTATTACCTTAACCTATTTTTTTTTGGCAGGAGCTATTTGTCTCCCTTGATGTATAACCGAAATTGAGAAATGAATATTATTTTAAAGATTAAGGTATCCGCTTTGGTCAAATTATATTTTCTACATCTACATCTATACTCTGCAAATCACAAATACTGTGCGTGGCAGAGGGTGCTATGCACCAATCCTAATTCAGTGCATTCCAATCCCGAACAGAAAGAGGAAAGAAGGAATACATAAATGTATCAGTACAGCATCTTATTTCTCGAATCTTATCCCTGTTGTCATTACGACCTAAATAGGTTGGCGGAAGAAGTATTTCGTTGCACTCGTAAATTAAAGATTTTCGCATATTCTCCAACAAATTCAAACGAAAACGACGTCGTCTGTCCGCCAAACAATCCCAGCCCAACCCACGTATCAGCTCTGTGACACTTACGTAAGGACTGTAACTAGCAGTCACGAATTGATCGGCTCTCCTCTGTACTTTCTCTAACGTGTCAATCAATCCCTTGCGATACGGATGCCAAATTCCACAACAGTATTCCAAATGCGGACGCACCAGTATTTTTTACGCTATTTCCTTTGTACGAGCATTACAACTTCTCAAAATACGACCTATAAATCGTAGTTTAGAATTAGCTTTGCCTACGACGAAGTTATGTGAAAGTCCCATTTCATGATGCTTTGTACTGTTACGCCTAGAAACTTCAGGGAATCTACCGTGTCAACAACTGAATTGTTAACTTTGTAGTCGTTAGCAAACGGAGTCTTTTTACTACTTATTTGCATTGCCTTGTACTTTTTGCAGTTAAGTGTAAGCTGCCATTTACGGCACCATTCCGAAATAACATCCAGATCACGCTGAATTTCTAAACAATCGTCAGAGCACCTCACTTCCCTATAAATAAGTGCATCATCAGCAAAAAATCGCTTCCTGCAATTAACGTTGTCGCAGAGATCGTTTATAAAAATTAAGAAAAGAAGTGGTCCTATTACACTTCCTTGAGGAACGCCCGAAGTAAATGAGGTATCATTTTAAAGAATAAGGTCTCCGCCGTGGTCACATCATATTTAAAAAAAATTTTTTTTTTTGAAATGCCATCCTTAAAGGGCATAATTATCATTTTTCCGTAACGTATTTTTTTTTAATCATGAGCCATTCATCTCACTTAGTAACTAACCGAAATAGATAAATAAGCTATCATATTAAATCTTAAGAACGACATTTTTCGGAATTTGACCCTTAAGGGGCAAAATTAATAACTGTGAAAGTAACACACATGAGACATTTCACAGCCCAGCCGCTAGATAGTAGTAGCATATATCACAGAGATATTAATAATCTGTTTCATTGGCGTCGACGTTTGTTATTTACCTATTACACTAAACAAATAAACAATTGAAACACATGAGGCGGCTCTTCATTCATCCTATTAAAAAACCCCAACCTTACTATTGATTGTATTAGCGAAATTTTCGCTCGGGTCATCTAGTTATAACATAATAAATCTACCAGCATGTTTTTATTTCCTACTGGAACACAGTTATGAAACTGGAAGTGAACTATTCAAAGTTAATTATACACTGATGAACCAAAACATTATGACCACCTGCTTAATTGCTTGTTGGTCGGCCTTTGGAAAGCAATACTAAAACGGTTTGTCGTGTAAAGGATCCTGCAAGTCCTTGTTAGGTTTCCGGAGGTATCTGGCACCAGATGTCTACGCACAGGTCACTCAACTCCCTTAAATTACGGTCCGGTGGTTTGGGGGTGCGAAGCTGGCACCCGATCGCATCCCAGATGTGCTTATCGGATTGAGACCAGGCGAATTTAGCGGCCAAGACATCAACGTTAGTTCACTAACATGCTCCTAGAACCAATGTTGCACGATTTTGACATTGTGATACGGGCAGTTATCCAGCTGGAAGATGCATCGTTGTAGATGAAGACATTAAGCATGAAGAAATCTAGTTGATCACAAATGTCATGGTGTCTTCGATCACTGGCCCACGTCCCAGGGAAGCCCAGGTAAATGTCCCTCATAACATAATTCTGCCCCCACTGGCTTACGTCGGTAGCGCGGTGCATGTCTCGAGCACTGAGCAGTCGTTCGCTCAGGACACGATCATCGACCTGGCGTAACAAAATAACGTGATCCAAACGGCCAGGAGACACGTTGCCATTGATCCACGGTCCAGTCTCGATGATATCGTGCACACTGCAATCGTAATTGACGATGTTGTTGGGTCATTATGGGAACACGTAGGGGCTGTCTGCAGTGGTGTGTTCCGAAATTGTGCCTGCACCAACATTGTACTCTGCCGTCAGATCTGCCACAGATCGCTGCCTATCATGCTTTACGGAGCGGGCAACTCCACGTTCTATGATGAGGCGTGGGTGTCCACCACATTGTCGCCTTCTCGTGGTTTCACCGTCCTTCAACCACTTTCCGCAGATGCTCTCTACAGTAGCACGGGACCAGCCGACCAGCCTCGCCATTTCCGAGGTGCTCGTTCGCTGGCGCCGAGCCATAACTATCTGCTCTCCGTTAAAGTCTCTTATGTCAGTGTAATACCCTATTTTCCACACGTTTCGTCGCTCTAATGACTCCCAAAGCGTTGTGCTCCGATAATACAGTTATGTTAACACATGACCTACCAACAACAACACTAGACAAAATTCAATCTCGCAGTGGTCAGTGGTCATAATGTTTTGGCTCATCAGTGTATATTGACCTGACCGTTAATGTCCATATAAATAATAATGTTACTGTAGGCTGGATGCTATACTACACCACAGACTTACATGCACCAAAAAGTAAAAGAAACGAGACCTGATAACTTTTATCATTGTTTACTTCGCCACTCTTATGTTACCAATGCTATCATGTTCCACTATCAATCACACCTATTACGAGACCCTAAGAAAATAGTCTTTAATATAATCGTTAAACGAGCGATGATCACTGGACGCGTATTTACTGAATAGGTTACTGGAGGAATTGTCCTACCCTCATATCCTGGAACTGCAAGATTTTAGTCTGGTCACTGAAATATTCATGGCGTTTAAGTAGTTGAGCTAATAGCTCATACTCACTCATACCCTTATACAGTACGAATACGGTATCTAAATCTATAATATTCTGCCTAAGGGCGACCTGAACCATGCCGTTGAGAAACACTGAGCTAGGCGAATGCTGGGATGCTCCTCAATCTCAGCTTCATAAACTACACATTTTACAGAAAATACACTTATCGTATAGAACAAAAGTTACACGATTCAAGACAGATGGCAGCACAAGTATTCCGCCATTAGGTTAGATGCTCCGCATCTCACAAAGCCGGTTCTAAATTCGGGCAGACTTCATGTCTCTCCCCGCCTCATGTTTCACATTGGCCGCCTGATGAAAGAGGTGGCCAGTGTTCACGTGGTCCTCTGTGGTCGTATCGAGTAAAGAAAAAAAGTAATATTATTAACAGATGCCAAGAGATTATTTGAAGGTCTACTCTAATCCGTGATTTTCTTTCCATTACGTACAAAGGTTTAGGCCCACTAGCAAATTTTAACTAACAAGGGAACAATCAGACATGTTAACGGATTTCGATCCCCCGCGGATATGTTGAAGGCTATCACCCTATATGTCTGTGGTACATTCGTTTTATCAAATGGGACCTAGTTTTTAAAATACTCAAATGCAAAAAACCCCAATGGCTTTTAAATGCTGGAATCATTACTCCGTGCTCTTAACCAGCTGCTTTGTCTAGACAGTAAAAAAACTAACTTACTTCAAAGTCCGAAGGTTGGCTGGATTCTCCAGGAGGAGGTATACTAAGCCATTGCGTCAGAGGTAGGACGGACAGTTCCTTTCCTCTGGGACCTACAGTTTAATGTGGAATCCTTAATTTGTGGATGCGGGTTGGAATCATACACGGGAAAACGAAATCACTTCTTAAAATGTCTGATGGTCCCCTTGCAAGTTATACATAATAAAATGAGTTAACATGTGAGATTATTTGTGGAGAAGATATTAATGATTTTTAGTAGTTTCGCGGAAACAATAAAATTAAAATTTTTATTTGAATTGATCTTTCATCCTGGTTATCCGAATAACAGTCATGATCACATACAAACAGATTAACTCTTATTTTAGCTTTAGAACTTCCTGTAGGGACGTTAAACTTGAATCAAAACAATAATACCTGAAACTGAAAGGGCTAAAATAAATATTATAGCTCCATCAATGTGTTTAAGAGCTGTTTTAGTGTTCACCAACCAGCCTAAAGTCCAAAGTCGTTAAGGCTCCGTGACAGTATCTGACGATCGATTCTACATATACTAGTTCTAGTCAAAGTGGAGGGAGTAATTTTAATCATTTGGTATTTGGCCAATAGGGTAGGAATGGTAGCACAGCACAATTTCTAATTATCAAGTTGTATACCTAAATCATGAGCTAAATTCAATTATTCATGGACTAAATTGTCTGGGTGTCTTTATCCCAGAGTTTTGGGGAAGTTCTTACATAAAAAATGCATCTCCTTCCATTTTAATATCCTGTCCTCATCGGTAGTGTCATTAGCGGATTAGTCTTATCCTGGCATGTCTTTGTGGAAGCTTATAACACACGGAGTAGTTTGTCAGGCCATCTTAAGTTGTTGTTTAGATGGACTGTGTTACCCAGGTTGGCAATAAGCGGGTTGCCTGATTTGCTGCATTTCTTGTAGAATTTCACAGCTAATTTGCGGAATCTGTCTTTGAGGCGTGGTAGTCTACTGATTTCGTGTAGACGGAATGTTGGAGTTTCCCGCGGCATTTTGTAAGCGTAGCTAATGGCTCGATTTTGTATAGTTTGTAGTAAATTGTGGTGTGAGTCAGCAGCACTACCCCAAATTACTGCAGCGTGAGCTAAATTCCAAGCCTCCCCACAAGTGCATAAGGGATCGGCGGCGATATGAACAGTCTAGCACCAGACATCACTCTCTGCCTTCTACACGAAACAACCTACTCAATACAAGTATAGTTAGCACATGTAGGAAAGAAACTGGACAAGCGGAAGGTGACAAAGCTATTTACTGCATTTGTTCTCTTGGAAACTATGTACAAATGTAGTGATTAGCAAGAATATTTAGAAATTGCATTCAAAAATATTAACTTAATTGGACTGTTAATCAGTTTGCAGTCAACAATGACCATTTTTTGTAGTACGTAATATTATTGGTTTTTGGAGTAGTGAACTTTCTGAGTGGAAGACGGAATCCTTATAGAATCAGTCATTTATATGGGTGTCACACTGTCGTAACTTATGAATTCTTTAACGCAGAAATTTGTAACTGCACACTATTTCAATACTATTATTACAAATACGATTATAACGTAAAATTTGAAAAAATAAGGGTTTGAATATAATTAGCGGGGGTTTAGTTTATGGAAATATTATAGCTCATCTTCGTGGATATAAAATGAAAGCTGGCAATGTTTGGATTAGTTTTATGCCACAATTTGTACGAGTTTTTGTTGAAAACCTATGCAAAAATTTCATTCACTACCATTTATTTCCGAAACTACTGTTCTGAACTAGTTTCATACTCTGCAGTGATTTGTTGAAACCTAAAGATTACAGGAACATTATAGCGATTTTTTTGGGATTTATAGGTTTGTTAAAGAACTTAAGTGGGTGATTTTAGCGATAATTATTTTTCAGTATATGATTATATGTGACACAAAATCATGAATACAATTCATTAGAGAATTATTTGAACCGGTTACCAGTTATTTCGTGAAAATATTTTGTTTTTTAAAATAAATAATCTAAGTCTTGGAATATTTTTCTTTCTATTGAATTATTTCTGTGTTTTATTTATTTAGTTATCACAAAAAGATAGGAAATAAGAGTCAAATAAATGTAGATGAAGTATACTAAAAAGACATGAGATGTATATTTTTTATCTAATTTGATTTCCGAATCTTTGTTTAGCCCTGTTATAATACAGCTGATATCTACCTGTGTCTCCTTGTCGTACCCTGGTTCATATATCCTTCTTGCACAGTTCTTAATTTGTCTGCTGTGAACAGTTTATATTTTTCACAAAATTCTAACAACTTTCCTCTTAGCTCATTTCCTTCTCCAAGACAAAAAACTTATTACAGTATTTCCCTATTTTTCTTCTCCCACTACCACACTCCCATCCCCGATGATTATTATATTTTATTTACCCTGCGCTTATTGGATTTATTCTTCAGTTTCATCACATATTTTCTAAATTATATCATCATCATCTTGTTACGTTGGCCTATGCATTTGTACTAAAGTGATTCACGCAGGCTTAGTTTCTATCGTCTTCAAAATAATCTTGCCACTAAACTGTTCATAGTAACTCATCCACTTGTGTCTAATTATTCCATATTCCCCAGACCAAAAATCCTGTGTATCCTTCCACTTGATCTTACAAAACTAAACAGCATCTAATTTGTCCCATTTCCCTTTTTGACTTCTACCTGCCCAATTCAGACTTATAACATTCCATGCTCAAATTCATAGAATGTTTCTGTTCATTCAGATGACTCCTTTCTGAACAGATCCCGTCCGGAGATCCGACTGGAGTACTATTTTACCTCAGAAAATTTTTAACCAGATAGAAACCATCATTATAAATTTAATTTAAGAGAATTACATGGTGTCGGGATACCTTTTGGGTATTTAATGAAGCGGCTTCCCTTTGCCTTCTGCATCCCTGCTGTTCCTCCCTCCGTTGGGAAGAAGTGGGCTACACCCCTCATACCGGGGACATTTAGTCACTACACCCTCGACCATGCATCACGCGAAGGAGAGGTTAACATGTCGCAGTTTGTAGAACTGAGGTTTTGCTCTATGGAGTGAAGAGACTTTAAACAACTCTAATGAAACTATGCTTCTGTGTTTCTCTGTTAGTGTAACCTGAACGTTCCAGCCAGGAAGCAGGAACTGCTCTAGCATTCGTCTGTCAGATTAAGAAGAACTGTGAAAAGCCGTAAAAGTGTGGTCTATACCCAGGTTTAGAGAATCTAACCCACCACCATCCCAGGGTATGCTGATAAGCACACTACCTGGCACAAATATTGCATATGTACACTGAAGAACCAAAGAAACTGGTACACCTGCCTAATATCTTGTAGGGCCCCCGCGAGCACGCAGAAGTGCCGTTACACGACGTGGCATGGTCTCGACTAATGTCTGAAGTAGTGCTGGAGGGAATTGGCACCATGCATCCTGCAGGGCTGTCCATAAAACCATAAGAGTACGAGGGGGTGGAAATCTCTTCTGAGCGGCACGTTGCAAGGCATCCCAGATATGCTCAATAATGTTCATGTATCGTGGCCAGCGGAGGTGTTTAAACTCAGAAGAATTTTCCTGGAGCCACTCTGTAGTAATTCTGGACGTGTGAGGTGTCTCATGTATTTCTTGAATTGCCCAAGTCCGTCGGAATACACAATGGACAGGAATGGATGCAGGTGATCAGCCAGGATGCGACGTACGTGTCACCTTTTAGAGTAGTATCTCGATGTATCAGGGGTCCCATGTCACTCCAACTGCACACGCCCCGAACCATTACAGAGCCTCCACCGGCTTGAATAGTCCCCTACTGACATGCAGGGTCCATGAATTCACGAGGTTGTCTCCATACCCGTACACGTCGATCCGCTCGATACAATTGGAAACGATACTCGTCAGACCAAGCAACATGTTTTCAATCATCAATGTCGGTGTTGATGGGCCCAGGCGAGGCGTAAAGCTTTGTGTCGTGCACTCAGCAAGGGTACACGAGTGGGCCTTCGGCTCCGAAAGCCCATATCGATGATGTTTCGTTGAATGGTACGCACGCTGACACTTGTTGGAGGCCCAGCATTGAAAACCGCAGCAATTTGTGGAAGGGTTGCACTTCTGTCACGTCGATCGATTCTCTTCAGTCGTCGTTGGTCCCGTTCTTGCAGGATCTTTTTCGGCAGCAGCGATGTCGGAGATTTGATATTTTACCGGGTTCCCGATATTCATGGTGCACTGATGAAATGGTCGTATGGGAAAATCTTCACCTCATCGCTACCTCGGAGATACTGTGACCCACCTCTCGTGCGCCGACTATAACACCACATTTAAACCCACTTAAATCGTGATATCCTGCCATTTTAGCAGCATTAACCGATCGAACGCCTGAGCCAGACACCTGTTGTCTTATACTGGCGTTGCCGACCGCAGCGCCGTACTCTTATATATATAAGGAAGAGCGGCACCCGAACCATCTCAGTATCTGTGGGTCAGCCGATCAGTGCAGATGTCTCCACACCTGAAGAAGACGGCGGAGCTAGCCGTTGAAATATCGAGTTTCCACAACACAATCCGGCGGTACACCCGTGAGGACTACTTTGCAGTCATACGCCGGGAAAGACTTCGTTCTGGAATATCTTGCTTTCATAAAATTCTTATTTTTTAACTTTTTATCGCCTACGGAAATCCATCCACAGTTGGTAAAGTTTTAAGAGCCCGCTCGTCCATTTTCAAGAGTAAAGAAAAGAGTTGCTGAATTTCATCGTGGTCGTACACCTCTTGAAGATGATGCATGAGAAAGACAGCCAAAATCTATGAACACCGATGAAAGTAAAGAAGTTGCGCAGTGTTATATTTGACAGTCGCCTATTATAGTTTTGGGATATACCTGAGACCGTAGCCATACCAGAGGTAAAGGTACGGTAAATGTTACATCAGAACTTAAATATTAGAAACTTTGTACATGACGGGGGCGCATTTTTAAATACTGAAAAAAAACATATATGCAAAAACGAATTTCGCATCAATGTTTGGTTCTATTCAAAAATGATCCTACCAATAAAGTGTGCCGATTTTTTAGTATGGTTGAGACCTTGGTCCAACACTCCATGACAGAAATGATAAAAAGCAATCAAATCAGTGAGTAGAAACGGTTGCACTGTGCCATTTTCCCCCCACATCTGGATCTCGCATCTTTCCGAATGCAAGGCCAGAACGTTACCGCTCACCCACCATGCACGCTACAGTGTTTCTGGGATGCAAAAGGATTATTTTTATTGATTATCTCAGAACGGCATAAAGTAAATGGCGAATACTTCACAGGATACTGACAGGATGAATAAGTTAGTGAGAATATATCTGGAATCTTTGTGCTTATTTGACTTCAGATCTTCTTTGGGAACGAATACGATATCCGATCTTTGCGAAGCAAGTGGTCGAATCTCCTTCCAGCCATCCAGATTTCGGTTTTCCGTGATTTCTCAAAATAATTCCGTGCGAATGCTGGGACAATTCCTTCAAAATGCAAAGGCCAAATTTCTTCCGTTCTCCACCCGCATTCCTCTCTCGGCTTTATTGAGCTAAATGATGATCTGTAAGGCCCTAATAATGATGATAAAAACAATCAGCCTCAGGACAGCCCGAATGTAACACACTTTGTGGATATTTCTTGCCACTTCAGAACCTCGCGTAACACGGATAAAAAAATTGGACAGGGATATGTTTCTAGTCATGGCCGTAAGGGTTGCTCTTTACTACGTTTCTTTTCTTTACGCATTCTATCCGCTGATATAAGTGGTGTATCTTCTCAGTTCTGAAGATTTGCTACAATCAGTGATTCTAATCGTATCGATTTTGCTCGAATCTTCTGGCTAAATCAGGCGACATTCTGAAATTGAAGTTTTGTTTTCATTAATTTCCACAAAGTTGCATTAAATGTTTATTGCTCCACTCGATCTCACATCAGATTTAAACCTTATAAATTTAACCAAGTAACTATGGTTATACACTGCAAGATAGAGTAATACATGCGCTTACGATCTGAATTTAAATGGGCACACGTGCTGTGCCGACGCCACTGGACTGTCTTTGTTCCTGCCATTGCTTGAGTGATCATATACACTGATCAGCCAAAACATTATGACCACCTACTTACTAGCATATTGGTCCACCTTACGAACGCAATACAGCAGCAATTCGGCGTAACTACAAGTCCTTGGTAGGCTTCCAGAGGTACCTGACACCAGGTCACGAAATTCCCTTAGATTATGGACCATTTCAAAAAATAAAAATTTAAATATCACACGCTGAACATAGGTACACGGTTCACTGACAGATGGCAACACTTTACTTCCCTCATTAGTACGTAGTATGGATGTAACGGAAATCCGCATCCGCAAGTACGAAACTTTCTCATGAAATCCTACATCCGCTTTCGCATCCGCAATTTTTAATGCAGATGTATGGCGGATGTTTTGTTTATAATGCAGTATATATTACCCTTTTCTATTTATACGAAATTCTGCCCATCGTCGCTTAGATGATGGTCTTGCAATGAATGAAACAATGAATTGAACAGTGTTATTACCTAAGCGACGAATTTACAAGTTTGAACTTGCATGTAAAGTAAAGTGGCCAGTTCACGGTCCAACCTATAGGGTAGAACTACCGTAGGATGCGCTCACCCATTCACTCTAATATGAGGGGTCCAACGAAATGCTCCAAGCGATCCTTTCCACTCATACTTTCTCTCGGCACACCATGTGTCATTATCGCACACTCGTTGGATGTTTCCTCCAATAACTTCCTCCAATATCTATAGGTTGTTGGACAGCAAGGACACTTTTTGGTTGCCTAGGAGTCCAACAACATCCAACACGTCCTACATATAGTCCTGTAACCCCTTTCACGGCCCATCAAGAGTTCTTTATCGAAAATCGGATCATTTTAGGTCCTACAAGTTGTACTGTGAATGCGTCACTAGAGCGGTGGGAAGGTGGGTGGCGAGCAAGGAACTGAGCGTCGGGAGGACGCGGGTTCGAATCCCCGTCCAAGCATCCAGATTTGGGTTTTCCATGTTTTCCCAAAATCACTCCATGCGAAAGCTTTCTTTAAAAGGCCATGGTCGAATTCCTTCCCGTTCCCAGCCCCCATCGTTTCCCACCTCTAATGACATTGACGTCTACAAGGCGTATAGCCATAACGAAGCACGGGGATGTGCGGTGGCGTGGCCTTGTGCTTGATGCTGGAATCAGTCAAGCCAGGAACTCCAAAAAGTTCAAATGACAAAAATTGGTTTTTAGAAGTGTGCGTAATGAAATCATTCCACGTTTTTTTATTAAAACACGAGAAAATAAATCAATATGGCGGTATTATATGGAAATATACTTGTGAAAAGAGATAAAATTTGGCATAAAACATATATCTATTTTGATTTTAATTTTTTGGATAAAATATTAAAATCTAAATAATCATAAATTTATTTTTCCACATCCGCATCTGCAAAACATCCGCATTCGCGGATGTCAATAACTGAACATCCGCATCCGCATTCGCGAAGATGACTTCCGTTACAATCCTAGTACGTAGTACGACATAGCAGTATGTATTAAATACTTGGCCTCAGCATGGGCATGCTGCCGTAAAACCTTAGCTCCAAATTTGATAGTACCAACGATGAGTAAAATTCATCGAAGGCAGCTGAACCCAAAATGTTAGGAAAATGTAGACAAGAAGTAGGGAAGACTATTGCATATTATTCTATTTACTTACGTGTTTGTTGGGGTTACGATTGCCGGTGAATTTCAAACTATTGATAAACGAATGTGAGCCGAGAAGGTAACTGTGCAATTTTATCAGATTGGGTGAACGTTTTTTGGAATAAATATTTATTCTATCATTGTGAGAAAAAAAGATTTCTGTGAGCCTATGGTTAAACTTAGACAGAAATTCGGTCGTTGGCCAAAACTAATCTTTGATGAACGTTGGACAACAGAGATATCAAACTAGATGGTATTACTCGTATAAAACAGAATTTGATGAACGACGAAGGTTAATTAAGTCTTTGGTCATCCGGGCTGGTGATCGAATTAAGAACAGGAAATTTAACCAGTGATACTAATACGAAGGCCGAAGAGTGTTGACATAATATAAAAATCTAATTCTATCAAAAAAAGAAATTATCATTCCACAAACTCTTTAAAATTTAATGTCTTTTTGTATAAAATATCTCTTTCAAGTGACTATGCGTAAGTGGTTGGGGTGAAGTTCAAAATAAACAGAAGAAACCTTTACATCGGTCTATATTCGTCAAAAATCCAAATCGAAATAAAGAAATCTTATATGAGCTACTTAAATGGTGATCGTGCCTATGTTTTCGCAAAAATTTTCGTGATATCATCGTACAATCCATGTCAGTTTACTGTCATTGCACAGAGCAAAGAGGAATGTCTATTGATACTGCCAAAAGAGATAATGTTTAAAGGGAGCAATAATGAAAAGCAGCTCTCGACTAACTAAGTAATAGCGCGACAATGTTCGCTTCATAACTCTGTCTGTTATAACTTATACAATGAAGTGTTCTAGAAGCGAGCGCTATATTGAGATGACGATTTTTTTTTTTTTAAATTCGGTTATATAGCCCTGATGAGAACATCGGAAGACACAGAAACATAGGAGTCAACATTTCGACTGCACATTTCACAAGAACGACAGCGATAAGCAACGGTAGATGAAACTCAATCGATAACTTCAGGATGCTTTGCTTGACTACAGACAGTTCACACTTCGTTTCTTTGTTCCCGGAAACTTTTAAACCCAACCAGAAGTGCAACAAGAACCAGAAGAATACTTCATGTCTCAAATGATATGGGCTTACTCCGAAAGGATTACTCTGATCTTCCAGAGAACGGATTTCGCTTTTCAAAGACGTATTAATGTAAAAGCAAACTGAAGTGCTGCGACACAACCTCCATCCCTTTTTTCCACTCTCGTTGCTTGCAGATATTCCTGTAAACACAGGTTATACTGTCCCCATGGAACAATTCTAAGTGATTCTGTACGCCATTATTGTTATGCAATAGAAAATGCTAATGATTCGCTGCTACATGTTCTCCATTTTTCTCTATGGGTGTGAAAGCTGTACCTTAGACCAAAATCAAGAGAAAATAATTGATGCTCTTGAAATGTATTTGTATCGTTGTCTCTTACGCATATCTTGTGTGATGGAAATCTTAAACGAAGAAGTACTTCATTGGATGGAGGAACAGAAGGAGTTCTGCTTACTATAATGCAAAGGAAAACCCAGTATCTAGGACACATTATGAGAGGCGAAAGGTCGAAGCTATTGCAACTCGTCATTGAATGAAAGATACAGGAGAAAATTTCTGTTGGAAGGACAAGGAATTCGTGACTTAAGGACATTCGGAGATGGTACAACTACATGTTAGAAGAGGCATTCCACTCTGCAATGTCACTTCTAGAGTTAGCTATGTGGACCGCCAACATCCGATAGGAGAAGATGCTTTAAGAAGATTACTTTTCGAGAATACGTTCTTCTATCATACTACAAAAACAGCTTGCGGATGAAATATGAATAGATCGGCAAAAATACTGAAATGATGATAAAAATAGTAACTCAGGTGTTCCACTTTTTGGAGTACCAAATGCACCACTGTTGGTTTGGCCATGCAGAATTTGGTTTTCCTAAATATTCGGAGCGAATGGTGTGTGGATCTTTGAGAAAGGACGATGCAGATATCTTTTCTCTTCTTTGGCAGCAACGAGTATAAAGTGGAGAATTACAGACGGGGACAGAACTGGCAAGGAGAAGATTAACGCTGGAAATATCACAAACCCAGTAAGATAAGAGTGTAGTATAATGAACATATTAAAAGAATTTGCAAACTTAATAGAGATACACGATCCACAAGTGATTGTAGTGTAGGGTCTTGGTTAAAAGAAGAAGTACTCGACAATGAGGTTTTTCCCGATGGTTACGGAGTGTACCATAAAGATAGAGGCAGTAGGGAATACTTGAAACAACTAAACAAGGAATTGATAATAGCAAAGAAGGTGACTAAATATGGGTTTATGCAGAATATTATTGGTGCAGGCGGACCGCGGAGGGATGTAACTAGAAATTTCTAAGGCTATGACAGAAAACTGAGGAAAAGGGAAAGTGTTAAGACAGTTATAGTTAAGGATGGGGAGGAAATTACAGAGGATGTGAAAACGCAGAGATTTTAAGTAACTGGTTTAGTGAGACCATTAGGGACAATGGTTCAGGAAATTGTGAATTGTAAATTGGAGAATGATCTTATCCACATAATTCGAAATGAGCAGACTAAAAAATTTGAAATTTCTTCTGACGATATAATGAAGGAACTAAGAAAGCTGAAAAAATATAAACGGGCTGGTGTAGATAACATTTCTACAGATGTCTTAAAGATAGCAGAATGTGAAATTGTACCTTATCTTGAAGCGTTATTTAAACTGAGTCTGGATACTTCCTGCCAACCAGATGACTGGAAACGAGGAGTAATAGTAAAGGTCATAAAGGAGGGGTGAGAAATATGGTTGAAAATTAGAGACCAATCAGTTTGACGTAAGGGACCGTGCACAAACTACGTGGCTCGGTCCAGGGGGGGTGGGGTTGGCTGGAAGGCTACGTTGGGCTACGTGGGGGGAGGGGGGTTCCGAGCAGGACCACGTAGCTTTCCTTTCATAACATTTTTCACAGTTAAAATGAGGAACTAAACTCACAACAGCATGTGAATATTTATTCCCCTCAGTTAATTATATCCGTATGTAATTTACAATAGTCTGACAAGAGAAAACAGTTTCTGGAATCAAAAGGGAAAAAAGCTACGTGCTACGTGAGGGGAGGGGGGGGGGGGTTGAAGCAAAAGCCACGTAGGGCGACGTGGGGGGAGGGGGGGGTTCACAGGAGGCGAAAATGGAGCTACGTGGTTTATGCACACTCCCTAAGTGGTAAGTAAGTAAATGGAGAGATTTATATGCAACCACATCAAATATGTATGTAAGGAACGTAACTGGTTTTCAAGTATACAACATTCGTTAGACAATTATACTCATGCCAATTTCAGTTAGTAGACTATATAAAATATATTTCTGTTGAAATGGACAAGGGAGGCCTAATTGATCGTGTAGCAGTCGATCTAGAAGGTTTTTGACACAGTGAGCCATGGTGGTAAATAATGAAAAAACTATTGAGTGAATGAAAAAGTGATTTCCTGGCTAGAAGAATTCTTAAAAGGTAGATAGCAAAAAGACAGGGAAGGAAATGAAGTATTAAAGGATGTGAAGTAAAAAAGGGAAATACCACAGGGTGGTGTTTTGGGACCATTGTTATTTGTTATTCTAATGAATGATTGTGTTCATGGTTTACTCTCAGAAATTAGGTTGTTTGCAGATAATATAATGCTGCATGACTGAATCAAAACGATAGAAGACCGTGAAAAGCTACAGGATATGTAGCTGGGTAAGCCAATGTGCGATGAAGATAAATGCAAAGAAGCGTCAGCTTGTTAGGTACACTAAAAAACTATAGATTGATTATGATTGTAAGGTGTGAAAAGAATTTCCTGTTGAAGACTTCAAATGTAAATACCTTCGAATAATATTTGATAGCAAACGCAACTGGGCAGGACTCATTGGACAGGTAGTAGGAAAAGGTTTTAAAATCTTTCACTTATTGGGGAGATAGATGAAGGGATGTACCAGAGAAGTAAGGGAATTGAATTATAAAACTTAAGTTAGAGTATTGCTTGAATATGGCGGTGTAGTTTGGTACCCACGTTTTGGGTATCAAATACAGGAGTTGGAGGGGGTGCAGAGAAGGGCTGCTAGATTTGTCTCTGGAAATTACTGCAGAACACAATCAGTATCTGATATGATAAAGGAGCTGGAATGGTATCCACTGGAAGACAGAAGGAAGGTGAAGAGAATCAGTGGAGTTATAAGGCATATACTGGTAATGAGGCGTGGAAAGATATTGGTTGGAGATTTAGGAGTAGTGATTGTAAGGGAAAAGATGACCATGACCACAAGCTGACACTCGATTTCAGGCGCAAGGATATAGGAAGAATTTCTTTTGTAGGTAAGTAGGTCAGGGAATGGAATAAGTGACCAGGAGTAATGATGAATAATTTACAGAAACCGGTATAAGAATTTTGAAGAGGGTAAAAGTAGTCGGGCACAGGAAAGGAGAAAAATGGGTGTGTAGGAAAAGTGCCACCCGATCGTGCGATCCATCGAAATTAAATTAAGTAAATGGGCATGCGGTTATCTGGAGGGCGACCACGAATGATATTCCCTTCGAGAGCTTCATCTTGCAAATCACCTCTGTTGTGACCGACTAATCATATCCGCAAATCAAATCAATTTAACGGACATTCAAGATTTCCAGCTGGTAAAGGGTGTCAGGGATTGGAACAAATTACCAAGTAAAGTGACGAATAAGTTATCAAAAATGCTGAAGGAATTTAAAATTAAAATGTTCAAATCGCAAAAGTACGTGGGGAAGGAATTTAACACTCTAATTACGTAAGATAATAAAAAAATAAAATAAAAGGGGTAATTAGGTGACTAATTGAATTGCCACCGGAGCATGCTCCATCGCAATTAAATAAATGATAATAATAATACCCAGCTTTCTTGTCCCTTCTAATGTCTTACATCTCTTTCGAAGAATCATAAGGACCCAATAAAAAGAGGAACAACCGTTAGTCTAGAAAGACATTCCTCTTAGCACCTCAAACTTTGAATGAATTTAACAGAAATTACAGTAATCTGCCATTTGGACCAGCATAGTCACTTCTTATTGGAGATAACGTTGCTTTTAGGGTTGGATGTAATGTATGAAATTGCATATTTTTCCTATTCTTCTCAACGACGGTGAATTCGTTCTTGTGTAGTTATCTACTTGGCTGTAATTGGCCAATTTTGTTCGAAACAAGTGACATGATTCTGGACAGTGAGCAGGACTCCTATCAGAACAAGGATACGCTTTCAGCTACAAGGAATAAACAGTCTAGTGAAGCAGATGTGCTGCGGATATTTGGGCATCTGGTTTCAGACCACTTAGTTAATTCTCTTCTTTCGAAAATACATCTATAGCAAAAGGTATATATTGCGATTCGATGAATTCAACCTTTTTTCCTAGTTTGCGTGTGGTTGGCGTTATATTAGCAATTGCAAATCCGTGTCTGAGATGTATTGATTTTGTAATTTCGTAATCGAATTGTGGGTGGAAGCGTTACAACAATAATAAGGGTTGTTTGATTCAACTTTAAGAGCTTTTAGAGTTCTTATACAGTAAAAACTATCGTGTTTCAGAGGGCTGATTTTACAAAGCCGCCCTAGTGCAAGGAGATTACATGAAATATGTATATAGTTTAAAATCCCATCAAAAATGAGGGTATCACGAATGGAGGTAATAGGAATTTGTTCTGGAAAATTTTCCAAGCAAAAACGAATAATTTTAATTACTATCTTTTTATTGATATTTTCGTGATGTGTGTAAACTTTCACTGATTAGATTCTTGGAGTATTTGGCTAGGATGCTTTTAAATAACTGCATTTGAATTTAAATGACGGAAATTTTTATTGTTATGGAAAAGTTTCTAAGTAAAGCATAGTTTCAAAAAAGAATAACTATTATTTATTTGAATAATGTATTACGTGATTACCTAAGTTTCATGTAAAGTTTTTCTGAGTCATTGTAAATAAACAAAAAAACCAACATGTACATTTAAACACTATATTTTTTAAATATCTGTCTCGTGTTATAATTTTTTATTTTTTCCTTCCATATTTTTGTGTAGTTACTTCCATACCAGACAATTGCTTTTTATTTGGCTCAACTTTACAATTCCTTATAAAGATATAAATGCAAATAAAATCAAATGTAGCTATTTATTAGAAACTAGCTGATACCCGCGGCTTCGTGCGCGTGGATTAAGAATTTATTTGCCAGAATTGATTATAAAAAGTTGTTGGTAGCGAAAGATTGGTCCCAAACAACACCGAGTCGGCATAATATGACCGGAAACCCATCACTATATCATTATACCATCAAACCTGTCTCTTGAAGAGAATCAATTTTCAACATACTTAAAAACAGAAAAAGAAACGATTGTGAAAAAAGGGGGGGGGGGCGTGTTAACTAAGGGCAGTTTAATTTCAGCTTGGACTTTTCTTCAGCATGAGCAGCCGATTCTTGGGTTGTAATGACTTAAGCTGCTCGTGCTCTGCTTGAGCTACAACTTAGGCCAGTTTACGCCCGCAGGGCATGTCAAAAAAAAGAGGGCAAAATAAATTGGTACCAGAAACATTCAAGCAGACACAAAGTAATAGAACAGGAAAAATCGACATCTCTACGAAATACTACTTTTTTTCTCTAAACGCGAAACTTATTAACAAATTATACACTAAAATAATGCGCGAGAAGCATAGCTTGAGCAAGCGACGTAACATTATAGACTAACACACACATCCGTCTCTCCGTCACTATTCGATAAGTTCTAAAAATTTCGTGACTACAACTGTTAATGATTAAAAAAAAAAAAAAATGTCCTGTGCCCTCCCTAGAGATTTTCTTGTCAAATTCCGTCAATATCGGTATAGGTGTTTAGTTGTCAAAACGTAACATAAGACAGAGACTTACTTCCGCATTTATAATATTACTACTGCAGATCACACACACACTGACTACGAATCACCCCTGATGGAGCAATATAACGTAAAAAAGTGTATACCTACAGCATTGCAAGACTACCAATAATTTGCCTCTGATTGCACCCCTAACTTTGTGATATCTACAGTTTAACATTCAATCCGAATAACCGACGGACCAGGCGTGACTCTTACGATCAAAAACAATTTTTAAAAATCTTAGCCTCCACGTAGATTTGAACCGGAGACCACGACCCATACATTGGCAAGCAAGCGCTTTAACCACTGAGCTACCTGACCACTCACTACACGGAAAAACACTACACTATCCAACGCGTCTGTCTATCGCCGTTCAGTCATATTTCGAAATTATAAGACAACATGTATTATTTATACAGATAAATTTTCAACCAAATGTAGACAGTATTTTTCAACTTGTTTCAAAGGATAAGTGTGCAAAGTTTCATCGAGATCGGATGAAAACTGTGGATTTGTATGAAGAACAAACAAACATACAAACATACATACATTCATCTTTATATATATATATATATATATAGATTTACACTTCCTGTTAACAATATAAGGGTAAATAATATCAAGTGCAGTTATTTATTTGAAATTTCCTGGTTAGTCAAGCAGCGCTGTGTTGGCAGAGAGTATACCAACTCATTAGGGCATCATGGGACTTGACTAGGACTTCGGAGTTGGAGTGGATATATTTTAATTTCGTTTCACTTAATATACTTAAATCCGACCAGTGGGCTTAAATGGCTGCGACACCGTGATAGTACGCGGCGCCTGACACGGGATTATCTGGTTCAAGTACTGGTTGTGATTTAAATTTTCAGGCCGGGTAGAAGAGCTGATGATGCACAATTCAGTCACCATATTGTGCACGAATGATCTGGGTAAAATCCCAAACCTCTCCGCCGTGCGTATTGAGTGACGGCATATGTCATTGTGATGATAATTCGTCATTCAGATGGGAATTTTACAGCTGGTGGGCTCTTCGTGTTTCGGAATAGTAGGCCTGAATGGCTTTCATTCTTTCACAACACACACTACATTCAACGTCCAAACAAAAACAATAAACACGTAAATACACTTCCTTCACCGGGGAAGGCAAACGGAAACTATAACAGTTAAAATTTACCAAGAAAAAGTATCTACCGATCTAATGGTTAGCGAGAAAAAGAAGAAGAATTATTCTCACATTACAACCACTATATTCTTACACTTCTCATTTACCATAGCTTTCGAAACTCACAAGAAGAACGTAATCACTAATAAATTCATCAACTGCCGATGCAAGATTAGCAACGGGATGTTTGGTGACTAAAGCCATTCGCATGCACTATATTATTAATCAAAAGATCGATAAGAATTTTTTTTAATTAGATAAGACACAGAATCTAATACCGGTGTCAGAGTAAGGAGCCAAATTGATCCAAGTTCTTTGCTAGCAAGGTTGATATTCTACGTTAAAATAAGCAAAAAGATTCATTACCAACGTAACAATTGACTGCTTTGGCTTTTCGCCTCATCGACGTCAAGGTCATTAGAGGAGGGAGAGGATTGGGGCGAGGAACTGGAAGGAATTCGGCCATAGCCTATTGAAGAAACCATCCCGGCAAGGAGATACGAACCCACGTCCTCCCGAATGCGAGGGCAGAACGTTAACCATTCACCTACCACGCTCGGTAATAATACTCCTGGTGGCTCACAGATTGTCACTGAATCGATATAAGAACTGACAATTGAATTAATGCACTCTGTAACAAATTTGAATGGAAGACATTCAGCAGTGTTGTCTGTTGTATTAGGGTATGTTTCTTAAATGAAACTTCT
Organism: Vandiemenella viatica; assembly: GCA_031002005.1. Classification (NCBI taxonomy): domain Eukaryota; kingdom Metazoa; phylum Arthropoda; class Insecta; order Orthoptera; family Morabidae; genus Vandiemenella; species Vandiemenella viatica. The sequence goes on from CM061921.1 coordinate 85,745,192, forward strand.
CATACAAGGCTATATCAGATAGCGACTTACATTCCAAATTTGAGTTTTGTGCACAGAAATATGAATGTTACAATTGCACTGTTGAATATATTATGAAGCATTAGATAGAAAAACAGTATGGAAGAAACTGCGACTTAGACGTAAATCTACAGAGTAACATATGGCTTTAGTTTCTTCGGATCATGTTTTCGATGTTATATAGTGTTCCCCTGGTATTGTGGCTGTGTCAACAAAACGTTTCGGAGGGAGACGAGTAAAACTTTTCGAAGCAAACATTACGTAAAGTTCCATATCAAATTTCTCCCCAAGTTTTAACAGGAAATGTTGGACCTCAGCTGCGTGGAGTGGCGTGAAGGGTCCAGCCTACGTTCAGGCCGTATTCAATCTCTGCAAAAGTTTGTCAGACCAATATGAACTACACTTAGTCCATTGAAAATTGTATAGAAGTGTTGCAAAACATCATTTCATCCGGAAAGCATGTTCAGACTTACGAAAAGAAAAATAACAGCATCTTGTATTTTTTGAGCGACTTCTGATTAGCCGTAAATAAAATTTAAAATCTGATAATTTTATATCGATATTTACAAAATAACTTTTGATTAAGATGTTAGGTACCAAATTAATTGGCTGACTTTTTCTCAAGCGTGTGCGTTTTTAACAGGTTTCACCATGTTTTACATGATAAGTAGATCCGTTTGACTTAAAGCTGGAAATGGAGATGTAAGTTAGGCGTAAGAGAGTACAACAACTGAATTTTGTTCCTCCGTCAGCTGAATATGAAGTAATACGGTAGTTCTTTTCTACCTTTTTATTCACATAAAGTTGTAGCGTTAGCATTAAAGAACTCAAACGACGGTAAACTTATTTTAACTGCAGAAAATATTGTTAAACAAGACCTGTAAGAAGTACAACGATTTTAAATACAACAATAAAATCCAGAATAAAAATACGCCTTAAACTGAAATTAATTAGTTAAATACGAAATCTATAAAGACTAATACTTTCAGTTTTAGACGCCGTGGATGTTAAAGTTGGGAAAGGACTCTGGACAAGGAATGGGAAGGAATTTGGACATGGACTTTCATGGAACCATCCCAGCATTTGAGTGGAGTGATTTGGGAAAACCATGGAAAACCCAAAGACGGAAACCCAGAAGGGGATTCGAAACCGCATCCTCCCAAATGCGAGATCAAAGCGCTACCGTTCACCCACCACGCTGGGTTTTTGTTTTTGAATTGGTTTGCCGTTTGGAAAAGCCATCAAAACGTATCTTGGTGTTTACAGTGGAACAGAATGTGGATCGTAGCAATTCTTGCTTCGAACAGACTGCCTATTGTAACACAGAGGAATAGGATATCTTGAAGGAGGTAATGTGGTATGACAGAGTCACCCACAATGAATATTATTAAATAATTAATTAATATTCAGAGTTTCTTTTGCAATATTCAGTTATTTAAATTGTAAATATTGTAAATAATAGGGATAATTGATAGGTAAATAACTGTGTATTAAACCCGGGCAGCCAGAGTCATTATTATTTTGTGCTTCAATTTCTGCAAAACTTGCTATTCAGTAATGTATTAAATGGGAAGTTGGAACTGCCATTTTAAACGCTCAGAGACCGGGACAATGGCAAGTTTCGCCGGCAGACAGGCGCCTTAACTCACAAAGCAGAGGACGCGCGCGGACCGTTAGTTGGATTGTCCAGCGACCTCGCACCCCCGCCCTGGTGTCTTGAAGGTCGACCAGAATAGGCGCGAGCGGACAGCAAATACCGGCTACGATATGAAACACGTGATGATAGCCACATATCAATGCTCCAATCGTGAACGTTACAGGGGTTCACAAATGTTAATTCAAGGGATTCTGTTGCATGTGGCGGGTTGGAGACGACTTTTCCGAGGAAGAAGAGAAGAGGCATTTTTGAGGACACTTGCTGTCGGGACGAGCCACTGTGCAGACGTGTCAGCCGACACGCTCTCGTCCGGTGATCAGTGACTATGTCTGATCACATTTTCTTGCTCTGGGAAGCTAGAAGTTGTATGGCATGCCTGCCATAATCTGGAAGCTGTTGTGGTAACGCGGTCGTATCCGCTAGCCTGGCTTTCGCAGCTGCAGTGTCACACCTCATCACGACGAAGCAATTATGGTAAAGTACCGACGCATACGGTCACAGTTCATTGGGTTTTGACGAGACTTGCGAGCCCTTAAGCGGCACGGAGATAAGACTCTGCTCCCGTCATAAAATCAATGAGCTAGCTAATTTCCATGTTTAACTTCAAATTCTAAGCATCTTGCTAATTTGTGTAAAATTCAAGACGATGCTTTAACTTTATATGGCGCCGCTGAGATACTTTTTTGTTGTAAATGTTAACTTCAATTTGATGGCCTGTGTCGCCACTTTGATAATATGTTGACTTTGCTAATTATTGAAATACTTAATTCAGTTTTATGTTTGCTTTTCATCGGCGGATTGTAAACGTCGAGTATTGCTTGTTTTGTTGTCTTTGGAATATGTTTAACGTAAAGTTAACTATTACCCGGCCTTGTATAAGCCATAAGACTCAATAAATTGAGTATAATATTTTGTGTAAAATATTCATGGTTCTACTTCACCTTTTTAGCAACCATTTAATTAAAATCATATTCATAATAATTAAAGTATAATGGAAGGAAAGATAGGTGAGGAAATAATAATAATCACCACGTACGCCCCCCCCTTTTATACAGTAAAAATGGTGAGATATGATCCATGAAATATCCAAGCTAAAATACAAAATGTTTTAAAAACATTCAATATGTGTCCTCTATAAACAGAGATTAACTCAAAAATTTAAGCATAAAAACGAGTATGTGGCAAGTGAATTATAAGAATCGCCGAAGAAATGTGCACAAGAAGCAATTGATGAAGCTCTTGGGGCATAACAAAAATACGGGAGTAAATGTGCCAACATTTGGATCACAGGGGGACTAAATGAGGCTCTTTAATGAAAAGAAAACCACGTATTAAAAATACTTAATTAGAGGGAACCTATAAAACAGAAAATTTTGTATAAGGATTAGAGAGGCAGTGAAGAAAGACGTTACTAAAAGTCAGGAGAGAACTTGAATGATGAAATGTAAAGCGATGGAGAAAAATATAGCAGGGAGAGGCACTAAAAAAGCCTAGAACCACTATCTGAGCCGAGGCAGGACATTCAAAACTAATATGACATCCATCTTATTACGGTGGACATATGAGTTATAAATTAAGTCTTCAAAATTTTATAAGTGATTACGTCTTATTGCGTCTCATAAGTGAGAAACGAGTAGCGTGTAATATCTCACATCCGGATTTAAAATATCACCCTCACCACACTGAAATTTCAGCAGCCGATAATAATCTGCTAAACCTGAAAAACAGGTCACAAGTACCAATACATGGGAATACTACGCAAAAATGATTTCTCCTACCTTTAGTCACACAAAGAAATCATAGACTAGAAATCTCAAGTGAATCTTCAATTAAAATCATATTTTTATACACAGTTCTCATTAATTGTAAAATTATTTTTCGGAAAACTTCTACCTGAGAAAACGGAAACACCTGAGAAAACGGAAACGTTATTGGTTGCAATGTAGAAACTGATACCCTTAACTGCTGTTTGCTTGTTTAAACTTTTAATAAGTATTTACGAGAGGGGATAGTTAGTGGTCGGAGTTCCTACAGCACGTGTTTATTTAGCCAAATAGCCAGTGAAACAAGTGTTGTTTATAAATTAACATTTTATTTAGGCGTACTAGAGAAACTATTACTCGGTACTTAATTGCTGTAAACCATGTTTCAGAGGAGGTTGACAGAACCTAAAAAAGGCCCTGCGCACTGATTCCCACTGAGCCAGTATCGTACTGTACCTTCTCCGCGTATTTTAACATTTCTCTGTTTTAAAGTATCACGATTTTTCGTAATTTACTTCTACCAATCTTGGAACGGCTTTAAATTGTAATATAATCGTCCCTTTTGAGGTGTAATCCTTCTTGTTATGAATTAAATTAATTTTTGTTTGCGTAAATTATCAATAAAAATGTTATTAATGATTCAATTTGCTGATGTGAGGAATCGGAATGTTGGTTTGCACATTGACAACACCGTTGAACCAACGTTTGGTATTATTATATGTTTATTACAAAATTCTTCTTCATCAAATGTTATTAAAAATAGTACGACAAAATTAAACAGACATCTTGAAATCCAATAGTAGGTTCATTTTACATCAGTTCTCAGGGTTTTCTGTATGTCCATCGATTAAGCTCAGCGGGGTATTGAGATTTTCTCTAGGGCGACACTGGGTTGATCAATACGATTATGATTTACGACATACCAGTGGTGTTAAAATTTAGCAGAAGTTGTCGAGTCTGCTGCCCGCAGTCGTCTGACGCGATGATTCCATTTTCTGCTTGCCATCGGAGACCCACCTCCACTCTGATAAGGATAAGAGCAAACACACACCGCACAGTCGTTAGTCACCGCACGTCTCTTTTTGAAAGCTGGCCACGCACCTACCACACAGCTCGCAATCCACTGTACATCCCCACCGCGTCACCCTAGTGGCACGTTGCGTTCCTTCACTGAGGGCTACGCGGCCCAAGGTCATATACTGTAACTCAGCCGCGCTGTTACCGTTAAACTATTGTTCGCATTCTGCCCGTCTGTGCGAGCTATGGGTCCAGCTTCTCGCAAATATATTTCGATGTAGTGTTGTAATATACCACACTTTCAAGCTTTCCCCACCAAACGCTGTCTACGCTGTTGTTACGTAACATTTCAGTTTTAACTGTCTCAAACTGTGTAGTTTTCTGTAACTCGTAATTCTGGGGTGTTAGCCACTACTGAACATTGAAGACGCATTCTTTTAAAAAGTAACCTTTGTGTAAGTAATAAATAATAATGTGAAACGGTCACATAATCAAAAGTTGCATGTTAGTTTGATTGGCAAAAGCCCAATACGGAAGAAGCAGAGGTGTTAGGCACGATAGTGCCCTTTCATAGAGATTATTTTTGGCTCTGGTAAACACAATAATTATAAAATGCGAGATGTGTTACTATGCTTTTCCTTACATACGGAGCAATTAAAGGGCTTAGAAGAAAGACAGAAAGTAGGCTACAGAAGTTATGTAACTAGCCACATATTTCATAAAATACTTTAAGGCAACAATTCTAAAAAAAATCCTTCTTTCCTTCAGCTACGATCTATATTGAGGGTTGACCTTGTCAACGATTCTTGGCAATGCTTCCAGAAATTCTGATAGTATAGTTCGAACCTTAAAAGTCCACTTCTCCATCTTCGCTTAGTTTCCTCACATCACCTTCACTCTAATATGTTTTTCCTATATAAGACCAATGCATTATAATCCTATGACCAGGCAGCAAGCATGTAATCGTTAAAAAAATTGTCCTGAAGACATTTCACGCAGCTAACTGCGGTTGTTTCATCACAGATCTGTTTACAATAGTACGATATTTTAGTGATCACAATCACTTCATTTTTATGATACAACTGGGGGATTTTCAAGTATATAAAAAAAACCTTGAAACAGATTTAAAATTTTGTGTACTTATTAAGCACTGTATTCCTCAACTTTTGTTTATTCCACGTATACTTTGAATGACATCTTACACTGGCAGAAGGGCAAAAACTAAAAATATTGAATCAGTTTGAACGGATTTTTTTTTTTTTTTTTTTTTTGAAAACCGCGAGGAGGAATATCTCTAGATATAGCTTTCAGTAGATCCCAAATTGCTACAGAAACTATTCGTATGTTACAAAACTGGCGTGGTCGGTCAGAAAATTCTTTAGAGATGAGTTCCAAAATTCACATGTTTTCATTTTGTACGAGATATTAAACAAAAAGTACTACACAGATTCCTTTGGTATTTTGCGCATACACTGATCAGCTAGAACATTATGATTACCTACCTACGATGTCGGACGTCGTAGGATGGAGAGACTGGTAAAACAGGACAGGTGGCGAACTGTGGCGGAACTAACATCAGACTTTAATGCTGGGTAGAGTAAAGGTGTGTCTGAACACACATTGTACCGAACACTCCTAACGATGGGCCTCTACACGCGACGAACCATGCATGTGCCAATGTTAACACCACGACATCAACTACGATTTAAATTGGCACGTGACCATCGTCGCTGGACGTTTGTGCAGTGGCAGATCGTTGCATGGTCTGATGAATTCCGATACCTTCTTCATCATGCCGATGGGAGGGTGCGTAACCATCGTTTTCCTGGGGAATAGCTTCTTGACACCTGTACTGCGGGACGGAGACAAGCTGGCGGCGGCTCAATTGTGCTCTGGGGAACATTCACTTGGGCATCCCTGGGTCCAGTGGAGCTCGTGCAAGGCACCATGATGGCCAATAAGTATCGTACACTGGTTACAGACCACATAAATCCCTTCATGACGGCCATGTTTCCCAACGGCAGTGGCATTTTCCGGCAAGATAAAGGTGCCATATCACAAGGCCAGGAGTGTGATGGAGTGGTTCGAGGAACACAGTGGCGAGTTGCAATTGATGTGCTGTCCTCCCAACTCGCCAGATCTGAACCCGATCGAACACATCTGGGATGTGATTGAACGTTGCGTCAGAGCTCATCGCCCCCCTCCTCGGGATTTACGGGAATTAGGTGACTTGTGTGTGCAGATGTTTTGGCAACTCCCTCCAGCGTCCTACGCCTCATTGCTTCCATGCTAAGACGCGTCGCTGCTGTTATCCGTGCCAAAGGCGGACATACCGACTATTAGGTAGGTGGTCATAATGTTCTGGCTGATCAGTGTACACGGGTTATGCCATGACGTTACGGTAAAAATTAGTAGTTTCGCCATAACTCACCTCAGGGTACCGGAAGGAGTCGAAAGTTCAAAACCGATTATTTTTAGGATATGGAAAAAACTGTCGAATAGATTGAGTTAAAATTTGTCATAGTGATTAAGAACGTTATTATTCGACTTTTGCATATTCCTCTTTATCGTGACTGACCTCTCACATTGGCAGAAGTGCAATAACTAAAAATTTTGGATCGGTTTGTACGGATTTTTTTCCCCTATACGGTGAGTAGAAACTTCTCTAAATATTGCCCAAACGCCTTTGAATATTTCCCATATTGCTGCAAGAACTACTTGTATTTCACAAAACTGGCGCGGTCTGCAAAAATAAGGTCAATGCTCAAAACCGGATTTTTTAGGATATGGTAAAAACCGTAAATTCTGTCATATTTTGTATAACAATAAAATTTTGAATATTCTAGTTTAAACCTGAGTATCCTCTGATATTGACGGAAGAGGAAAATTTTGAAACGATTTGTACGGAAATTTTTGGAAACAATGTGGGGGGTGGGAGGCGGGACATTTTGATATATGGTGGAAAAGGTTTTGAATAGATATCTGTTGATTCTAAAAATATATTCATAAGGGGACCTGGACGTGAAAATGACTAAAAAAAACGATTTTTTTTGCCTCTATCTGATAGAAAAATTTCTCCTGTTTCCAAAAATGTATGGTTTATCAACTTTTAAATTGTTAGTTTGGTCCTAAATGCTCTGTGAAGATATGTCTGCACACTAGCCTAGCCTTCTTTCAGCTCACTGTTGCTGTCATTTTCTCAAAACTACATTTTTAGACTATTAGGTACATATATCATCACAATGGTTTGAGCTATGTTTACCAAATTTCTCCCAAGTGAAGAATGGGGTAGTCTGTTTGTGTTATGCCTAATACATTTCAGATTTTTTTTGTTTTTGTCATCATGCATATAATTTTAGTGTAATTTTAAAACCAAATAATTTGCTGGTTTGATAAGTTTTTTTTCTATTTCCCCTGACGTATTCCAAACTACAAAAGGAGAGGCATAATGCGTTCCTAGGAATGTTTACTGTAGTTTGACACAGTTTGAACGCTAATAGACTGATGATGCACTAGTAAATGGTACCAGAATGGGAATGTGTGTTGTAAAACAATCTGCTAGACAAGATGTTGTAATTTTTGAACTATAACAGATAATTAAATAAATTTCTATATACAAGTTTAGTTTATGTCATTCAGTGTTGGTACAAAATCGCAACTTCATACGCATTATAGATCATGAGTAATGTCCATTTAAACGAGGCGCAAAAACGCAGTCTGTTCACGTCCAGGTCCCCTTAAGTTACAAAATTGACAATTGTTTATTGTACTCAATACAAATTGTTTTGGATGGTTGACGAAGACTTTCATTTTCCTCCCTGACCAGTTGTTTATCAATCAAGTCAGATACGCAGTCTTAGTTCATTATCGCTCAACAACAAAAGGAATGAGGAGAAAGAAGTTTTCAATCTAAAATAAAATAAAATTTCCTTAACTTGCAACCTTAGAAAAATGAATTTTTTGATTATTTTATTTCAGAATCGTGTAAAGAATGGATCAATTTATTTATGAAAATAGTGATCCTCATTGAGGTTGAAGCGAAGTTGCGGTCAGTGGAAAATTGAAAATCGCGCGATTGCAAAGCAAGGCCGAGGTCGGGGTCCACTACAAAGAAGGCGATGTCTAAGGAAATTACGTAGTGCAGATTTAAAAAATAAATAATAAAACAGTAGGTCCATGAACACAATCAGCAGTAATTTAGAGAAATGGCAGTACCGATAGCCAGAATTCCAGCGGACACCAAAATGGCTTCTAGAAACACTGCAGAAGCATCTTTTACCAATAGGTTTGACAGTATTATTTATGCCTGCAATTATTGTGCTGTAATGCTAATAAATAATCTCTGTACTAAGAAGGACTTGGAATAGTATGTTGATCAGGCAAATCACCAGAAAACTTAAAATTATTCGTGATATAGATTCAGTTTAACGAAAACACCGTACCGGTGATCAACGACTCAGTTCCGATTCCGTAGGTCAAAGCTATGTCCAGTGTTGGATCACGGTCATGCAATAGGATGCGATTCCCGATTCAAGATTCAATTGTATGCAACATACACAAGCCTCAAGGTCTGACTTTGCATAATGTTCTGATTGATATCGGCGAGCAAGAATTAAATTTAGGAATAACTTTCTTAGCTATTTCAAGATCTAAAACAATCGAGGGATTCGTTTTTCCACAAGAATTTGAGGGGTGAAATTTGATAAACATTAGCCTGTATACCAATTTTGAGCACAAGTGAAGATTTTTGTATTCGATACAAGAGAGATGGATACTTCAATTTCTTGCTGAGTCCTAAGCGCCTTTTGAATTTGGTAAAAATATATACGTCATGATAATCCGAATATTTTGGGTTAATTTAAATTCAAATAGGATTTTTAATAAATTTTAACAATAAACAATACGGTGTAAACAATCTAATGAAGCAGTAGGGTACCATCACATTCTACACCTCAGTAAATTGGCAGATTTAAAAAAAAAACTTGAAACGTTGTTTTCTTCTAGAAAATAATCATAAAAGTGATAAATGGTCTCTTGTAATCTAGAACAAATACAATTAATTTAAACGATCCATGACCACGTTGTGAATGGAAGCAGTGATCCTTTCAGCGAAAGGCAATTGTGTTGTTAAGGCCGATTCAGCAGAGTTGATTTTCTAAAAAATGTAAGAGGAAATCATTAAAAATAGTGCACTAACGTTTCTTCACTATTCACTGACCAATATCAGGCCAATTGTTTATTAAAATATTTTTTGCTCAATCGTGTCTAGGATAGCTGCCTCGCTCTTTGGAAACCAGAATAGCTTTTTAACAATTGTCAGCCATCTTAGTTTACCTTCTTCATCAATTCTCGATTTTTTATCAGGATAACCATTTACTACTAAATTTATTTGGTATGAGCACAATGGACACATTTAAAGAAAAAAATTACCTAGAATTGAATGGAAAGTTGTTTGCAAACAACCATTGAACAAACACTATCTGGTGGAAATGTGGCTAATGACTAAGCGTTTATTTGAGCACTAAGAACTTGTAGTGTTACACCTGGTTTGAGAATAAATAACAGCTGATGTTTGTCAATGTTAAACGAGACTGTATGTGTTATAGACCTGAGCAGCTGCAGACAGGAGGGGAGCGATCTCACCAGACGCTCGCCACACACACACAAAAAAGGTTTGGTCAAGCAGAGGCTTCCGCGAGTCTGACGCTAATGGTGTTTTCCCAAGGGAGGAGAGAAGGGAATGTTTGTTTAGCCCTCGGAAGATACGAGTGATTCAGACGTGTTGTGAGTGGTATGTTGAAATTTATTGCTGGTCGTCTGATGGAGGACTGCGGTACTGGGGAAAATGTTTTTCACTGTGATCTGAAGGGACGGACGGCTGAAGAGAGGCATTCGTGGCTGAGGGTTCGACGAGTCAGGTTGTTTGGGAGTCGGATCGTGGACCAGGGCTGCAGGCTGTTCGGCGATCGAGTCTCGCCGGTGCTGACTACCTGACGTCGACGCCTTCCCTACACGACGCCACACAGAGCAGTGGGCGCTCGACTCCACGGCTGTTGCAGTCCCACGACGGCATCTCTCCACAATGGTCAACAACCTTTGCGTCTCGCCTCTTCCAACAACAACGTGCAACGCACGGTAAAGGAGCCCAGTTCACGCCTCAGTTGTCACCGGAATTCAGTTTAGCAAAACCCAGTAACGCTTATGGGATAATTCATGCAATCCACTGAGCAGCAATTTATGAATTGCTAAGAGTGTAGGTGATTTACTTTAAAATAAAGATAACGAATTTTATTTCTTAATTTGTGGGTTTTTCAATTAATAATATGGTTCATTGATCACATTTCCTTATGATTCATTATTTTGTCAAATCAAGGAAGTTGATTGAACTCACTGGCGCCCAAAAGTATGACCTATATCAACTTACATCAGCTTGGCAATCATATGACGAGGCAAAAAAAAAAAATAATAATAAAAGTAATAACTTTAAAGAAGGGTATTAAAACTCCTATTACGACAACGTGATTAAGAGAAAAAATACGAAACATTTTAAAAGCCCCAGTATCTCTATTAATAGAATGTGAATCGCATGGATTACACAAAAATGAATAGGGTAGTCGGTTGTGTGTCATTGTGAATGTGAGGAAGGTAGTATGAAAGGATCATAAATTGTAGATGTTGACTGCTTAAGTTGTACGGTGCATCAGGCTTCAGGAGGGTTTCAGCGATGGGGGGATTTGAGTGAGTAATGTGTGTTGGAATTGGATCCTCGAAATTTTAAAATGAATTTCACACTATGTTGGCTTGAAATTTGCTTCACTCAATTTTATTTAGACAGAAAGTGGTTTGAATCTCCAAAAAAAATACAGAAAAATAAAAATTATAACGTAACTTGATACAGGAGTTTAAAGTTTTCAAAGCAAGAATTTGCTTATAACTCACAATAAGCTATACATGTGTGTGAAGTTCATGGCCCAGGATACTTACTTATGGCCAAACCCAACCCACTCCTTCGTTTATATTTAAAAATAAAAAAATGGAAACATAAGCAACGTATTAGTTACTCATTTAGAAATAATAATAAAATAAAAAAAAAACTTGGAAATTTTTGATTGCTATTAAAATACTTGTAAGATTGGTTACGAAAAACATTGGGCGCATGCAACAGATAATTGATGCATTAATAGCTCTACTAACAATTTTATTGCACCTCAAATAATGTGAACTGATAATTACGATTAAGTTCTTTCATTGATAACTACTCCCTACACTTTTTGCAGTTATGTATTCCATGCGCCCCCAACGTTTTTCGTCACCAATCTTACAAGTATTTGAATAGCTCTCAAAAATTTCCAAGTATAAATTTTAGGACAATTTAGAAGAAGTTAGAAATCTGTATGTGGTTTTATCCTTCATAAGGATTAGAGAAATTATTTTATACTTTTTAGTCCGTTATAAAAACATGGTACATTAAAAAGTTTTTTACTTTATTATTATTTTCTGCTTTTTAGGGTTATGTGAGTGAAAATTTGTAATTGATTTTAAATACTTTGATGACATAATCACAGAGACATGCTGGAAATTCCATTTTTTTTTAAAAAATAGAAAACATTTAATTGAGTTATTTACATCCCAGGGTAATAAGGAACAAAACAAAAAAAGAATTATGCATATCCATCGTTTGAATCATAAGTTATGGTCTGGAATTCGAACAAAAATCCAATAAAAGAAAGCACTTACTTCTGCCAGAAATTTTCAGGCAGAATTTCCAATTTTCTCATTCCCTAAAAACATTATTCAGACTACTGCAAACATTTTTAAAAAATTAGCATAATCGGCCCCTAGAAAATGTACTTTCAGTTGTTACCGAATTTTACTAATTTCTGGGCAACTTATCCATTTTTTTTTATCTGAAAACCTTATTCAGACTATTAAAGACATTTAAAAAATAGCTAAATTGGTCCATAGAATAAAGTACTTTCAGGATTTCCAGAATTTTCCAGGCAACTTTTACAATTTTTCTTTCATTAAAAATCTTATTGGGACTATTATGAACATTTAAAAAAATTAGCTAAGTCGGTTCACAGAAAAAAAGACTTTCAGTTTCCTCCAAGTTTTCCAATTTTCTAGGCATCATTTCCTATATTTCATTAACTAAAAAATTTTTCGACTATTACGAAGATTTAAAAAAAATTAGCCAAACTGGTAGACAGAAAAAAAAGACTTTCAGTTTTCTCCGAATTTTCCAGTTTTCCGGGCAAGTTTTCCAATTTTTCACTAACTAAAAACCTTATTCGGACTATTACGAACATTAAAAAAAAAGCCAAATTGGTCCATAGAAAATAGTACTTTCAATTTTCCCTGAATTTTCAAATTTTCCTTAAGATTTTTCCCATTTTTCATATTTCAATGCATTGTCATCCAGTTCTGAGCTATGGTCAAAATTTCAAGTGTCTATCTCATCGAGAAGTTAGTTTAAAATCAATTACTAAATTCCACCCGGACAGACAAAGCCCAGAGCGAGTTAATAAAAATATTTTAATGAAATAAAATAAAGTAGAAGAAAATGATTAATTGATTATAGAGTACAGTGATCTTTTTAACTAACAATTCATGCTGTAACAATAATTATAGCAAGGATTTAGGTAATTTATATTCTCTATAAAAGATAAAATTATTTGTTCTTTGTCACGGCAAAAACTTAACCGAAAAGAATCGGTAACCTTACTAAGCCTCTGACATACAGCGTCTGGCAAAAAAACAATAAAAAGAGGATGATAGTACTACCAAATAAGCAACTGACTTTTTTATTCTTGTCCAAAAGTTCATTGCGTATAAGGGAGGAAAGAAATAGTATCGCGCTTTACATTAATGTGCTTTGCCGTGATTTGAATTCAAAATGTTCTTGCAGTTAATTATATGCAACGATGTAAAATAGTATACAATTTCAGTATAATTCTGCTTGCCTATCTTTATTGCAATTTTTTCATATACCACAACAAAATATGGCGTTTCGCTGACAAAATGTTGTTTTTTGAGTTCGTGTTCTACGTTCGTCAACGTCGAAGTCATTAGAGCCGGGAAGAGGACAGGGGACGAGGAACGGGAAGGAATTCTGTCATAGCATTTTGAAACTTCTCGGTATTCACATGGAGAGGTTTCGGAGTACCTAGGAGGACCGAAATCTGGATGGCTGGACGTGGATTCGAACCTACGTCCTCCCGAATGACACACCAGAGCGTTACTACTGGCGGAGCCAACACACAGTTTCACTACATGTTTCAAACTAAAAGCGTCATTACATAAGCGATGTATTAGAATCAACCAGTGAGTATTTTAACATTCCATGTTTGATTTGCGTTGCATTTTAAGAAAATGCAATTGGAAAGTCACTCAGATCTACAGGAATTAGAAAGTGAGGTGGCAAGTCTTGTTCTCCGGTTCCCAGCCATTGCTCTGGATAAAGTTATCTTTCAACAGTAATAGCCTAATAAAGTTTTGCACTGATGCATTTTTCCCAGTTTGTGTGGTGTTACTGTATCCATTGTGTCGTGTATGAAAGCGAAAGAAAGAACAGGCTGGAAGCGGATTCCGGTACGAAAAGGCACTGTGGTTGCGCAAGGTTTTACGATCCTACCCGACTGAAGAAGCTCTATCAACACTGCCGTATACAATAACAGTATACTTACAACATAAGCGATTTTGAAATTAACCCTGGGCGTTGGTATACAATGTGCTGATTAAGAATAGTGTACTACTTTCAAAATCTTACTGCTCAAAAACCAGCTGGTCTCGAGCCTAACGTCAAGCACCATTGACAGTTTGACCACGGCCAGTAGCGGAGAACGTTCATATGCACGATGATAAATTTGAGGATACCTATTCAGGACGGTAATAAGCTGAACAATACGTTTCATACTAGAGATTTATCTGTAGGAGAAGTGATACCCAAGCATTTCCTTCCCTGCGTATATACCACTGTATAAAAGGTCACGGATACTTTTTTTTTGCACTAGGCTTCGAGTCCATACAGCCAGCTCAAGTGTAATTTGTGTGTTTTCAGTTTCTCCATTGTGTATTATTTTCAAGTGGCTCTAGACATAACAGGACGGACACTCACAACACATACACTAAACACCCATGCCCTCAGCTGGACTCGAACCGGCGAACTTCGGCACGTTGAGTTAGCACCTACGCTATCGAGGTCGGCCTACGGCTATTTGTGAGGGAAAACTGCTCAGGTTAACCTTGTTTGGCCACTAACATAAGTACTTTTACATCTTGAGCAGCTAACATATTTTTGCTGTGTGATAAACTATTTAATTGATCATGTGTGGGAGTGTTTTTGTTTTGGCTGAGGGCAATGCCCCGTTCTTTACGCCAGGCGGGGTACTACGAATGTCGTCATATTCCGAAGACCATTTTCTCCGAAAATACTCCATGCCGTGGGAGATACGACATCTCGTAAAGAGGAATATTTTTAAGGAAGGAACATTTATTAAAGAAACTCTTCACAAAAACATTTGCGGAACAATTAGGTCAGGCAGTGGATAGCTATCAATTGGAGGCGGTTGCTTTCGGAGTTGATACAGTGCGAGCTGGACGCCAGTAGCGTCACTCGCCCGCGGGAGAGCAGGATTCAGATTTTATTAGTAGCAGTCAGTTAGAGGCAATTTTGTGCAGTGGAGGCTTAAGCACAGTTAAGACTTCCAGAGACGGCAGAATGAAGTGGCGGGATGGTAAGAGTTGGCAAGTGTCAGAAGAAAAACAGTCATCAGAGTTCTGTAACCAAATAAATAATCAGTGATTGTATAGTCAGTAATTTGGGTATAACTCTTCTCATCCTGATGAACCTGACTCATCATCAAAGATGTAGTCAGCATAGGTTGTAAAATCATTACTAAAAGAAGATATTAAACTTTTTTTTTTTACTTCTGGTTTGACGTCTTGAAGATGTAGCCAGCATAGGTTGTAAAATCATTACTAAAAGAAGATATTAAACTTTTTTTTGCTTCAGGTTTTGCGTCTTGAAGATGTAGTCAGCATAAGTTGTAAAATAATTACTAAAAGAAGATATTAATCTTTTGCTTCTGGTTTTACCTCTTGAAGATGTAGTCAGCATAGGTTGTAAAATCATTACTAAAAGAAGATAATAAACTTTTGTTTTTGATTCTGGTTTTACGTCTTGAAAATGAAGCGAGGTTGTAAAATCATTTCTAAAAGAAGGTATTATACTTTTTTTCTGATTTTACGTCTTGTCTACTTCGAGGTCATTAGGGTTGGAAAAAGACTGGAAAGGAGGAATGGGAAGGAATTCGGCCATGGCATTCACCTGTAGTGATTTGTGGAAACCGTGGAAAATCCAAATCTGGATGGCTGGACGGGGATTCGAACCCACGTCCTCCCAAATGCAAGGCCAGAGCTTTACCGCTCATCCCCCACGCTTGGTAAGATATTAAACTTGCAGTGGATGGAAATTATCACCTAATACACCGTATCTAAAATTTTAAAATAATTATCAACCAAATCATCAGCCCCCCTTAAAGCACGATATACTGTGCTCACCTGCCAGTTCGTCGCTGGGACAATTGGAGTGGACCGACACTTTTGTATCATTATTTGTCTATGAAATGTGTAATCTGTATTATGTGAGATAAGTATAGATTCTGTTTTCTAACAACCATGAGGCTGGTACTGGGGATGATCAACAATTTTGTTCGCATGGCTGTAACCGACAGAACGGCTTCGTACATAGTGTTGTATCAACATTGAATCACTGCTAAGTGCTGGACTGGTGATACGCATTCCATTGGGTCGACTTCCTTTGACCAGAAACCACCAACGCCTCAGACTGCAAAGGCACGTGAACGTCGTCACTGGCATGCTGAGTGGCATATATAGTTCTTTCTGAAGACTTGTTCTACAGTGTTGGCCTCGCACATGTTAGACGCTTGCGTTGTGAACGCAAATCGGGCATACTGCATTGTTAACCGGCGCAGTGGGCAAGCACCAAGTGTGTTGGTTTGGAGCGCCATTCGTTATTTCATGCGATGTCACCACCTACGTATTGATGGCAATCTGAACAACAACCACTACAGCAGGGAGGTTTTAGAGTCAGAAGCACTGCCCCTTTTGTAAGACGACGTTACAAACCCTGAATGAGAAATGGAAGACATGGAATAAAATTTATACGGATGGCTCCAAAATCACAGGCTCAAATACGAGCGCAGCGTTTTACGAAGAAAAATCAGATGTTGGAAAAGCAGTTAAGCTACCGGTGGATATGTCAGTGTTCTCAGCGGAGCTATATGCAATATTAGAAGCCATCAAATATGCACTGGAAACAGGGGAGGAAAAGATTTTAATCTGCTCCGATTCACTAAGTTCACTATTATGTTTAAAAAATGGGCCAAAAGGGAAAACAAAGAACCATCTAGTATATGACATCATAAATGAGCTAAGCAAAGCACAACAGTTAAAGAAGAAAATAGAATTTCAGTGGGTACCGGGACATGTAGGAGTAGTGGGGAATGAAAATGCTGACCGCCTTGCAAGGGGAGCAAAGGAACATGAAAACATCGATGGCAGGGTACCATATAGAGACTTACTAAGTAAAATCAGAAATCTACAGATGAAGGAGTGGGAAGAAGTAGGGGAGGTCCAATTCAGAACCGAAGGTGCGTGGTACCATGCAATACAACACAGCATACCGAAACAGCCATGGTTTAGTGTAAAGGCAAGTAGGAAAGAAATAACAATGATAAACAGGTTGCGATCAGGCCACGTTATGCTAAACTCCAAAAAATTTATACTAGGTTTGACATCACCGAAATGTGAGAATTGTGGGGCATATGAAGACATAGTGCATCTTGTGGTGGAATGCCGCAAATACAGCGAACACAGGAAATCAGTCTTACAGAAAGACGGAGGCAGTAAGATAACAGACTATGAGAGCCTACGACAATTTCTAGGGACTCCTACGGTAGATAAGATAAAACAACTATGTAAATATATATCTAAATGTAATAGGAAAATATGATGTATTATAAAGGAACGTAATATATTTCATATCAAATGGACTAATTTTGTATGTTTGTGGGATATGGGTATGTAAATATATGTATGGGTATAGATATGTAAGTTTTCGTGTATGCGTCCATGTAAGAGTGTATATACACAGACGGAAAAAAAAATCCCAACACCAAGAAAAAATTATTGTAGAGTAATGAAATTTGGACAATGCATTTGTCAAGTTAACATGTTTAATTGATTAAATTTTCAAGATCACAGGTTAATTTAAGCTCAAGAAAATGCATTTCAAATGTGAAATACTGTTAAATTAATAGCCGGTGTAACCTCCAGAATTTTGAATGCAAGCCTGCAAACGTGAATGCATTGTGTCATACAGGTTTCGAATGTCACTTTGTGGTATGGAGTTCCATGCTTGTTGTACTTGTGCTGTCAATACTGGGACGGTCAGTGCTGGCTGTGGATGATGCTGGAGTTGTCGTCCAATGATATCCCATACGTGTTCAATTGGAGACAGATCTGGTGATCTCGCAGGCCAAGGTAACATGTCGACACTCTGTACAGCACGTTGCGAGACAACAGCGGTATGAGGGCGAGCGTTATCCTGTTGAAAAACTCCCCCTTGAATGCTGTTCATGAATGGCAGCACTACAGGTTGAATTACCAGACTGACGTACAAATTTGCAGTCAGTGTGTTTGGTATAACCACAAGAGTGCTCCTGCTGTCATAGGAAATTGCTCCCCAGACCATGACTCCAGGTGTAGGTCCAGTGTGTCTAGGCCGCAGACAGTTTGGTTGCAGGCGTTCCCCTGGCCTCCTTCTGACCAACACTCGGCCATCACTGGCACCAAGGCAGAACCTGCTTTCATCAGAAAACACAACAGATCTCCACTCCGTCCTCCAATGAGCTCTGGCTTGACACCACTGGAGTCGCAAACGGCGATGGCTTGTAGTCAGTGGAATGCACGCTACAGGGCGCCTGGCTCGGAGCTGTCCTTGAAGTAACCGATTTCTAACAGTTCGTTGTGTCACTGTGGTACCAACTGCAGCTCGAATTTCTGCCGCAGACGCAGTACGATGCGCCACAGCTGTACGCCGAATACGGCGGTCTTCCCTCTCAGTAGTGCCACGTGGCCTCCCGGAACCCGGTCTTCTTGAGGCAGTACCATCCCTTGACCACTGCACCCAACAATCATGCACAGTGGATACATTCCGGCCAAGTCTTTCTGCAATATCGCGAAAAGAAAATCCACCTTCTCGTAGCCCTATTACACGACCTCGTTCAAACTCGGTGAGCTGTTGATAATGGCTTCTTCGTCTTCTTAAAGGCATTCTTGGCTAACATCAACTCACTATGTCAAATCTCAGCGGTAAATAACGTTCACAAACTTTACAGCGCGTATTTAAAGCAAACCTGATTTGCAAGCTCTGAGTAGCGCTACTAGCGCCACACTTATGCGCGAAGCGCGAAATTTGAATCGATGTCATCTTTCAGATGTATAAACACGCCTACCAAATTTCGTTTATCTAACACAAGTCTTTCTTGGTGTTGGGATTTTTTTTTCCGTCTGTGTATGTAGATATGAGAGCTACTTTGTACAAGAGAACACAAATTAGTCTTTAAGGAATTTTTGTTGTGAGCAGGGATATTAATAATTCTTTTCAAAATAAATAAGGTATCTCTTATAATATTTCTCGATTTGAACTATTTTTATGAGGAAACTATCAAGTTTTCCAAATCCAGTACAGGATGATAGGAAAATGTTTGTGTGGAGAAATAATGTATTATAAACAAATGTACATTTCTGAATATCAATTAGTTTTTTGTATGGAATATATAAGGACTTAGACAAATTAATTACAAAAGATAGAAAGCGGGCGAAAAAATTAATTTTTGGATACCCCTGTTTGTACGATGTAATGGGTATCATGTATATGCATAATATAAAATGTATAGGTAATATGTAAAAATTTTATTTCCTTCCAACACTAAATAATGATATAGGGATTATATGTTATTATTAAAGATAGAAGGATAAAAGTAAGAGAAATATGTAAAAGTTTTTATTGCTAATTGTGTCTTAAAATGATGGCCAAACAAGAGTTGATTTCTATGCAAAATGTATTAATGTCAACTGAGCAAGAATGTATTTCTGTAATTTGGTCAAAAATGTAACATTGTTAGCTGGTCAATATTGGCGAAAGCCAAGGACCAAATAATAATAAATAAAAAAAATAAAAAAAGCACTGCCCCTCATGAAGACAGCTTCACATGGCATTTTTTAGCATGACGATACCCAACGACAAGTGGCGAGAAATGTGCCATCCTTCTTCGAAGAACAACGGGTACCACTGCTTCCCTGGCCTGCACGTTCACTTGACATGTCACCCACCGAACACGTCTGGGATAAGGTCGGTCAGCAACTTGTTCGTTTTGGTCCTTCGGCAACCACTGTCTATATTTTGTTGACGCGCGTACAAACCGAGTGGCAGTGTGTTCCCCAGCAGCATATCCAGACTCTCTTTGATTCCATGCCATGACGTCTAGAAGTTCTGATTGCATCACGTGGTCCTGATTTCTCATGGTCAAGTGCGTGTACAGTTCTGTAATTAAAATCATTTGTGTGTTGTCATGTTCCTAATCTGTTGCAAACACAAACAACAGTACATATTATATTCATTATCCTCGTAGAGAAATGACCACTCCCATGAGGATATACTCTCAAACTGAATAGCATTTCAGGAAATTGGTTATATCACGAATCAGTTTGTCAATAAAACCGGCTATGCACAATAATATGTTCGCCCGTACACAGGATGGCAGGTCAAAAGTATGTTGATGGCACTCAAAACATTTCTGTATTATTTACAAATAACGCGTAAGTAAAACATTCCTATCATACACGGACTCGATAGGGTAACCCTTACACAGTAACACCAGTCGGTTAACCGATGCGCTTCTAATAATACGATAGACATCTGTAAGCTTGTATTGTAAACCGAGAATTAATGTAGAGTTAAGTTTCTAAACACAGGAACAGTATTTTAATTTTTATGTTTTCTGGTCGGTCTAGCCAAGTGGTGGTAAAGCTCCACCCTGCAGGCAGCCGAAATACCGTACCGCCAAACACACCTTTAAGGCTTCCACACGTGGGCGAGCCAACAAGACAATGCCAAACTCATGTGTTGGGCAACTCAAATGAATTGGCGTGGGTCGGCACACCCTGCTGGATATTCACCCTCCCCCCCCCCAACCACCCACTCCGTGACGCCGAGCCACCCAGCCGAGGGTAGTAGCGTGGGATCTCCCCCCCCCTAGTGGAGTGGGATAACCCGTTCAACGAAAAATGGGTACTGATTTGTAGACACTTTTGTCTTAACTTTCTCACCTTTCCGAGTTCACATCAAAATGAAACATATCCTATTTACCTCGCGAGACGACGTATTGTACATACAGTAAGTGAAACCCCGCCAAAATACGAGCAATAATTTTTGCATTAATCCTGTTCACAGCTTGCAGTTAGAAACAAATTAAAAGATAATTTGTTCCTTGTATGTAGTGTAGTGATCAGGGTCACTCCATAGTTTTTGTTGTGACTGGCAAAGAGTGGCTGGATGAGACAGGGTAGGCCACCTATTGACAGAATATTGAGGTGTGTTCTTTCTTTGCATGGCGGTCGAACCTGATTGGGCAGTGGAATTTCGCCCGCCAAAGTGGACAAAAGGGTGAGCTGGCTGCCGGAAGAAGAAGGACACTGAGCCACAGGTGGCCGGACAAGCAACACCTCTATGCCACCTCTCTGTGGATGCAGACCAAGAAGCGGTGTAAAGTTATAAGTGTGTTTTTCAGTGGGAAATAGTGCAGTGGTTAAACTTAAAGTTTAACTAAGTTTATGGTTGCTTGGCGCCGCGGTTGGACCTCCTGATCGACTAAGGATGCTGGTTAAGTGCATCTACACAACATCATGCAATTGAGAAGGTGAATATAACATTACCACTGAATTGTTTAGGAATCAAGACTCCAGTAAACGTTCCTGGGTGAAGCGATTCACCAAATAAGAATTCTCATGTCCAGTAAATTGTTTATAATGAGCTAGTCGGACAATTTATCATGAGTCAACAGCGTGTAAACATAAGTCTCATGTAGGGTGGCGCCCATGATATCAAATGTTGTTATTTTTGATAATTATGAAAAAGGAAGTTGAATGTCAAATTTTTTATAGTTAAATTCATCAAGTTTCATACGTGAAAATAAATGTCTAGTTATGTTTGTGAATCTTTTGTTCAGAGCAAATTTGACCCATTCCCCGCAAAAATGAGATGCTTATGAAATATCAATGTAAGAAGAATTGATCTAATATTAAAATTAATGTGAATATAAAAATTAAATTTCCAGAATTATCATTGCTATTTAAGCACAGAGACGGTCGGACCGTCACATATGGCTCCCAACGTGGGGCTTATCGAAATTTGATCCAAAAACAATTCAGTGAATAATTATTTTTTTCTTTTCTCTTTCTAATTTGTAAGTGTATTTTATCAAAATGTTCAATTTGCAGCCTGATGAGTCTGAACGAGATGCAGCGATGCGTTGTTTTATTATGTTCAAATGAATGCTACTTAGTAATTTAATTTTCAGAGGAGCAGAACGAAATATTATTTGTCCATGTTTGATATTATGATTTTAATTTGATATGCTTATCTAAATGATTTTTTCTGTATCCATGTGTCATATTGTGTTAAATGTTTTCATGTTTCTCTATGATTTCCTCATGGTGGTATAACGGCGTTGCAATTCTTTGATTTGATGGATGGTCCTGAAATCAGTTTTGGTAGAGGAGTTTAAAAAGAAAGCATTGAGTCATTTGTTTATTGCGTGGAGTTTAATGTCTTGTGGTAATGTTAAGTTGTAAAAGTGTTCCTTTGGTAAAGAAATTTACGCGCAACATCTTTTAAGACCGAACTAAAATTCTGAGTGAAAAGTGCTTAAAGAATTCAGCATTTAATAAATAAATAAATGAGTAAAATGGCAGGACAAGGTGAAGCAGGTGTAAATTCAGTTGCGGAGAGCGCGGAAACAATAATGATGTCAGGATCTCAAGATACTCGTAATTTTCAGTTAGACAATAGCACTGTGGAAAAGCCGTGTACTATCCGCGCGAATTGAAGTACATGCCACAAGTATGACACACGACACTAACAGTCGACCAGTAGAAGACACACAGGTTCCCGTATATCAGTCCATTTTACCAGACCATATGAGATCAATGATGCAAATATTGCTAGATGGTATGAATGCCCAGATGAATACTTTAATAGAACAGATAAACGTTCGTTTGAATGCTGCTGATGAGAGACAAGAGCAACTTCGATCACAATTGATAGGAGGACAGAAGGAGTTAGGTGTCAAGTTAGGGAACCAACTTCAAAATTTTAAATGTGAAATGAAAGAAAATTTCGAAAATTTCAAGAAAGATGTTCGGGAAGAAATTCAGAGCGTGAACACTGTGAATGACAATCTAATGTCAAAGTGTGAAAAATTAAAAGTAGCTAGGGATAACGCTGAAATAAAAATTACAGACACCCGTAAAGAGGTCGTTAATCTTGCAAAGGATACGGAAAAGAGGACGGCAAATTTGTCAAAAAGTAGGTAAATGAGATCAGAGAAAGGACCACAAATAGATTATCAGAGATAAATGGACACATAAAACAAATTGATAACAAAATTTCTTCACTAAAAGAAGATGGCAAATATCTAAGGGAAACACAAATTTCTTTTCGGGCAGATATTATGTCAAAATACACAGGGATAGAGGAGGTTGTTGCTTCACTTAAGAATGGTCAAAAGGATCAGGGTACTTGCACACATAGGTGTGTAACAACAAAACAAGTGCATATTGAGTTGTATTTTCCAAAATTTGGTTTAAAGATGGGAAATAATGAAATACCAGAGGTTGTAATTTGGCCGAACAGTCACGATGCAGTTGTTCTGATTGTGGAACTTGCAAATAAATTTGATGCAGCGGTAATACCGTTTTATGAAGGAACTGGTGTGCCTGAAACAATTCATGTTCCATACAATGAGACTAGGATGATTTTATCACTTGATATGTCTCATATGAATCGAATGCCATGGTCAAACAAAAGCAATTCGTTGATGTGTAAGGAATATGGTGTTTTTGCTCTGTATTTGAAAAGAGTGCCGTGGAATCAAGATTTTGTATCACGCTATAACACAATACCAACTGATTTGATTAACTTCCAAAGCGCAAACATTGCTCGTAATAAACTCCTCAAAAGATTATTTAGAGCAGACATTAATAGAATAATGTTTAGTAAAGACAGACTGCACAGTGTTGTTGCAAAGACAAGAAAACAGTTTGTTTCCATCATTCTGCACAAAGAACGGAAGATTTTTCACAGGTATAGTTGGCATGCATCGGTCCGTTTCGCTAATGATCTGTCGGCCAGATGGCGCGTAGGCGACCTTGAAGGGATTAGTAAATTCTACCTGAGATGTTCTGTCCTAGTAGTACGCTACAGCTGTAGCAATTTGTCGCGTGAATACGTGTTGGCGAAAATAAAGGGAGTGGGCTCCTGGAAAAGGAAATTTAAATGGTTTCATTGTTCGAGTGAATATAATTGCAGTTTGCCAAAAACAGAAAAGCTTGCTGATATGAAGTCGACGAACTTAATAAAAGCATGTCAGGGAGGCGGATTGGTTCACTGAATTAAAGAAATTTTCACTCATAAAACGGAGCGGGTTTTGCTATGATTACGGTATATGATTTCGGTACAGAAGTTTGACATAAAATTAAGATGTATCGTAAAAATAAGTTAACTTTATGAATTAAGCTCGCTGAAAATTTAGTAGCGTACCCAAGCATGTAAAATTAAGAAGCGTCTAAGGAGCACGAATTAGAGCTTTTGTTTGTATTTGGAACAATGTTTATAGAGTAATTGTAAAAAAGATGTCGGAAGCTGCAGAATGTTGAAAATCTATTACTCGAAGTATTTAAAGTGAATATTCCTATAAGAAGTGATGGTATTGCAATAATGAGAACTTGAAACATTTGTTAAATCCGAATCTAAGTGAAATAATCATTTTTGTTTTAAAATTAATGGAAAGATTTGACAGCATTATCAAGTAAATGTCATGAACCTTTTATAAGATAGTGAGGCCATGGAAATTTTATATTGGAGAAACTGGTATGTACGCTCGTATACAGGGATAGTGGAAGAGTAATTACATCGATTGTACGCCATTTTATTATGAAGAAGTTGTTGTGGTGCGTGTTCTCGTTGGCCGTGATTCGTAAGACCAGAGACCGTCATAATATGCGCAATGATGCGTTTGAATATTTTGTTTTGCGACAATCCTGTGATGTAACTTTAACTTTGTCTTTGTTATAATACCCCATGTAGTATACGGAAAGCGACAACAGTTTGGGTAGTTGAAAGATTAGTAGCAATTGGATTAAATGGTTCGTTGACAAAGGTATGATAAACATAGCGGTATTACATGAGTGTGATTAAGTGAATAATGATTTTAACTACACATGAGTTCATTCTACGCCCAGTAGATTTACACATTTTGCTTTGTTTTCAAGTGGTTTCCATCACTTCTACTGGCCAATAATTAATGATGGCAGTCGGGATGTTGGCTTGGTAAAAAAAAAAAAAAAAAAAAGAAAAGTATTCAGGTACGTTCAATTATTGCAAGATTAAGGACGGTTTAAGGAGGATTTTAATTAGATAAATCAAACTACAGAAGATTTAATAACAATGTTGTATCATGTTGTTTTCGTCGATGTTACTAGATGAGAGTGAAGATAATTGGCGACTATGCCTTACTAGTAGAGTTGATTACAATGATTATAACAGTAGAGGCTATGGTACGAATTAGGAACTATGATTAATTGTTCTTTGCAGAGTTACAAAGTTGTTAGTTAAACATAACTGAAAGCATAACATTGTTTTAAAGATAGAAGTAGGGTAGAACAATTCAATACCACTCTGAATATGTGAATAAGTAATTACCATGCAGAATTAGATGGTATAGTGACAATTTAATTAAAAAAAACACTAATTGCAAGGTGATAATTAAATAATTTTTTTTAATACTGAATGACAGTTCATTTTAATGATTATTGTTATTATATTTTCTTGCATCAATGAAGATGTATTTCTGTTTATATGTCCAATACATGTTAGTGTTAATTGTTATGTAGTGATATTTGAGGGATGTCTGATGGATAAGATTCCATATATATATTTTAATATATTTAAAATTAGTATACTGATTGTGATTGTTAGTCGTTGATTAAACTTAAGATAAAATTGCATGAGTGAGAGAATGAATGACATATAAAGTTGTGACATCAGTGCTAATAATAATAAAATACACTTGCATTTAAAAACAAAAAAAATATAGCTTACAATAACGTAACATGGGATGGGACAGATTCGCACTTTTTCTATTTATTTAACATGTTATATTTCAACTTGTACTTGATTAAAATAATTTGGGGACCTACATTGAGACAAATCAAAAACATTAATAAACACATCAGGAATAGTGACTGAAAAAAAAAAGAGCTCAAAGGGACATGAGAAAAGAATAGTGCGGATGTATGAGACAAAGACGATTATCAAATTTTCGTTCAACCGTAACAGTGGTTACGGTCAACCGAAAATTTAACTTGGATGGGGTGTAATGTAGTGATCAGGGTCACTCCATAGTTTTGTTGTGACTGGCAAGAGTGGCTGGATGAGACAGGGTAGGCCACCTATTGACAGAATATTGAGGTGTGTTCTTTCTTTGCATGGTGGTCGAACCTGATTGGGCAGTGGAATTTCGCCCTCCAAAGTGGACAAAAGGGTGAGCTGGCTGCCGGAAGAAGAAGGACACTGAGCCACAGGTGGCCGGACAAGCAACACCTCTATGCCACCTCTCTGTGGATGCAGACCAAGAAGCGGTGTAAAGTTATGAGTATAAGTGTGTTTTTCAGTGGGAAATAGTGCAGTGGTTAAACTTAAAGTTTAACTAAGTTTATGGTTGCTTGGCGCCGCGGTTGGACCTCCTGATCGACTAAGGATGCTGGTTAAGTGCATCTACACAACATCATGCAATTGAGAAGGTGAATATAACATTACCACTGAATTGTTTAGGAATCAAGACTCCAGTAAACGTTCCTGGGTGAAGCGATTCACCAAATAAGAAGTTCTCATGTCCAGTAAAATTGTTTATAATGAGCTAGTCGGACAATTTATCATGAGTCAACAGCGTGTAAACATAAGTCTCATGTAGGGTGGCGCCCATGATATCAAATGTTGTTATTTTTGATAATTATGAAAAAGGAAGTTGAATGTCAAATTTTTTATAATTAAATTCATCAAGTTTCATACGTGAAAATAAATGTCTAGTTATGTTTGTGAATCTTTTGTTCAGAGCAAATTTGACCCATTCCCCGCAAAAATGAGATGCTTATGAAATATCAATGTAAGAAGAATTGATCTAATATTAAAATTAATGTGAATATAAAATATTAAATTTCCAGAATTATCATTGCTATTTAAGCACAGAGATGGTCGGACCGTCACAGTAGTTTATTAATAGTAGCCCAACTCATTATTTTTAAATATCTCAAATGTACGGACTTTCTACCTGGTTACATTTTTATTATATGTATAGATTACATCCAATAGTTAGTTTAGAATGACTAATGAATTCGTAGAACTTCCTCACCCGTCCTTCGTCTTCAACCTATTCCTTTCCCTTTGTGCTCAGAATTTCTTTAAATAATCGGTGTTAATAGTTAGTTAATGTAATTCCAAAAACATTTCTCAAAGCACGAAAATATGGGATATGATTGGGGCTTTAAATAAAGATAACGAAGTTTTAGCACACTCATCATATCCGATTTGAATATGTTAAAGTCACAATGGCGTTAGTCAGTCACATAAAAAAAAAACTTAAATAGAGAAACTAGATAAATAAATCTGTCGGTAGAAAATGTGAAGCAGGTCAGATTTTCATTTAACTGCCGATAGCAAGAACTATAAATTCTAGTAATGAAAAAAACACCTGCTTTGTCTATCAGCAAAGTGGTGCAAGTCAGATATAAATCATTGTGTTTGCCAACTCTTCCAGCGTGCTGACTGATTTCACCCTTCTGCGCAGGATTTATAAAGAAATAATGGATTCTAAGGAAACAATTCAAGATACTTTAAACAATCTCAATACCTGTGATCAATTAAATACTGAGAGAAAAATCTTCTTAAGTTCCTTTTTATCAATTTTGATGATAAATTAACTGGTGTAAGTCATACGCGGTTATGTAAATCGCTGGCTTTATTAATAAACAATGGTTTAAGTCGTTTTTGTCAGCAGTAACATGTAACTGTTGCCAGATTCTATTCAATTCAAGGTTCTATGTCAAATATGAATCCTGGTGGCATCTCCAAAATGATAACATTACAACAGTTATGTTACAGAATTTGTTATAATATCTTTTACATGTAATTTATAGAAAACAAGGATGAGTGACTTACATCAATTTATTTTAACACTTCCATATGTTTCTGAATATTCCGGTATTTTGTCCTTTATACGTTCTTACTAATTTTCATTATATAAGATCATTTATTTTCCGAATTTTACAACCAGATTTGCAATTATGCAAGAAGCATTGGTTTTTTCCTCTGTAAAACAAAATTAAGTTGGAAAAATTGTTTTAAATGGCTGTTAATTTCCTTAGGAACATCTCGTAACCCATATAGGCAAGAAATGGTCTGGCTCGGTATGGCTGATGCTGTGTGTGTGACTCCCTGGTTTGGTTTCTAGTTCAAAATGGATCGCTCGTGTGTGGAGGCGTTTAGACAAGAGTAAAAGCCGATATTTTTAGTAGGTATCTTCAATTACATATTTTTTCTCTTTTAGGACCTAACGCCTCAACGCATTCGAGGTTGTTAGACGTGGGAGAGGAGTGGGAAGGAATTCTATTACAACCTTTCTGAAAGTATCATCCCGGCATTCGTCTGTAGTGATTTCGGGAAACCATGGAAAACCGAAATCAAGTCGGCTGTATGGGAATCGGTATTCATGTCACGGCTAATCCTATCATGATGAAATTTGACAAGGAGTTGCTATTTTCCTGTAGGAGGGACATAGGATACTATTTTCTGTATAGATAACAGATATAGTCATGAAATTATGAAAAACTAACCGAACTATGAAAGACAGACGCACAGCATGTACACATCTCTGTAACGCTTACCAACAGAGTGGGCTTGTAGCGCAGTGGATATAATGCTTGCTTTTTTTTTTTTTTTTTTTTAGTTCCCTGCGTGGTCCCCGGTTCAAATAGGGCTGGGAGCAATAA
Source organism: Vandiemenella viatica (assembly GCA_031002005.1). Taxonomy (NCBI): domain Eukaryota; kingdom Metazoa; phylum Arthropoda; class Insecta; order Orthoptera; family Morabidae; genus Vandiemenella; species Vandiemenella viatica. Next base: position 85,774,058 of record CM061921.1, read on the forward strand.
TTTATAAGAATTGTTATTCATCTTATGAGACAAGCCTGGAAGTTCCGTCGTCAAGGATTCCATGTTAAAAATGCAGGTTCCATATATTCAGGGGTGGAATGCGTGGCATATCGTAGGCGGCTGAACAGTGCCGTAAGCGTTTACTTTATTTACGCTATACTGGTCCCTGTGGTTTTGTTTCACTCGCAGGCAGTTTGTGTGTGATCCACAGTAATAATGGTATAAATGCTAAAGTAAGTCTCTGTCTTTTTGTTACGTTTTGACGACTAAATGGCTATACCGATATTGACGGAATTTGACAAGGAAATACTTTTTCCTGAATGAATAACAGTTTTAGTCATGAAGTTTTGATAACTTATCTAATGGTGACTGGCAGACGGATGCGTGTGTAAGTCTGTAATGATAAATCAGTCGCTCAGGCTGTGCTTCTCTCGTAATCAGTTTATGATCTGTTAATAAATATCATTTACTTAGTATAAATGTTGATTTGCGCTGCACTGTACTATTACTTTCTGTCTGCCTAAAGTTTCTGGCATGAGTTTATTTTGTCTTCTTTTCTGACATGCTTCGCAAGTGTAAACCAGACCTGAGGTGTAGCTCTAGCAGAGCACGAGCAGCTAAAGTTAGTAGAACACAAAAATCTGATTCACATGCTGAAGAATGAAGAGAAGACCAAGCTGAAATTGTAGCTGTCCTCAGTTAACCCACTTCCTCCACCGCTCCACCTCTCCGCACCTTCATTTTTTTCTGTTTTTAAACATGTTGGAAAAAGTTTCTCTTCATGAGACAGGTTCGACGGTAGAATGGTATAGTGATGGCTTTTCCGTCATATTATGCCCACTCGGTGTTGTTTGGTACAAATCTTACGTAACTTACAGCTTTCTATATCAAACTAGATGACCCGTGCGAAAATTTTGAGAATACAATGAATAGTATGCTTGGGGGTTTGTAATAGGATGAAACAAGAATAGCCTCATTTGTTTCAATTGTTTATTTGTTTAGTGTAATAGGTACATAACAAACGTCGACGCCAGTTAAGCAGTTTATTAATATCTCTGTGATATGTGCTACTGCTTTATAGCGGCTAGGCTGTGAACCGTATAATATGCGCGACTTTCACAGTTATTGCTTTTGTCCTTTAAGGATCAAATAACGAAAAATTTCGTTCTTAAGAAATTATGTGACCAAGGCAGAAACCTTAACCTTTAATATGATAGCTCATTTATCTATTTCGGTTAAATATCAAGGGAGTTAAACGGCTCATGATAAAAAAATATGTTACGGAAATAATGATAAGTTTGCCCTTTAAGGGTCGAATTCCGAATAATTCCTTTTTTAAAATATGACGTGACCACGGCGGAGACCTTAATCATCATACATCATCCTTATACATCATTTGTCTATATATTGGTTAGATATCAAAGGAGATAAATGGCATGTGACACAAAAATGAGTTGTAAAAATATTGATACTTTCGCCCTTAAAAAATCGAATTCCGAAAAATTCTTTTCTTAAAATATTATTTGACCAAAGCGGAAACCTTTATCTCTAAAATAATAGTTCATTTCTCGGTTTCGATTAGATATCAAGGGAGATAAGCAACTCGTGACATAAAAAAAAGATATGTTATGAAAATATTAATAATTTTTTCTTTTAAGTGTCGAATTCCGAAAAATTCCTTTTTAAATTATGATGTGACCATGGCGGAGACTTTAATCTTTAAAATGATACCTCATTTATTTATATCGGTTAGATATCAAGGGGGATAAATGGCACGTGACACAAAAACGCGTTGCAGAAATATTGATACTTTTGCCGTTTGAGCGTCGAATTAAGAAAAAACCAGTTTTAATATATGATGTTAACAAGGAGGAGATCTTAATCTTTAAAATGATACTTCATTTTTCGATTTCGGTTAGGAATGCAGGGAGATAAATGGTTTGTGGTACAAAAAATAGCATTTTAGAAAAATTAACATTTTTGCCCTTTAAGGGTTGAATTCGGAAAAATTCTTTTATTAAAATATGATTTGATAAAAGTTGAAACCTTAACCTTTAAAATGATACCTCTTTCATACATTTCGCTTAGTTATCAAGGGAGATACTGGCTTGTGACAAAAAAAAAAAAAAAAAAAAAAAAAAAAAAAAAAAAAAAAAAAAAAAAACCTTTGTAACAGTTACCGAGCGTGGTGTGGAAATGCTAACGCTCTGACCTCGCATTCGGGAGAACGCGGGTTCGAGTCTTCGACTGGTCATCCAGAATTGGGTTTTCCATGGTTTCCTCAAATTACTCCATGCAAATGCCGCCAATGTTCCTTTGAAAGACCATGACCGAAATCCTTACCGTCCCTTTCAGCAAGTTCTTTCCTGCCTCTTGAAGCCTCGACATCGACGAGGAGTAAAGCCATAAACGTAAGCCTGGTAACAGTTACTAGGCAAGGTGTATCGTGGTCCATTTCAATCAGTTCCTTGAACGCTTTTCCTGTAACAGGTCTATTACAGAACGACATAAAACGGGTCGAAAACTACGTTTTTGACCTGCAGTAATGAAGAAAAATGATAATAAGCAGACTTTTGATTTTAAATATTGGAGCAACCGATTAAGACTTACCATTGCTGCGGCAAGATATTAGGTCAAATGCAAATGAGGGAAGAATAAGGATTCTAATATATTTTTACGTTTACGGCGAGGAAGAAAAAATAAATTCTGCAACTCTTTAAGCATTGCTGTAACAAATTATCCACGATGAACTAATTTACATAGCTTCCGTAGCAATACCTGAGACGTAACACCTATTAATAATTTTTCGCACCATGACTTAGTTATAATAAACTATTATTTAACATTCATGTCACTGCCCTGCGCACGCATGAGAAGTGCTAGGTTCAGCTCGTGTACAATATTTCTACTGAAATGAATTCGCATTGACCACGACGTTCAGCTTGACGCACGCTATTTGCATACAAACAGAATAGTTTGACGTCAGGTGATCTTTATATCAGCAGAGGATATTTTACTCAGATAGAAAAAGCGATTGAAGATATATTTAGTGGCCACTATCTTTCATTGCATTTTGTTTGCGAACATCTATAAGACAACGTACGTGTCGGAATTTTATCTTTAGTGGTTACTTAATGATTGGTACAACTGAACTTTTTGTTTAGTTTGAGCCGCCAGTCTTCATTCTTAAGACTTAGTTTTTTTACGTCCTTTATGGCATTCGATGTCCTAATTTCCAGAAGAATTAATTCAGCGACTCATGGTGCAAACTCACTAATCATTACAGTTCGAATACGAAAATTAAAAGACATTACCCTGCGGTGTACTTTTTTGTGAGGTATCAATCATTATGGAACAGCTGATATTAATTCATTAAGTAGTTCTGATCTCAGTGAACATAATTGTTCAAATATACCTGGCATAAATCCGACAAAACCCATTGCGTGTTCAACTATTTGAAAAATATTAAAATACATTCAAAATTTTTAACAATATAACAGTAAACTTTCTCTGTGAGATTTACTATTGTGTACAGTATTATGTTATCTGCCTTTGGGAATAGATTATGAGAACAGATATTAGTTACAAGGGACAAGGGTGTAATGGCGAGACATAGAACTAGGAGAAGCATGGTTTTCCTGGTGCAGGAACAAGACGTGTAATAGGTTGCAGTCTCGTGCACACACAAATACAATAATAACACAGCTGTGTAATAAAGCAGTAACATTACATGGAAGGTCATCCTTATTTTACTCAAAATTTAGTAAGGCGTGATTACGTATTTAATAAAGTATAGAGAGATTTAGTCCAATGGGTGAAAAACCACAAGCATCTATCTAAACAATAAACTTAAGACCATGAAGTATCTCAGTTGTTTCAACTTGACGCAAAACCATGTGGAAATATAACTTGTATGTTAGCTATTAGAGAAAAACAGTCGATTCAAGTTTCTAGATATGAAAGGATGATATGGAAATTTGTAGGAGCCGATTACAGACGGCAAATGTTATTGGGACAGGACTACTACAAACTGCTGATTGGTAGACTTTATAAACAAATATCATTTTTTGACGACATTCTGACGACATTCTGTTCATATGTTTATCATTACAATTCGGAACAATCTGAAGAATAATGTTAAATCCTGATGAAAAGTTTTTAGACTTACTCTTAAATATTTTTGGTAATATGTGGATGCCAAATATAATTCAATACTTTTTTAAAATTTAATATTCAGTTGCTTTATATTATTATCTATTATTACGGGCCTCTTCGATTTACAGTGTCATGGTGTGACTTGTTGTGATAAATGATGAAAATGGAGTTCTGAATAATATTCCCACTCCATCATTTATCGAAGACCTGGAATACGTAATTATTCTCAGGTTGAGAGATTACTTGAGAACATTAGAATTACTTGGAAAATTAATAATCATTTTAAACATTCAAGTAAAATGTGTTGTAAGGAAAACCTTTACAAGGTAACGTAAAGAGAGACTGAAATTGCAAATGAGCATTGGTTAAGCCGAGAGTGGGGATAGGCGCCCTAGCTGTCGGCCCCATTGTAATACAATGCGTGGGTACGTCAGGCAAAGGGTCGCTGACCCGAACGCGATGTCGTGGAAGACACTTCGAGCAATCAAGCTCTTTGGTGGAACGAGCGTGGGAAAATGAAATGATTTTTAATCTATTAAAGAGTATGTTGGTAACTTGGCTCAGACGCGGGAGATTTATCTGTTTCGTTAGCTAGAAAGTGGGACGCACCACTAATCACGTGGTTTGGTTGGACAAAAGTCCCACCAACTGCAACGAACAAATTGTGCCTGGAGAAGAAGGGAAGATGATTTTTTTCGGAGGATTCAAATGGTCGACTTGGCACGAGGTAGAGCAAAACTGGAAGATGTTTTGGTACCACAACATCCCACGTTCACTTTTCCTGAGCACTAGTTGCATTTTATGTTCTTTGTATAGTCTCACATTAGAGGTGACATAGTGGTATTAATTAGCCACTAATTATTTTGATGACAGAGCACGATTTCGCTAAGGGAGCGACCATAAACTCCATTTTGGCCTCCTGTGAACCCCCCCTCCTTACTTAAACCGACTTGACTTTTGCCTTTACTCCCCCCCCCCCCCCACGAGTGGCACGTGCTTTTTCCATATTTGTAATGACGGTGGAATTGAGATCAATGTTCTATATTGTATTTGTATATTCATGTTATGGCCTTTATGTTACCCTGTCATTCTTAAATATTTGCTTGTATTTGTTAGTTTGTGATGGTATTTTTTTTACTCTCTGTAAGTTAACTATCAATATGTGTTTGATAATATCACAAGTTGTATCCCATGTAATGAAGAGAGAATTTATTCCTATCTCTTCGCAATCAAATTAGTCTACATGCCATAGCACTAAGTATTTTGATATACATATACAAAATAATAATAATAATAATAAAATAATAATAAATAAAAAAAATAAGATATTTAAAAAATCGAGATCATGTTTCATTTATTAACAATAATAAACAAAATTACAATATCTCCTCATTAAATTTACTAAATTTGTCAATTGTAGCTTCAATTGTTATATGATATAAAATAAATTATAATATAATATACGCAAATTATAAAAGTCACTGTCACGATTGCATACATAAATAGAAGTAATACTCCTTCCGTTTTTAACAACTCTTAAAAAGTGTAGTACTTAGTTCTGATTGTTTTAAACTCAAAGTATCTGTTTCATTCTTCCTTTTAATACTTGCAATAATTTATGGATTTGACACTGGAACTTAAGAAGTATTAAAGAAATTTGCAGGTATAATACAAAAAACTATTACTACTGAGTGTAATTATAACTTGTTAAATATTCTGTAGGTAGTTTCATTAACATATTTAGTCGATTATAAATTCAGTAATGTAGGTTAATAGTAGGCATTCCTACTTGTCTGACTGATTTACCAAGCCTTAGGCACTTGATTGTTTTTTGGTTTGGGCTTTAAGACTCGTCAACACCGATGTCATTAAAGCCAGAAGAGGGAGGGAGCACGCAAAGGGAACGAATGTTTTGAAGGAACCGCCCCGGCAATCACTTACAGTGATATCGGGGAAACCATGGAAAAACGAAATCTGGATGGACCGATCCAGGTATCGAATACGAGGCTCGATTATAGCTTCGAAACTTCTCTTTTGATTTGGAAGAAACATTTGTATTCTATTTTCAACGGTAATATTATACATAAACTTGTAGTTTCTTGATTCTTGAAACTGAGTTCGTTCTTGAGATTCAATTTATGGGTATCCAACATTCAGCCCCAGACACACTTTGCCACACTTTCCAGAAACTCCCGTGGTTGTAACTTTCTTTCAGCTTTGCATAGTTACACGAGGCGACGAAATAGGTGACAAAAGACTCTTTTATTAGTAGAATGAACATCCGTGCATGTAGTCTAACATTTACCATTTTAGTTCGAATTCATAGCGCAAATGACAATGTCAGTTTCGCACTTACTATGATCATAATTTTTCCGTGTTTTGAACAAGTGACAATTTTTTTTTCCAAAGTAGATCTCCGTGAAAAGAAAATAGGAATCCAGATACAAATGTCTTATTAAATTACGTGATATTAGAAACAGCAAGTCTGGCTTCCGATGAAGACGGACATACAGAATTATACTCAGGGATTTGTTGATAGAACACAGATAACATAAATTACTTTTCGCCCTTGGAGCTGTTTATTAATTTTTCTTGCACCAAAATATTTTCTCAGATATTATTATTTAGCCCTAGAGTAGAGAGATCATCCTGCTGTCACAAAAAGCAAAACATCAAACAACTCGTAAAAGATATGTGACTTAAAAAGAAATGAGCTAGAGAAAAACTACATCTTACTTCACAACGTAACGTATCCATAGTTAATGCGTATAACGTACAGTAAATTTGAAAACACCAATATTTTCCTGCGTAAAGTGTGGTAAGTTACAAAAGGATTCTCGTATGGAGACTTCCAATCACTGTGAGTAAAATGAAATAAATACTTGTGGTCTTATCAAACTCGTTACGGTTTTGCTATTTTCTGCCTTATGGCTTAACTTAACCATGTAATACTACCTGTAACAGAGTACATACTGTATTACATGGAATCCAAAACACCAAGTCGCTCCTCTCCTACTAATTCAAAAATAATAGGCCATTTCGTGAGCTGACTGCACCCATTCTGTGGCAAGGCAGCGAACATATTTCGTGATTTTTCTTTCTTTATTATTTGTTTCAAAATGATGTGTATTTTTGGCGCCACGCGGTGGATGTAACTACTAATCACCAGGGGAGAACTGATCTAACAGTTTTTGAGTGTTTATAAATTAAATACCCTCCGTTAACAACTGTTTTGATGAATTGTCTACTGTCAGACGCGTTTCGCAATTGTGGTGTGGGGCATCAACAAGGACTGTAGATTTGCATAGTGGTGTTAAACAAAACTGCAGTATTTGTATGCATCACTAATTATTATTTAAATACAACCTTCTTACGAACTTGATAGTATTTGTTGCATGTTACAAGTTCACAAGTAGATGATATTGAGGTAATAATTAGTGATGTACACAGATATTAGAAGTTTCTGAACAACGCTTTGTATGTAAATGCAACGCACCACAAGAGCGGGACGCGATTGAGAATAATAATTCACCAAATTACTTGTTAATAGCCGATTTTTCCCTTACATAATTTAAGAATAAAATGCGTATGATTCATCCACAACCACAATATTCTCATTAAACGAATTTGTAAGTCATTTGACTATTGCACGTTGTTATTGGAATAACTTAATTTATACAAAAATCCTTATATCGTCAAAGTGTTCTTAGGATACACAATAAAATAAATTATGTTAAGAGTATGAAAAGAGCAGTAATATTATAACATTTCAAGGAAAATTCTTTTTTAAGAATATTTGAATAAAGTGTTGTGTTGTGAGCGTCTCCTTATGGAGGCCAGGATACATGGCTCTTAAGCTACATGTCATTCTTCAGCGCGGGAGTGTATCAGCTTATCACCCTCGAGGAGGCTGTTACAGGAAAGGTCCATAGATCACAAAAGTTTCCCCGCCTGCACTCTGGCAGTCTCGTAAACATACGTCTCAGTACCAACGAACGAAACAATGAACTACCTACCAACCATCACTCAAAGTTTATGTGCTAACCATAACAACAGACACTACCACTTTTAGTAGTTGGTAGCTTCCCACTACAACTCAAAATAAAATAATCAACTAATTTTTAATACTGGAGCAACGACACTATCCATAAAATAGCATAAAACAATGACGGAAGTTTTAAGGTTGTGTTTGTCTGCAGAATCAATTGTAAATCATCTACATTTACATATATACTCTGAAATTCACAAAATTGTGGGTGACAGAAGGCGCTCTGTACTAAAACTAATCTCTACCCTGTGCATTCCAATCCCGAATGGCACGAAGGAAGAAATAATTCATATAAACATCAGTGTGGCATCTTATTTCTCCAATATTATCTATTCTGTCATGTAGGCTTAATAGGTTGGTGAACGAAGTATTTCATCGCATTCGTAAATGAAAGTGAGTGTACGCGTTTACCAGTAAGTTAAAACGAAACCTACGTTGTCTGTCTACCAGACTATCACAGCCCAAACTGCGAATCAATTCTGTGACGCTTTTGTAAGGACTGAGGAAAGCTGTCACGAATCGAGCGGCTCTTCTCTGTACTTTCTCTATACTCTCAATCAATCCCCTACGAAACGGATCGCAAACGGCACAATAGATTTGGTCGCGCGAGAGTTTTGTACGCTACCTCCTTTGTTTGTTCATTAAAATTTTTGAAGATTCGATATGTGAATCGCAGACTAGAATTAGCGCTACCTATGACTAAATTAATATACAAGTCCCATTTCATGTTGCTTTGTACTGTTACGCCCAAATACTTCACGGAATCGACCATATAAATAACTGAACTGTTTACTTTTTATTTCTGAACAAACAGATTCTTTTTTACAGCTATGCACATTGCCTCGCACTTTTTACGATTTAGTGTAAAGGTACCATGCTGACATAACATCCAAGTCACGCTGAATTTTGTAAACTGTCGGCCGGATTCCTTACTTTCCTATACATGACCGCATCATCATCGAATAATCTCAGACTACTATTCAAGTTGTCTCCGAGGTTGTTTATAAAAATTAAGAAAAGAGGTGGTCCTATTACACTTCTTTATGGAACGCCCGAAGTAACATCTAGGTTAGATAAGACTTCCCCAACAACGACAGGCTTAGAGGTATTTAAAATTTTCATAGTACCTGTACATGACTGATTTCAGAATTCATGTCAGTTCCCTTAACTAAAGCAGGTGTGTTATTTCAAGATGTATAACTTTATTTTTTATTGTAAGTACTAATTTCTTTGCTGGACAAATCCTGAAGTGATTTGTTTGGAATATTTATATCATTACTCTGTAAGTCAGAAAATTATAAGTACAAGTTGGAGCTTCTCATAGCATTCCCTGATTCCGAACAGAAAAAAAGGAATACTTACAGAAGAAATTATGAATACTTATTTCCTAGAACTTATATATCTCGTAATACGAAGTGAAAGTAAGAAGTTAAAGAAGAAGTGAACGTTATCGGTTCCATGCTAGGCAACAAATTCAATTGAAAATTAAAAGTCTCTATCAAAGTACGATTCGTTGTCCGACTATCAATTAGTTTCCCGAAATCATTCCAGGTGAATGCTTGAATGACTCCTTTAACAGGCTAGGCCTAACTCCTTGCCTTTCCTAGCAATCTGCCACCTCCTTCCAACCCTCTCTTGGTTCAAATTATTTTGATGTAGACAAGCAGTAAATCCTATAAAAGGTACATTTCTGCTACATAAATATTTTTTATTATATTTTAATTTAAGTTATGGGTCATCAGCATAATTTTAATCAAGTTTTCCTTTTTCTAATGACCTTTGGTAATCATGTTCCTACCTACCACCGTTTATTATATCTACTATCAATTAAAATACTTTCTGAGTAACACTAATAACAATTTATAATTGATATATTGTCAGCTGTATGAAAGTGGTACAGGTCGTTTGCGTGTAAAGCGGATATTGATTTCAGGAGTCTTCAGTATGTTCGCTCGTAAGAATAACTTCATGAGAAATTCTGATTGGTTAGAAGCCTTGCCTGTCCTTATGAGAACTCGATGTTCAGTTTCAAAAACAGACCGAACCGACTCCCCAGGGTGCATCACACTTACGAAACCGCAATGGTCGGAGTTTCTAGGTTTTTTCAATGCTCCAAAATTTGAGAATAGTTTTTGATGATAGTATTTCTTCAATTTGTTACACATTTGTTCTGCGTGGTCTGTTGGTTCCGTGTGTACGCCTCTGTGTGTTAGTGTATGACAAAGAGTGAATGGGTGTCCGTTTGTGTGTGTCTGTCTGTGTGTTTGTTTGTGTGTGTTTGTTTGTGTGTTTGTGTATGTGTGTGTGTGTGTATATGTGTAGAGAGCGGTGTGTGTGAGCTATGTCTGTATAAAGGAGAAGTAACTTGACTGTGTGTGTGGTTGCAGCTGCGTATGTGTGCGTGCGTGAGTGTTTGTGTGTGTGCGTGCGTGTGTGTGCTCGCGTGAGTGTTTGTGTGTGTGTGTGAGTGTGTGTGTGTGGGTGTAGAGGTGTGTGTGGGCTGTGTGTGTGAAAGGGAGAAGTAACTTGTCTGTGTGGTTGCAGCTGTGTGTTCTTGAGTTTGGTTAGTGTGTTGTAAGTTAGTTCCATGTGTTTCCTTCTAAGAGTTAGTGTGTGAAATAGAGGAATGGGTGTCTGTGAGTCTGTTCTGTGTGGTTGAGCTTGGTGTGTGAGTTAGTGATTGTGCGAAAGAGAGAGATTGGGTGTTTGTGTGATTGCACCTGTGTGTGATTTTTGTGTGTGCTATGTTCGTGAGTTTCGTTGGTGTGTGGTACGCTCGTGAATAAGTGTCTCTGATTTCAGATAATGTGTGGAAAAGATAGATTGGACGCCTGTGTCGGTGTGTACCTTTGGTTGCATTTTCGATTGTACAAAGAGGGTTGTGTGTAATTTGTTGCCTGTGTGTGGGTTTAGTGTGTGTGGTCTGTGAGATCCGCGTGTGCGTCCCTATATGTCAGTGTGTGAAAAAGAGATATAGGGCGTCAGTGTGTGATTGAGTTTGGTATCGTTGAGATAGGTGTATATCTGGTTGTAGATGTTTGCGAGTTTGGTGTGTGTGGTCGTGGGTTCCTTGTGCTGTATTTTGGTGATTTGTTGCCTATGCCTGTGGTTTCGGTTAGTAGGTGAAAGAGAGCGATTGGACAATTGTGTTAGTATATACTGTACCTGTGGTTAAGAGTACGATTGTGAGTTTCGCTATGTGAATATGTCTTCGTAGTAAGGGCAGTTCAAGACAATGCTTACCTGTTTTTAGTAAGTCTGATTTGTTTTTAATATATTTTGATGTCGAAGAAGTCATATTTTCTGAACCGTCGTGTAATTTGTACAAAAATTAAACGTCGCTCGTGCCTTTTATGTTGATAGATGTTCAGTCTCCATTTGTTACATCAAGTATAAGAACAGAACGTGATGGATGAGCTGTAACGATCTGGTCTCACATTCGGGAGGACGCGTGTTCGAATCCCCGTCCGGCCATTCAGATTCGGGTTTTTCACAGTTTATCCAAATCACTCTAAGCGATTGCCGGGATGGTTAATAGAAAATGACATGTCCAAATTCCTTCCCGTTCCTTGCCCCCAGCCCTTTCCCGCCTCTAATTACCTCGATGTCAACGAGGCGTAAAGCCATAAGAAAAATATTATAGGGAATGGGTTTTGTTAATAGCAACAAAGGCTAATCTTTTAGTAAGGATGGATGCAATGAGGTGGATGAAAGATATAGGTATCGAATTTTAAGATGATTCTGGCGTATCTTTTTCGATGTTTTTCCACTTTTTCCGGGTATATTTCTGTATACTGTATAGGATAGCAGCATAGAGAAGAGATTGGATTTGTAGGAAGGAGAGTGGGCATGGTTAAATTGGAGGGACAGTGGTAGTATTATGTCGTTCGTTCGCAAATGGAAAAATTATTATTACACAACGAGCACAACATTAGAGGAGCTACAGAGCATTTTCCACAAATTTTAGGCTGCCTGTATTTACACTAAAAAGTCGGATTTCTGTCCTGCCGAGTCCATTATAAATCTGTTTTGCGTAGTTTGAACCTACAGGAATAATTCCGTTGTTAACGTGGGGGTTTCGGAAATAATTTCAAATTCGGTCACCAATTTCGTGTATAATCTCCCAACGCTAGGAAAGATGCACCAAGAAAAAATGCAGCTTTTTTACTCAATACTTCATGTTTCTTAAGGAAAACGTGTTACACAGCCTAATACTTCAATACACCATCAATTTTTGACGTGAATAGGTCTTCTAAGTTTGATACCGGGTGGCATCCAAGAATTATAGGTAACATGAAAACTATCCAGTTTGAGACGGCTAGCGCTCAAAGAACACTGAACGGAGCGCAACGGGGTGGCAATCGTTTTACAGAGAAAGTTTGAAACTGTCAGATACATTATCCGTCATCTCTCCCGCCCAGTGCACCACACGGGGAAGCTGCTGATATTGTCCTGTTGTCATAAAAAGACTGATAACAGTGAAGTACATTTTTTTAAAAGTGAAAACTTCTATATGCGCGTTGGGCGTTTTTTGGACTGGGGTAAATCTATGAGTTGGCGTTACTGACATGCTACGACGTGTTGCGCATTGGACGCCTTTTGGATGTGTAAAATCTTATGAGTTCGCGTCACCAACATGCTGCAATAACAGTATTTCTTTAGCTATAAGTATGACGTGTTGCGCTTGGACAGCAGTGAAAGTATAGATTATACAGGTATCTACTATATAAAAATGAATATTCGTTTGTATGTTTGTACGTTTTCTATGCGTTCCTATACCACTGATGTTTTGTACAATTTCGATGAAATTTTGCATACGTGTTCTTTAAAACAAACAGCTAATTTGTTTTGAAAAATCCCACCCCTCTCCACGTTCACACGAACCCCATAATTTTTTACAATGTTCTTTATACAAACACGCAGTTTCTATTCGATTTTGATTGAACTTTGCATACGTATACGTTAAAACAAATAGAAAAATACTGTTAATTTTTGGTTTACAAAAACCTAAACCCTCTCCTCCATTCCCCCCTCACTTTAATTTCTGTCAACGTTGTTCATCCAAACCCAATGTATTTATCCTATTTTGATACTACTTAGCAAACGTAGACCTGAAAACAAGGTGGTATGGTAGCACAGTGGTTAAGGCGCTTACTTCCGAAAGTTTCTCTCTAAGGTCGCGGTTTCAAATCCCGTGGTGAGCAGCGATTTTTAGGAGTCGTATTTGATTATATGAGCAACGCCGGGACGTTCCGTGGTTCTGATTCCACGTTAAACAGTAGGCACCTGAGGAAAGGAATTGACATTCCTGCCTCTGACACAATAGCTTAGTACAGTACATCTGCTTCTCAAAGATTCGACCAACTATCGGGTTGTGGACTAAGTTAGATTTTTAGTTTTTGAAGTGAAAACCTCTTTAGGCGCGTTGGGCGATTTTGGTATGGATAAAATCTTATAAGTTCGTGTCATCGCCATGCTAATGTTAACTGTAAGTATGACTTGTTGCGCGTATGATATTCATAGTTTTAAGTTTTCACTCCTGTCGGCAGTCCACAATGAATGTCAAATTTTTTATGGGTGGAAGACTACTGCTTTCGTTACTATGTCTGTCAAAGGACATACATAGTTGTTTTCAGTATACTTCTAGTTCTTTGATCAAAAGTCACTAACTTTCGTTCTTAATAGGAGCTTATAAATTCAGATAATTGGTATTTCTCTAGCACAATATAGTTGGGTCGGTTTTCTATCCTGTCGTGTCCACGGTTTCTTTTTTACATGAAGTCCAGTGTGGTGTTGCGTAATAGAGAAAGGGGTGCCGCGAAGGCAGTATCAAGCTCTAGAGTAGGTTTTCTGGATATTGGTGTCAGCACTTTCTCTCATGTAAAAATCGCCAGGGGCTTATCTAGCACCGCCTTATTGCTCCTTTTCAAACACGATTGACTGCGTACATGAAGAAGTAATACTTGAGACAAGGCGTCACTAAACTTTTACACATATTTTAATTTTTTTTTGAATGTTAATACTACAGAAAACTAGCCTCCTTGTCATCCAATACAAACATTATTTCGGATGATTCTTGAATCTAATATGCATTACACCTAATATTTTACTTGCCGAGAACACCAAAAGTTCTATCCCAATAAATCATTTTTGTTATTATCTTACTGTTTTAAGAAAATGTTTAGAAAAGACAGAAAGGTCATGTGACGATATTTTGTGATGCCGCAACCATTTGGATATCTTGACATCGTCAAAGGCGCAATTTTTCAATTGCTTTTTCAGTTTCAGAAAAAGAAAGCATTCACTGATAGAAAATATCAAGCATAAGCTGAAAAGAACAGCACGTGCAGTTGTTTTAAGACCAAATATATCTACTGTTCTGTGCGTCATAGGGAAGAATGAATCAATTGTTTTGGACAATGTTCTAGGGCCGGGAACGACGGATTCACTTCCATAAGCGTTTTAAAACACTGATATCAACAGATGGAATAACAGATTCCTCCACAGTGACATAGTCATAGCATTTAACACAATCTTTTTTACTATCGTAGAAACATACCAGAAAATTACTTCTAAAGATAATACTTCTTTTCCATTTCTTTATGCTGCAAATTTTTTCTGATCATTAGACAAGGAAAGAAAAATCAAAATCTATTTTTAGAATAGGGAGAATTGCCAATCTATTAAAACCGAAACCCATCTGCATCAGGGGGCATATCAAGATCCACCTTTTTGTTGGTGTTCATGTGAGTTTGTGGAATAAGTTGTGGGGGGGGGGGAGTGAGGGAGAGTAGTTATGTGAAAAATCAATATTTCCAATCGAAAAAGTTTAAAAATTTGCTATGTGATGAAAATTTGGATCTACTGCATTTTTAAACTGAAATGTTTGATTTTTTAGATTTTAGAACTTACCATCTCTGAAAATGGACATTATTAGAACAATATTATTTGCTATTATCTTTGTTTCATCTCTTCTTTCTGACTTTAATCCACCTATAAATTTCGTTTTTTTTGTGGTGGGCAATGAACAAAGATATATTCAAAGTTTTATCGACGGGTCAAGTGAGGCAGTATGTTAGCATCTATGCTGATGTTGCCCTCGTCTTCAAAATAATTGCTGAAGGAACAAAACAGGATTTTCTTGATAACTTTAATCGTAGATGTCATAAAATAGGGAGATGAATTCTAGATGTGCTGATACGCGTGCATAGTTAATGGAGTGCGCTCGCGAAAACAAATTTAATGGCCTGAACGAGGCGTCACATTTATAAAACTCGTTTATAAGGTTATTTGTCTTAGTAATAGCGTAAACATTTTGACTTTGAACAAGAGTTTGCCCATGCAGAAGAGAGACGCAAATTACATACCAAACCATAATGCTATTCGGTTCTTTCAGTAAATAAATTCTATGGTGTACTAAGAAATACTTTTCTGTTTAAAACCAGATACAAAGAACACATGAGGGCACTAAAGTACAGCAACCACTCCACATTCGCCGAACATCTAATAGAAAACGATCACTTACCAACAGACATTAACAAAGACATGCAAATACTCACAATAAACAATTCCAGACACAATACCCTCACTCTACAAGAAAACTACCACATACAAAAAGCAATAAAAAATGGCAAGCAGGTACTGAATGACCACATAAATTTAACAAACCAAACACTGTTCAAACTGGTAAACATACAATAACCCTACAGTAAAGAAATAAACCTAATAAATACATGCACTCACACACTTACATAAAATTAGATATAAAATCTCCCACGCAATTTCAAATCGGGCGCCGTCAGCGCATCACCACATTTGACAGTAAGAAAATAAGATGGCCACCGAAAACAAACGAATTGTAGAAGACGCAATGTTTATATCGTGTACACAACAGCAAAAACAAATGGCTGTAATGGAAACATGCTTTGGAGAGAAAGCAAAGATGTGTGGTTACTATCATGAAATCCACTAATGTAAATAGTAAGTGTAAATAATAAGAAAATGTATCAATTTAGCGTTATGTCAAATAAGTTTGTAAATCAAATGTAAACTTTAAAATAGATTCGTCGCTGATGATGCCTCGAGGAGAGGCGAAACGCGTACGGCAATAAACCTATTCAATAATACAGTTGCATTGGCGTCATTTTATTAATTAAAATTAAGACTTTGTAATATGTTTGCTATTTTCTCTTCTAAGTATTTGCTACAACTGATGCTCTAAGTAAAATAGCAGGAGATCCTTACGATGAGCTTGCATCGTGGGATCTGGTATGGAAGTTTTCCTGTTTGCAATACTTCTTTAATAAATACCACAAGGATCATCAGTTAATTGTCACCAAGTAAAAAATTTGTATTATGAAGAAAAAGTTTATTGAGTTGACAAAGGGGTATTTCGGTTTTTGTTTTCATACAGTAAATTGGTTTGCCTAGTCAGACGAAATGAATAGAAGTACTTTCAATTGTTCAGAGACAAATGGATTCACAATCCTCACGACAGGAATTTTTTGTTTCGGGGCATGGTTAATTTTAGAATTTGATTGATGAAATTGAATTTATTAGCAAAAGGCACGAATTAGGCTGTCGCATTGGGTGGGGAAAAGGTACCTTACTCTTTTGGAATCTTCATGATTTGAAAAAACTTAATTATTTAGAATTATAGCCACTAGTATTAAAGTGTACACTGTAGTAGGAAGTGGAAGCCTGTAAAAATTTGGCATTTGTTTATCTATGTCGAACATTCATGAGTTTTTCAGAATAGTTAATCAGACTCCTAGTAGTAATTCAGACCAAGTGTGTTAGGTGAGCGGTTTGGAAGGACGTGGATTCGAATCCCCGTCCAGAAATCCAGATTTGGGTTTTCCATGGTTTCCCAAAATCATTCCAGGAGAATGTTGGGATGTTTACTTCAAGCGGCCATGGCCGAATTCCTTCCCGTTCCTTACAGCCAGTGCCTTCCCAACTCTAATGATCTCGGCATCGACGAGGCGTAAAGCCACAAGCAAAAAAAAAAAAAAAAAGAAGAAGAAGTGCTAATTCAGTGGTGAAGTGAACGTTTTTGATAGTTTCAGTATAGGAAAAAAGATTTTTTTCGACTATGAGGCGCTGTTCTAGAGAAAAGTGAGGTATTTAAGATTGCTTTCCACATTCGAACTCCAATCCCATTGCAAATTTCAATTGATTAGTACACTACACTTCTTTTAGTTTAAACATTACATTTTACTATTAATTAATCTTGCTTTTTCACAAATTGTGTAACTGTTTTGGAATATCCTCAGAACACCCCAGCCTAGATTGATAAAGTTTGCACTGATTATTTCATGAGAAAGCCTTACCTCATTTGTTACGAAAGTGTTGTCTTTGATTCTTCTACTCAACAGCTTATCAGTCGTCTTCTTATGTAAATAACATATTGCTTTAAAAAGGTTCAATCAATGAAACCGAGCGTGGTGGTGTAACGGCTAGCGTTCTGCCCTCGCATTCGGGAGGACGGCGGTTCGAATCCCCGTCCGGGCATCCAGATATGGGTTTTCCATGGTTTCCCAAATCACTCCAGGTAAATGCCGGGATGCTTCCTTCAAAAGGCCATGGCTGAATTCCTTCCCATTCCTTGCCCCCCATCCTTTCCCGTCTCTAAAGACCTCGCCGTTAGAGAGACGTAAAGCAAAAAAAAAAAAAATCAATCAATCAACCCATTGAGCCAATATAAGCATTACAATTAGCTAGTCTTGTAATGTTACATAAGTTTTCTTCTTTTTCCTTGCATAGATTAGGGCTTTCGACCTATTCCAGCCTTATTTCCATCTTTTCATTGGTCTCCTGAAGTCTCTCTTTCGTTTAAGTATATTAGTTAATGCATTTTATTTTTAAATTCTCGTATTTTGCATTCCTTGAAAGTTTTCATTCCAGTTTGTTTTGGTTACTGTATTCTTTTATTTATTGAAAATGTATTCTATGCTTTTCTTCACTAGGGGTTTTGTCCATTTTAGTTTATTCCTTGCCAGATCGTACAAATTTGTGTTCTATGTCGTGAATATGACCAATATTTTACTTCTCCTTTACCTATAATTCAGATCAATTAAACAAAGCTGGAACGGCCATGAGTTTATAAAACTTGAATCTTGTATTTTTGAATGTGTTCTTTAATTTTCTGTTAATTGTTGAACACGATGTTCATACCTCTGCAATATAATCTACATACACTGTCTGGTAAAAAAGAGAAGCTTCCATATGGAGAGGAGAAAACGACATGAAACTTAAGGGGTTGAGATGTTATTTCAGTGATTACAAAATCGAGACAAATTTACAAAGAACTTGACATTATGAGCGACTTACTAGTATGATGTTGCACCCACTCTGGCCTGGATACATGCACTGATTCTGCTGGGAAGGCTGTCATAAAGCCGTTGTATCCTCTCCCGAGGCAAGCTGGCCACAACTGTTGTAACTGATCCTTGATATCCTGGATACTGGCACTGGGACGGAGTTGACGTCGACGCTGGTCCGACACATGTTCTATCGGGGACAGATCTGGGGGATCTTGCTATCCTCGGGAGTACCTGAGTACCAGGCAGACAGTTCATACAGACACGTGCCGTGTGTGGACGAGCATTGTCCTTTTGAAAAATGGCACCACGATACTGTCGCATGAGAGGTAACACGTGAGCACCAGGATGTCCGTGACGTACCTTAGTGCCGTCAGAGTTCCAGACGGTTCCCCTTACCATGACGCAAGGAGTGACATCACTGTTCCTCTCCAAAACATTGGAAGAATGGAACCTCTTCTCAGGTCGCTACCATACGAGTCGCAGGTATCACTTCGAATGACCATGAAGCCGCTTTTTTCATCTAATAATTTAT
This sequence comes from Vandiemenella viatica, assembly GCA_031002005.1. Taxonomy (NCBI): domain Eukaryota; kingdom Metazoa; phylum Arthropoda; class Insecta; order Orthoptera; family Morabidae; genus Vandiemenella; species Vandiemenella viatica. The sequence goes on from CM061921.1 coordinate 85,793,118, forward strand.
TTCCAGCAATGACCTTATTATGTTATTCAAACACCTGCATATATTTTGCATGCCGTGATTAGTATATTGGTTTCTGTATTGTATGAAGGTTTGGTGCGATCTCCATTCTTGAACAAATATGATACTTTTACCGTTAGCCAGTATTCAGGGACTTTTGAAATTATTCAGCAAGTATTACTTAGTTGTAGGTTTTTGAATTAGAAGATGCTGAATCAATTGTATATTTATGCCGTCAGGTCCATGTTTTTTTAGAATTACTACTTCTTCTTCCTCTTAGGTTATTTAAGTTTCATAAGGATATATAGCTAATATACTGTTCAAAGTGGATAGCTGTTTCGGACTCCCATTACCGGTAAGTTACCTCGGAGTATAATGAAACGGATCATCATTAATAACTCGTTATAAAATATATAACTCGTTATCCTTTCATTTCATTTCGGATCTACCTATTGTAGTGTTATGGTATCCACTACATTTGTCAAGGTGGAGCCACCTTGCGTCACCGTGTGTGTGAATGGTGTGAAAGAGGCAACAGCTGCCATCTATGTGCAGGTGTTTAAGACGCCACTTTTGTTCTATGGTCCTGCTTCAAATACCGGGAATTGGCCACCGGATGCAGCACCCTATTGGGAGAGCTGGGGGTGGCGCGCCAACTGACCTCGTGGCTGGAGAGGAGACAAAGAGGACTCGTCGTGCGGAGAGACGAAGAGGAGGACGGATTTGGTGATACGCAGCAGCGTCTAGTTCAAGTGTGATGTGTAAAATCTGTGAAAAAGTGTTTCATGTCAGGGGTCAGCCCATCTCAGGGTCAGTGTGAGGCTGATATCTTTACTGCATTTTAGTCGACGGAAGAGTTCATCCAGCACCAAGCAACAACACGGTAATGTGCTTATAAAAAAGGAAAACTTTATCACTGCATTGACATTTTCATGCGACTGCACCTGAAACGACCCGGGAATTTTCTCATGAGCCAGTTTTTTATTGCTTTATCCGGACACTGTCATTTATTTTTACGTTTCTTGTACCAAGAAATACATGCAAGGCATCCCATGCTGGAGCAAATTTTACATACAAAAATTGTAATTTAGTGTTCCTTTATTTTTCTTTTGTGCATATTGTGAAAAAATATTATGTAGTTTCAAACAGAAATTTTATCCCAGAATTATTTTAAAAAATAGTATTGAATAATTAAATAACAGTAAAATCCAGTTAATAATTTTAAGTAACGAAAGAAATCGTTACCTATGTTGTTAACTCTGCCTTTGAATAGATCTGTTGTTCCACACCCGTATATAGCAGAGTATTATTCCTGTACCTCAATTGTACCCCCGCAGCTTCTTCTTTCAGGCGAGTAGGTCCTACTGTAATAGTTATCCTTTCCTTAAAATTTAATGATGCATTAAAAATTCGTTTGTTATCAATTTCTGGCATTCCATGTAACAATATTTACCATATCCACTATTTAAAACTTTTCAACCTTGTCTTTGCTCACGTAGTAACCATTAACTCCAACCGGCAGTTCCCTTTAAGGTTAATGAGTTATTAACTTTATCCAAGAATGGGTTACCAGCTAACTGAACTATCCACAGTGTGTAGGACCGGGGTTTAGATTAACATTTTTATCGCAAAATGATTGTTAGTTTATTTCTGTTGAGAAATTTTAAGTCACCTATTCTTCATCATTCTTAGTAGTCTTCATAATATTCATATTCAGTAAATAATACTGTACAACCTCGGGATTTTCTTATCTTATTCAAAGTTCTCTGTATTTTTCACAAAGCTATTATGATCATTTCTCTTCCCCTTCTTATGCCATATGTACTACTGTTTATGTGATGTATATCTTCAGGCTTACACTACATGCTTTTTCATAATACCAGTGTAAGTTTTCGTTACATATAATTCTGATATTTAGTTTAATATATTTGCCACTCTTGCATTTGTGGTTATTCCTTTCTTTGGTAATTCTACTTTTTTCATCTTTTCACGGCAACTTCGTCTTCTGTGGTCTAGACTCGTACTTCTGATGGAGACTCAGCGTTAATTGTATCGAAACAATTTTACTAACTGGAGACTCGCCATACTGCAAGTCTGTCCCCTTCCGCTCGAATCCTTAATTCGGAGTCAGGTTGAGCTGCCCAATAAAAATTTTCTGGCGCCTGCACGCAACCGTGAACCGATAGATTCTCGAGGGAATTTCACTTTTGGAATTCAATCGTTTCTCTGTCTAACACTTTCGTTGGGGAAGCAACGTACTACCATAGAATCTGTACCGACCTTATAAAGAACAAGCTATGCAGTGGAAAACTGATTAATTAGCACAGTATTACCCCTAAGAGTGGCGGAATATGACAAGACTTCGCAAAAAAATTAAAGTAAACGCCGAAATTAGCTGATTTAGGCGAGGTAATGGAACTCGTCAGTTTTTATAGTAATTGTTATGTCTTCATATTTGATATACCACACAATTCAGTTTCGTTAATTATAAACAGTCATTCAATTCCGTGTATAAATCTTTATCCATTGCCTAAACTTATTCTTGGAAGTTTGGGGATAAGGTAAAAGGGGAATGATTTTGAATTACAATATTGATTATGGAAGCAAATTCATTTAGAGCCAAATCACTGAGCGTGTATTTTGTGACCTGAAGCCTTACTTTGTTGCCCTGCTTAAAACAGATAGTTCACCTGTATTAAGGTCTACTTATTCAGACCACAAAGAGAGTGTGAAATGTAAATCTGATTTATCTAGAAATCATAGTAATCTGTCACATGTTTTCAGTGTGAGAGGAATATTCTGACAGTTTAATATTAAAATATTCATTCAAATGCCAGAAGTCATGGGATACCTCCTAATATCGTGTGGGACCCCCTTTGCCCGTTGCGAAATGCAACATCAGATATGGTATTGACTCAACAGGTTGTCTGAAGTCCCCTGAAGAAAAATTCAGCCATGCCTCATTTATAGCCGTCCATAATTGGGTCAGCGGTAACGCTTTGGCGTCGCATTCGGGAGGTCGCCTGCTAGAATACCAGTCCGGCCAACCAGATTTGGGTTTTCCATGGTTTCTCCAAATCACTCTAGGCGAATGCCGGAATGGTTACTTCAAAATTCCATGGCCGAATTCCTTCCCGTTCCTCGAACACAGCCCTTTACTATCTGTAATGACCTCAACGTCGATAAGGCATAAAAACACGAGCAAAAATATTTTTTTTTAAATTAAAAAAAATATGGATGTGTTTCCATTGTGCACGAATTGATCTTTCTATCATGTCGTTGATATGTTGCATTTGATTCATGTCTGGCGATTTCGCTGGAATTTTCCAGAATGTTCCTTAACCATTCGTGAATTGGCACATTGTCGACCTGGAAACGTCCGTAGTTGTTTTGGTACATGAAGGCCCTGGATTGCTGCAAATGCTCTCCATGCAACTAAATGTAACCATTTCCAGTCAATGATTGGTACAGTTCGATAAGAGGTCCCCATCCATACCTCGTAAACATGGCCCATATCAGGATTGAGGCACCATTCCTCAGTGCCTTCTTGACAACCTGGGTCCACGGCCTCGTAGGGTATGCGCCACACTAGAACCCTACCGTCAGCTCTTACCAATTTGAATCGTAACTCATTTGATCACGCAACATTTTTCCACTCATCTAGAGTCCAGCCGATATGTAAGCGTGATAGGGCCTCTGTTGTTTCTCATATTCATTATCGATTTGTGCGACATAATAAGGGGGATGAAACGATTATTTGCCGATGATAAGATTAGAGAAATAAGGTGCCGCAATAATTCTTATATGAATTCTTTTTTCCCTAGTACCATTAGGGATTGGAATGCACAACAAAGAGATTAGCTTTGGTGCTGAGCACCCTCTGCCACCCACAATTTTGTGAATTGGAGAGTATATATGTAGATGTAGATGATGCTATTATTTATCGTGAAATCACAACCCAGCACGACTGTTCTTTGTTACAAGACGATAATATGAAAATTATTGCGTGGTGTAAAGACTGGCAGTTGGAGTTAAACGCTAAAAAGTGCCAAGTCATGCGAGTATGTAAAAATGTGACACCATTTAGCTCTGAATGTACATTTAGTGGTACTGTCCTTTGAACGGTTCATTCCACTAAATACCTAGGGGCAACAATTCGTAATAATTTTTCGTCGAATGAGTATATGGAGAAGGTAATTGGGAAAGCAAATCGTATGCTCCGATTTCTATGCTGTAATTTAAAACAATGCACTCTGGAAGTTAAATCTATTGCATAGAAGTCATTAGTGCGTCCTCACTTAGAATATTGTTGTTCTGTATGGGGTACCCATCGAAAGGGGTTAATGGAGGCATTAGGGAAGGTCCAAAGAAGAACCGTCCGATTCGTGACAGGTATATATAGTTGGAGGGAAAGCGTATGTGCGATGTTGAAGTAGTTAGGTTGGGTAGACCTGGAACACTGAAGGCGTTGCTCTCGACGGAAAGTAATTGAAAAATTAACGACTGACTTATTTCGGAATGACAGCAAACACAAATTGCTACCAGAACATTCATATTAGGAATGACTGCGAAAAAAAGATAAGAGAAGCCAGAACCGATTCATTTCTGTACTCACTTAAAATCCGACAGGAGTAGCTCTCGATAAACCACTTCGGCCATTCTGACGTGGGTTTTCCATGGTTTTCCCGGATCACTCCAGGCGAATGCCGGGATTGTTCGTCACAGTAGCCCATGGGCGCCACCTGCCATATCACTTCCAAACTATTACCCTTTTGGATAGGTGCAATGCACCCTCCGCCACACACTTTTAGTGAATCGCAGAGTAATAATAACAATATTAATGATAATAACGAGCCCAGGAGAGGCGATGGAGCCCATAGAGTTTGTTTAGCAGAGGCACTCGCGTCGGTGCCATATCCCAACTACGTCAAATTTCGCTGCACTGTTCGCAAGGACACTTCCATCGCACCTCCGACGTTGAGTGTTGCTGCTCGTAGTATTTCCTGTCTTTTAACACTGACGTCGCTGGTCTCGTTGATTAAATGGACGTGGTTGCGTTGTACGTGGCGGGAGTTAATGCAGGAAATTACATATTTACGGTGCACTTTTGGCACTGTGGATAGAGGAATGTTGAATTCACAAACAATTTCCGAAATGGAATGCCCTGTGCTTCTAGTGACAGCTACCATTTCGCATTCGAAGTCTGTTAATCCTTGTCGTGTGGCAATAATCACGCCAGGAAACCTCTCACACGACTCACAAGAATACAAATGAAAGCTCCGACACCACACGGCGCATTTATACTTTTTTTCGCTGCGGTTCTGTATATTTGCATCTTCCTATCTCATGAAGTTTGGAACTTAGCTTGCGTACTTCTGGTTCGTGGCTAGTTTCTAAAGGAAGCTCCATACACTAACGGCTAGTCAGGCCTGTCATAGATTCATCAGATCACCGTTGCCCGTTATTTTTCACATTTTCTGTACCGGTACCGTAGCACTCTAGGTCCCCATAATGAAGGATGGAATCAGTAACGAAGACATCAGGGAAAGATTAAAAGATTAATCACTAAAAAAAGATGCTAACAATAAAAACCACTGCAGTGGTTGTGCTATGTCGTGAAAATGGAGGAGGGATAATGTTGAAGTTAACATTCGTGAACAAAAAGGGGGGAGGGGGGAAATGGAAGGAGACCTACTGTAAGATCGTGAACAAGATGATTGGACGATGCGCAGAGAAACATGGAGGGAGCTGGTTGGAAACACGGAGGGGAGGAAGCCAGAGCTTCATAAATGGCAGAGGATGAACGAAACGTCAAATGATGATGACCATGATTTCTTGCTTGTAGTTATAGGAGCGATGGGAGTTAACGTATTTGAAAGTTTAATTTCAAGCCAAAGATAAGAGATTAAAAGATGCTGATGTAAATTTTAAGGGAAAGTGTAAAATGTTTCAACTGTACATTATTGTAACAAATATTCTGCACGATCCATGTATTGTGTGAAACTCTATCTGTACTATAGGATAAGTTCATTATTTCTGACGTTTCGTCCCAACAGGCCTCTAAGGAACAAAAATAAAATGAAATTAACCGTTCTATCGGGATCAGGCTTTAAGCAGTTTGATTGGTAAATAATTGAACTACTTCTTACTAGTGTAGTTTGAATGTTACGCCGTTATTACTTTAATAGTAATTAAACTAGTGAAACGCTTAACTTTATGGTCCTATTTTACAGCATTACGATATAAGCGTGAAACATCCAGGCTACTTATCTACAGTGCCGTAAACGTTAGATTGTTGCGGTGATATTTTGCGACCGAGCGTGTTGGGTGAGCGGTAACGCTCTGGCCTCGCATTCGGGAGGACGCGGAGATGTGGGATTTCCATGGTTTCCCTAGATACATCCAGGCCACTGCCGGGATGCTTCCTTCAAATAGCCATGGCCGAATTCCTTCCCCCCTATCCTTTCCCGTGTCTAATGTCGACGAGGCGTAAAGCCATAAGAGAGATAGAGAAAAAAAAGACTTTTGCGACTCATATCAGAGAGAAATGATGAAGTAAATTTAAAAGAAGATCAACACGATTTCTCACTGGATGTTGCAGCTAATAGGAAAATATTCCGTACCTGACAGATCGGTTAGTTTTAGTGTCTGAGAGATAATTTGTATTTACATCAGATCTGTTGTCAATAGAGCGACCAATCATAGCTGTTGCGAAATGAGATGCAATATTGCTTGTTAATAAATGTGGAGAACCCTAAGACACTTCGGAAAATATACACATCAGTAGCAATATCTATTAATCTCGCCTACTACAAGTCGAAGTTAGTATTTATTACATTAGGAATTAGTGCAGTTTCTTTTTATCTTTTTAAACTTATGACTTTATGCCTCGTCGAAGTCGAGGTCATTAGAGGCGGGATGGGACCGGGAAAGAATTCGGCCATGGCCTTTTGAAGGAAGCATCACGGCTTTCGCCTGGAGTGATTTGGGTAAACCATGGAAAAGCCAAATCCGGATGCCCGGACGGGGATTCGAGCCCGCGTCCTCCGGAATACGAGCCCAGAACGTTAACCGCTCGCCCCCCACGTTCCGTCAGCATCGGTGCCTGGAAAGGGGTAACTGGTTCGAGCGCAAGCGGTGGAAGAATTTTCACATTCGGAATATGACCAACAGGTTACGAAAGGTGGTGGTGCACATTTTATAATCACCACATTGTATACCAAACTCAGGGGATAAATCCAAAAACATTGTATATGGACAGATGACACTGTTAATTTTACCATCCTCATCTTTCATTCATTCACGATGCAAACAATATAACCCTCGGCCACGCACACACACAAACACACACACACACACACACACACACACACACACACAAACACACACACACACTTCTGGTGAAGCAAAGAGGAAACCATCCAATCAAAATTCTGCAGATAGTTGCCATGTCATCAGCCGAAACGTTGTTAAGCAGGTATAGTCGTCATCATCATCAGGCGATGATTGTCGCGCTGTTAACTGTGGAGCAGTAGCGTCATACGGAATTAAAACATCTCACGGACATTCAGAAAGTTTTAACCAGCAATTTGATAGATAAAATTAGCGCGAGGTCAAATCATGTCACCGTCGTACTGGTCAGCAGAAATAAGGATTTTCCTTTCTTAATCCATTTCAAATGCTCACGTTTCTCTAAACCAAAGAGAATAACACAGCAAACATTAGAAGAAATCTTCCACTATTCACAGGTACTCAACTCGAAAGACGCATAATTATCCCCGTATGAGAGCAGAATGCCATTATCCTCATTAATACTGTAATGATACGTTAACATTATCATTAGTCATCGAAAGAAAAGGCATATTTATTATTGGTCGACAGTTTCCGAAGGGTAGTTCAGCCGCCGGTTTGAAAAGGATTATATTTCCCGCGCATGTACCCCTGTCGTAACCATGGAGCAAAGAAAATAAAAGAGACCACATAAGGGATCTTCTCCACACAACGAATTGAAGCCGAGAGGAGAGCGGTGAGGTGGGGAGGTTGCCATATTGGTAGGGTCAAGAAACACAGGGAATGTATATGGAACGGAAGAATTTCTTCTTTTCTAACCTTCGCATTACTAGAAATGAAGTCTTATGGGGTCACATTTGTAAATACCCTAATTGATATAACCTACAAACATTAGAATTTAAGAAAAACAGGCTGCTAAATAATTTTTGATACGAATTTTGGATGTCGAAATAAAAAAAATTTTTCTCCCTACTGTCGCAAAAAAATAAAATAAAAATAATAATAATAAAAAACTGAGGGTCATATTGCTATTTTGGAAACATTGAATAAATCCCTAGTACTCTTAAGGACTGACAAAAAATTTACATGTTCTAGACATTTAATTCTAAATGTAAGTTCTGATGGGAACTTACCTTGTGTGAATGAGCGTAGTGGGTGAACGGTTTACGTTCTGGCCTCGCATTCGAGTGGATGTGGGTTCGAATTCCAGTGCGGCCACCCAGATTTGGGTTTTCGAGGATTTCCCCAAATCACTAACAAGGTTCTCAATAAATTACTAATAAATAATTTGTTCCTTATGCTATAAAAAGAATATTCTGGTACAGGCTGCATTTAAACCTAATCACAATTTGACTTAATATTGCCGCTAAAAAGTCAAACTATGCAAATGCAACTAAACACATGAAACGTATTGCGAATTACATTTAGGATAACAACAAGATGGACTTCATTACGATTCCTGGTTTGCATAACACAAATTATCACAATTAACAGCACGCTGGGATGGAGCTAAGGAACAAGAGTGAGCAAATTGAAATAGGCCTTCTTGAACGGCAGGACGAATCTCGACACCATATATAACCACAAGGGATCAGTTATCACAATATACCACGTTCCAGTATGTTGACAGAGGCTACAGCTTACCATCAAACACTGAACATGTCTTCTTCTACTTCGTGTACTTGTACCAATGATAGAAAGACAGAAAAATGCGAATGTCACAAAATTCCGTTATAACTTCATTCGGCAGTTTTGTCAAGCGTTAAGTTGGTGTCATCTTGGAAACAAGGCGATATCTTGGCCCTGATGTACGGCCATCCTGATATTGGTTATCAGCAAGTACTACCTGCATCTAGAGGAATGTTGTCGTTGTCCTCAATTCCACCACAAAAACTATTTATTCCACAAATGGATTAACACAAAACACATTTGTACAAACAATACACTGTTTGCAGAAAATTGGCAATACTGCGATATCCTCCCTTAAGATAGATCATCCTTAATGTATCTTCAGATTTCGAAAGAGCAAGAAACTCATTTAAAAAATAAAACATAATTTTGTGTGGTTTTAATTATCTAATGGCATAGTTTCAAGCTGCGGTCGATGCCTAGTCCTCACCTAGCCTGGAGCGTCATAAACGATCTCCCCACACACAAAGTAGATTTTTCTATAGACAAGAAAAATTAAAAATTCAGGTTAATCATGTAGAAATTTCCACGCAAAAGCGCAATCGTAACTAGGGCCTCGCATTAATACACCTGTCCGCTGACCCACAAACCCACTGGCAATTTGGTTTTGGGTGGCACCACTGAACACAATTCCATAGCTGTTATGAATGTTCTGCCACGTTTCATGAGAACAACTATGTTTATTTCAGAGGACTGAACATCTGGAGACAGCCCATATTGCTACTACCATTCACTGACGGTCTATATTTGACCTACAGTATTTTACATCATCTAACCTTGTCTTATAACCCACCACTTGATACTCTAGTATTACTAATATCCTACGTTATGTATTGTAGGTTAGCGTAAGAGTGGTCTGATGGCTTAGTTGTTAAGGAGTCTGGGTGGAGATGGAAAGATCTCCGGTTCAAATCCCTGTCTCGGCGGGAAGTTTCATACGCCCTCAACCTGATCTCCACCTCTGGCACATCCTGCTGTGTAATGTGAAGCACGCCAGAACGCTTCCGTGGTTCGGATTCCACGTTAAACTGTAGGTCACCTATACCCAGTAGGATTACCGGGTTAGGCTAGTTGGATATGATAGGAGGTGGATTGCGCAGCCGATAAGAAACCCTGTTACTAGGCCACTATGAGCACACGAATTTCCTTTACCTTAGTGTAAGCTTATTGATTACATTTCATTCCAATACTGTTTCCTGAACATCAAATGAAATAACACGATTTCATCTAAAGATAAATAATTAATTTGTTGTTTAATCCACGCGCATAACTGGAATTTATTTGATGCAGCGCCTTTTAGTATGATACATTGGTTATACCTTCAAACTGACGCCGGTTAACATCATATAATTGTTTTTAATACAATGAGCATTTAATGTCTAAGGCGACAAGCAAAATAATACATTTTGCACTTAAGTGTAATCACGACAATGTAAATATCCGTTCTTGGTTAACGATCCATTGTTGTATTTTTCATCGAGGTTCTAGTTTCTCGAATAAAGCAAATTACTGTTTTGCGCACTTCTAACTCTATTCTATATCTTTGTCGAAGAAAAAAAAAATCGATACATCCAGAGAAGAAACGGAAACTCTTATATCCCGAAAGTGTTTAGACTTTACATAAGAAAGATTGTAATGAATACAGATCTAGAGAATCTGTAACAAACTGAACTGACAGTTATTCAGTGTTGTGTAATGACTATGTTAAACCACAACAGTTAGTAGACAACATGGAAGGCAGAGCAGTTTGGGGGAATGTGACGAATGTTATTAATTGGATAAGTAAGCAACCTGGATTAACCGTAACAAATAGCCAAGGATGTTTCGAGTGCCACCATTTTCCTAAATGACAGAGCTAGCATCAAAATTCTTTCTGAATGTAAGCCATGCCAATTTTCTTCAAGTGACTTGAAAAAGAATACAACAAAATAATAATTCTGTTATTGCCATCTTCAATGGTTGAGAAGTCCAGGCTAAAAATATATCACAATGCTCAAAGCCTTAATTTTTACAATTACTGTGACCTTAAACACTCGCTGAAATATTAAAAAAATTAAATATCAGGTTTGTCTCAGTTTGCGATTATTCACGAGCGAAGTATTTTCTCCCTGATTACCGTATTATAAACAAATAGCCACCAAATACTGCACTCTATAATCAATTAGGTTAAATTAATGTAATGAGCCCTATGAGAAGCGAAATAATGCGCACGTAGCTTCAGTAAAATATTCAGGGTATTCTGCTTGATTGTGAGATGAATATGAACACCATGTTATCACACCACAGAACTTCAAAACATGCTACAGTCCTTTACAAATAAATCAGGGAACGTTGCTTCACACGTCACCAAGCAGGTAACGGCCAAGCTTTGAAATGTTCGCAAGGGCACTTATGATCGTATTTGAACAGTAAGAAGGTGGAAGCGCTGCATTGCAAGGGCCGTCGGTTCGAGTCCGGTCTCGGGCATGGGTGGTTTTAATTAAGCGTTGTGTTCGTCTAGTGCTGTCCTCACTTTAGTGTCCACATAATCATAAAGAAAGCTTGATACAGCAGTTCCTACAAAACCAAACTGGAGCTGGCTAATTGGTCGCAAAGACTAAAGGCCATACACTAAAAAAAAAATGGGATGATGGGAGTTCGGATACTGGTCTAGCCATCCTGATTTTGGATTTCCTTTGTTTCCCGAAAGCACGATATAAGAATGCTCGTATGGTTTCCTCAATAGGCTATGATGGAATGACTATTCCTTGCCCTGCATCCTCTGCCGGCACTAATGACATCGATGAGCTGTGATACACGGAGTTCCTTTGCTGACCTTATGTGATCTGGTGAGGCTATGATTATATCCGAGATTTAACCGTAAGTGTATCTTGCTAACTAGCAGCCACCTCCGCAGCGGGACTAGGCCATTTGAAGAATCTTCCGTCATTACAGCGCGTTTCGCCACCCAATAAAGGTGCTCGCGGGAAGCAACGTGGATGCGGCGCACGCCACGAACCAGGGCGAAAACCTCCAAAACCTCGCCTCGCCATATAGCTTAAGCCTCTCTGTGATACAGCTCTCTCAGTAGACACGCGTATCAGGAGTAACTAAATAAGTGGAGTCAGCTGCCACCTTATATAAACATTCTTAATACTGAACAACCAATGATAAGTTTACGGTACAAACCAGTCAGAGTTTACTTTTGTGGAATGATACACGCGAAGTTATTACTCGTGCATGGGCGGTTTTAACTCTGTGTTCACAGTGCAGTAACCTAATTGTACTTATTGAAAAATAAATATGTACCTGAGCAATATAGAAAGCAATTAATACCCGTAGGTTCCAGAAAATATAAAAAGACTTTGTATTATAAATTTGGACCCAGCACTGATGGACCATATGTTATACTCTCGTACAGAGATGCTAATCATTGGAGATCACATCAGTATAAACAAACACATTTCATGTAAGAATGCATTATCGTGATCGGAGCGTTGGCGCTAAGTGGTTGCTGTGTGGGGTGACGCTAGATAAGTTTCTAACCTAATTGAATAGTTAAAAGATGACGATGGTGCTGCTGGTTATTAAACCATCTGAGATCTCACAATTCATTAGGATTATTATCTTGTGACCATTTTGTATCCCCTGAGAGACGAATGCTTATTAAATCACAATCATACATATTTTACATGTCAGGTATATTTTGATTTTGGCGCCATCTTTGTGACCAAAATTTTTGACCCCGAAGAGTAATTTTTACGGAACTTCGAAATGCTCCCTCATTTGTTTCTCCGCTTACAAAAGCGAATTGTTTTAATCTGCTTTGAAACTTTTATAAGGAATTTGTCTGAGTAACATACACATAAAAAACTGTATATAGTTACAACACGCGAGGAAGAACTTAAAACGAGATGGCGCAGTTATACCTTAGCAAACAATGCGAAGTGTTTTTATTATTACCGTTATCTGAAGGGAACCTTTTATTTTACTACTGCATTTTGTAAGTGTGCTCAGAAAGTTCTTAAGCAAAGCTTAAACGACACATAGTTTGATGTTTAAAAATATTTTTTGTGAAATATGTATAATAAATTGAACGTGTTTTCTGTGCAAAAATTCGAGATACAAATTTTCCTTCTCTTTAAACAAAGTTAATAAGTTTCAGTAAACGATTCTAACAGTGAATTAAGAACATAATTATGTCGATAAATATTGTTGCCAAAGAAGCAACTACAAAAAAAACCCGCAAGATGTATTTGGTGTATAAAAAAGTGAAATCAGCGAAACATTAAAAAATAGCCGGTCCATTTTATAATAAAATCCGGCTTTTCTCAATTGTTTTCCGTATTTAGCACATTTTTAATCAATTTAATTTATTTTCTTTGTATTTATGTTTGAGATCTATGACTTCACTGAAGACTATTCCGGGATTGCTTAATATATACTTTAAATTGTGTAATAAATGTGTGTATTTGCTAGGATTGAGGAATTAGAAATTTATATTTAACTTGCATCCAGAATTTTTGTTAAAAATCATAATTTAATTGTAATGATATGCATGACGTTACAAATCTGTTTATTTCGGACTCCCGTATATAGTGAAAGTGGGGAAACCCGAATATCTTAAAATGCATATTCACTCACCCTCTGCATTCTTGCTGAGGCGAGTTTGCTTGATGTAGTTCTGGAAGATGTCTTTTCCGTCTACCGTCGAATGGTCTTCGAGCAGAGTATCCCCGTTCATGGTAACAGCACAGCTAGAATTCGTCTCCTGCCTTCCTGTGGAACCACTAAGAAATGCGCTAAACCCCACCACTCCATTCGCGCGGCCCCCTCCAACTTTGTCAATGGTTTTCCCACGACTAGTCCTACTAAGTTATGTAAAATCTATTCTGCAAGTTTCAAGGTTCTCCCACGGTTGACACCAGGCTTCACATGATTTCTTAACGTGGTCACTGTAAAGCACGATTATGTGCAGCAATTTCGTGTGGAGGTTGTAATACCGATTTCAACATCTTGCTTCTAACAGTAAATCTTCAGACGATATGCAAAATTATTTAGACTCTTAGGTACGCACTAAATGCTTTTTGTTAAGGCGTTCAGCTACGAAAACGGGATATATGAATATTCCTCAGAATCTAAAGAAAGTAGAGATTATACAAAGCCCTGAACTTTTTCAACGCAATAAGAAAGGGTTGGTTTCTCAGTTAAAAATCATATTGGGAAACTGATCCAATGGTGATATCAAAATAGCCTGAGCAAAGCCAGTAATTAATTTAAATTGAAATAAATTTAAGACATATACAAGGTTAGCCTAAATGATTCACCGGGTTTAAAAACACGGTGTATTGAAAACTATACGACCTACCAAGACGAGTGATACAGGAAAAGATACATACTCACCAAGTTTGTGGAGCTGGAAAGGGATCCATCAAAAGTGAATGTCTGCTGTGTCATATGAAAGAGAAAGCTGTATGCCCCTTTTTCTTCATCGAGCAGACGGTGAAATGATCCGTGTACCTGGATATGTTGCATGTGTGGTTGTTTCCACAACTGAATACTGACTCCTCCACTTTCATCCTACAACAGGACGAGGCTCCACCTCACTGGAGTACAAATGTCCGCGACTTTCTCAACAGAGAACTGCCACATCGCTGGATAGGGGACATCCATAAATTACGTGAGGTGAAATGGGGGAGGGGGGGTCCGACGAAATCTCACCAGATCTCACAAGGGGGGAGGGGGGTCTACGGAAATCTCACGTGAGATTTTGCGAAAAATTTGGGGACAGTAGAGCAAAAAAAAGGTCTACAATTTGCGCCAAAGTCGATTTTAGGAGGGTATTTCGTCAAAAAAGTTAGGGTGTGACCTAAAAAAAAAAGGTCTACAAAAGTTTCCAGGGCGATTTGTAGGGGGGGGTCCTCACGGACCAGATCTCACCAGAGGGGGGGGGGGGGGGTCCGGCCAGATCTCACGAAATCTCACCAGGGGGGAGAGGGGGTCCAGAAATCCGGAAAAACACCTCACGTAATTTGTGGATGCCCCCATAGGGCGCGCTGGCCAGAGTGATGTTCCTCTGTTGTCATGGCTCCCAGGTCGCCAGATCTGACCCCGTGTCATTTCTTCTTGTGGGGTTATGTAAAGGACAAAGTTTATGTACCCCAATGCCAACAACACTGCAAGAATTACAGGAACGGATAACTCTTGCTGTGACGGACAATGATAGAAACATGCTCTCGAACTGGATTACTGTTTGGATGTGTGCAGGGTCACTAAGGGCGCACACAATGAACATTTATAGTATGTACCAGAAGCCTGGTGAGTTTATGTATCTTGTCATGTACCACTCGTATTTGTAGGTCATATACTTTTCAGTAGACTGTATTTTGAAACCTGGTGAATCATTTAGGCATCTTTGTTTTGCCCCGTGGAGAAAAGTCGAGAGTAATACACTGCCTGACAAGAAAAGTGAAGCACACAGAAGGGGAGGTGTGTACGGCATAAACTTCATGCGTTTAAACGATATGTGATGTTATTTCAGTGATTAAAAAATCAAGTATAATGTACAAAGAAATTGGCACTATGAAGTTGCACCCCAATCTTAAGGCAAGCTTTAAAACATGAGCGTTTACGTCAGAACTTGCTATTGGTAGCCGTTGGTTGAATGTTGATACATTGTGCAAGCTCTTCCTGGATTCGGATGGTTGTATATCACTATTCAGGTGTCACACGCTTTCACAAATCCACATCCCACAGTGTTGTCGTATTATAAATTCACGCTAAGGATGATATACCATCGTACTAAACTGGTCATTAATTTTTAATTTTGCTCAGTAATATTTCAGTTTTTTCCTGGTATTCGTTTAAGTCGTATTTTTAAATGCTTAAGTTCTGACAAGCCTAAAAAAATTAATACAATGGTATTAAAACTAAAAGAATATACCTGATTACTGAATCTTAACGCATCCTGATAAAATACATTCTTTGTTTTTGTGAAGTGTTTCTCACTGTGAGCTAGCCTTTTGTTACAGCCAAATAAACTTCTTTATGATAAAGAGCTGCTCTCCTATTCAATTTCAGCAAATGCATTCAACAACAGTTCTAATTGTACCTCCACACACTGCCTGTAAAACATTTTGCTCACTATACGCTGAGTCGCATCTTGCGATTCCTCCTGCACCTATTTGCTTTTTCGATACCACCTGTTAGGCTAATAGAATCGCTGCCGTTAAAAAGAGAGGTGAATTGTACTTGATTTCGCGGAATCTGTCAAGGAATAAAAGATTGTAAGACAACAGCGTGATACTGTCAACTTTTCATTTCTCTGTTGGTCTTTTCGTTGCGCAGAAATAAAATTGCATCGGTCTTTGTGAAAAATAACCATGCGTATCTCCAGTACAAGCTGGGTGTTTCACCTATATACTTCAGCTCTTACAACCCCTTTACACGAAGATATACGAGTTGTAACAAGCACACTGTTGCCTTTGGAATTCTGAAAAACAACTCTAGGTGGATAGGAAAGAAATGATCACTGCATCGAATTTCTTTTTTCCTTCGGGTTTGACGTCGATATAGAGGACGGCGGGAAGTTTGGGACAAGGAAAGGAAAGAAGTTCAGCCATATAATTCGTAAGGAACGATCCTGGTATTCGATTGGCGTGATCTCGGGAAACGATGGAGAAACTGAAGTCTGGATGGCTGGATGAGTATTTTAATCAGCGTCCTCCCGAATGTCTGGTCCGAGAGTTATCGCTCATCCACCAGGATCGGCGCAGGGATGAAGAAAGCAATTAGAAACCACTGTACCAATGATAAACACGTATCGCGAGGAAACTGATTACTTTCGATTTACACTATGATCCCCTACTTCTGAGTTACACATTTCCGAGGTTACACATTCCAACAACCGGATTTCCGGAAGGAGTCATCAGATATAAAATCGCAAGTGGGAGGATGGAGTGTTAAGAACTTGAATAATTCAGGTAATCCAGATCACTTTGGTAATGAGGAGTTTACTGGTCGTCGAAGATAAAAAAACTAATGTACAAACTTCAGCAGAGTTACAGGAACGATATTCATAATCAATAATAAAATATGAAGAGGCATATCTATTAAAAATTCATTACAGGATTATATTGATGGGGGTAAAAATAGAAACTAAACCCGCCACACTAGTGCAAGTCTCTACATGCCGACTTCGTAAGATGCCTTACATCCCGTGTTACTGATTTACTAACAGAAAATATTTGAAAAAGTTGAATAGCTAATTGTACAAGTAACAGCGATGAAAAACAAATAGTTTTGGACAATAGAAACGGAGTAGTCCTATTAGGATTAAGATGGGCGGACGCGTAGCTCAGGCGGTAGGGAGTCGATCACCGACGAAGCCGAGGATTTTTCGAAGTTGGAAGTCCAGGATGGCTGCCCAGGCTCACTCAGCCTGCTATCTAATGAGTACCGGGGGGGAGGGGGGAAACTCGCGAGAAGGTAAAGAACGGAAGGAGTGTAGCGCTGACCCCGTCACATTCTTCTAGTGCCAATGGGAATGCAGAGCTCTACCTCCCTGAATCATAGTGAAAGCGGCAGTTAGCTGCAGAAGCCCCGTAACCTTTCTCTTTTTATTAGGATGAAGATATTTTTTAAACTTAGAAGAGAGGGCTATATTTGATTCAACCCAAGAGATTACATGAAAGGACAAGATAGAAAAGGGTTGAACAAAGATTTAAAAACCGACTTTAGCTGTAGATCATTTTCCGGAGTAAATGCTGATTGTGACAAAAATGTAACAGCTCATTACAAGTGACTAGGTGAAGAGATTCTTGTGTAGCAGAATTCAAAAAACAAAAAACAAAAAAAACAAGGTAGTTCTTATGGTTAAAGAACTAATTAAAGCAACGAAAGAAAGACTAGGCACCATTGATAAGAAATAAAAACTACGATTGAATGGTGCAAGTAAAATGTAGCTGCAGGAAATAAAAACAATATAAATAAAAGTTGCATTAATGTGCGGATGGAAAATATTTTTAAGCCCGGAAAAAATAGCAGACAGATGAAAGCAACACCGGTTATGGAGAAAAAGATAGATATTCCTAGTGATGATACATCAGAAACTTGTTGATGCTGCTTATATAAGATAAAGATGTCGGTATTGATGATACAAGAGGATTATGTTGATACTGATAATTCAAGAGAAAGATAACGGTTCTGATGATATAAGAGAATGATGTCGGTATCGATGCTACATAAGGAAGATGTTAGTGCTGCTGTTATAAGAGAAAGTCGCTGGTACCGATGATACAAGAGAAAGAAGTTGGCGCCGATGATACAGGAGAAAGATGATGGCACTAAAGACACAGGAGAAAAATGATGCTATTGCCGAAGTAAGAGCAGGATGTTGGTGAAAGAGGATGATGTCAGTACTGATGTTATAAGAGGAAGATGCCCGTACGAATGTTACAAGGGAAACTTCCCGGTACTGATGATACTAGAGGATTATGTCGATACTGGTAATTCAAAAGAAAGATGATAGTACCGATAATACAAGACAAAGACGATGGTACTAGTGGTACGTACAAGAGAATGATTTCGAAACTAATGGTACAAAAGAAAGATATTAGTTCCAATGATACAAGAGAAAATGTTGGTACTGGTGATGCAAGATAAAAATTGCTGGCACTGGTGATAGAAGAGGAAGATTTAGATATTGACAAACACAATATGATTTTCTCGGTACTGATAATCTAAAACATAAAAATTAATGTTTGTTTGCTGGTTTGTTCGACTTCAGTGCATTCCTACGTCATTCATCCGATTAATATGAAACTTTGGTGAGTTATTGTATGCGCGCCTGCGAAGGTTTCTGGCAAAAATAAATAATTAGATAATAATAAAAATAAATACCTACCTTCTCTTTCCCTAAACTCCCCTCAATTTTAAAAAAAACTAGTTTTTGTCAAACATCGATGGAATTTTTCACACGTATACTATAAAACAAAGAGAATAATACTGCCTACATTTCATTTGCAAAAAGCCAGTAGCTCTTCCCCTGCACCCCATCCCTTAATTTTTGTAAATGTGCTTTATACAAACACTCAGTTTTACCAGATTTTGATGGAACTTTGCACACGTACTTTATAATGAAGCGGTCTGGTAGCTTAGTGGTTAAGGCGCGTAAATCTGGAAGTTTCTGTTTGCGGCCTCGGCTTCAAATCCCGTGGCGACAAAGAAATTTTAAGAGTTGTATTTGATCATTTGAGATACGCCGCGTCGGTCCGAGTTTCGGATTCCACATTAAACAATACGCCCCAGAGGAAAGGGACTGGTTATCCTACCTCTGACACAATGGGTTAGTACACCACTTTTGGGAAGAATTAACCAACGTTCGGGTTGTGGAATAAGTTATTTTTTTGCTTTAAAACAAAGAGAAGAATACTGTCTACGTTTTGTTTGATAGAATCTACCACTCTCCTTCTTAACCCCCCCCCCCTCAATTATTCTTAATTTTTGTCAACGTTATTCATACAAATTTACAGTTTTTAATCCGATTTTAGGAATTGCATTCGATGATCTGATCGGCGACGGGACGTCCCGTGATTCGGATTCCACATTAAACTGTAGGTCCTAGACGAATTGGCCGTCCTACCTGTGACACATGAGGTTAGTACACCTCCTTCGGCAGAATTGAACCAACCTTCGGTTTGTGGAAAAATTTAGTGTTTTTTACTTTAAGCCAAGAGCAAAATGCTGTCTACATTTGGCTAAGAAAAGTCCGCCCTTCTCCTCCTTTGCCTCACCCGCTTAATTTTTGCAAATGTTATTCATACAAACACACGGTTTTTATCCGACTTTGATGGAATTTAGCAAACGTATACTTTATGTTGTATTAAAATACAATTTTGGGTGCTCAGAAAAAAAGGGAGGGGGAAATTAATATTAATTCTGAAATAATTCCTGAAAATGAAAATTACATATAATAATGATGCTATAAGGGGATCTAATAGGTTACTAACTAGAACCATGAATTTCAGACACAAAATAAAACCTCATTTATTGAGTCTTATGGCCTTACAAGGTCGGGTAGTAATTAACGTTACGTTAAACACAATTAGATCAGCAAAAACAAGCAATACCCGACGTTTACAATTCGCCGGAGTAAGCAAACAAAACTGAATGAAATATCTCAAACAAGTAATAAAAACAGCAAAGTTAACATTGAAATAACATGGCAACACAGGCCATCAAATTGAAGCTAACATTTTACTGTACAAAGGAAAATCCCAGGGGGCGCCGTATAAAGTGAATGAAAAGCATCAAAATTGAAATAACAAACAGCAAGATGCTTAAAAAAAAATTGAATTGAAATATAAATCCAGCTAGCTCAGAATTTAAGTGGCGGGAGCAGAGTCTTAACCCAGGCGTCGCTTAAGGGCACATAAGTCTGTTAAAAATCCACTGGATAGTGACCGTCGTTTCTGGTACATTACCATAGTATCATCGCCGTGATGGTGAGCGACAAACACAATGCCACTGCAGCAATGGAAGCTAAATAAGCGGCTACGACCGCGTTATTAGCATAACTTCCAAATAATGGCAAGCACGCCACTCAACATCTCGCTTTCTCAAAGCAAGAAATGATCAACCACAATGATCATCAGAAAGCGTGCCGGCTAGCACGTCTGTTCACCAGCTCGTCTTGGACCCAAGTCACGTCTGCTCATCAGCTCGTCTTGGACAGAAGTGTTCTCTAAAATGGCTCCTTCCTCTTCCTCGGCTAGTTGCTCGCCACATGTAAAAGAACTCCACGGAATTAGTCTTGTAGCCCCCAATAAATGTTCAGGATTGGCTAGCTACACATTTCCGTCGTCACGTGTTTAATATCACGCGTCGCATTCGCTGACTCCTTCGCGCGTTTCCTACTTGGCCTTCGGGATAGCGGCAAGGTAGGGGTAGGTCACCGCCCGATTTCGAACGGGACTCAAGCCGGGCTGTCCCGGCGCCATCGAGTCGCCTCGCCTGCTCCATTGTTCCTCTCTCAACCGCCGAAATGGCAGTTTCTAGCCTTCGATATTCAGCCCTTCTGAGCCATGCGTTCACAGAAAAATTGATTTACAATAAAATATACCTTTGGCCGCCCTGGTTTTAAACATACATTTAACCTATCCAGACAACCCTCATTATTTACAATTAATTACACGTTGCAAGACTAAATAATTAATAAATTTGAATATAATAAAAAAAGGAATTATGAATATAATTAATAATAATTTAATTATATTCATTGTGGGTGACGCTGTCACACCACAATGTCAAATATAAAAATACTGTCTACGTTTGGTCTGTAAAATCTAACCCTTCTCTTCCTGTACCCCCCGTTAATTTTTTCAAACATTCTTCATACAAACTCACAGTTTGACCTCGATTTAGATGGAACTTTCCACACGTATACTTCAAAACAGAGAGAAAATATTGTCTACATTTGGTTTACAAAAATTCACCACTCTCCCTTAAGCAAAATTTAAACTTGGAACTACTCAGTTTTTTTGCAAATACCTCGTAAATGGTAGGGAAATAAGCCAAAATAGATAGGGATATTTGTAATATTCTCAGAGCCCATAAAATTTCCTGTCAGAAGGCGTTGGACCGATTCCAATTGGACAGCTGATGACCAAGAAATTCGAACTTCAAATGAAAAAAATCTACGTTTTTTAATCGATCTTGAAGGAACATTGCGCACAGATGCTTTAAAATAAGTTAAAATTGATGTTTACATTTAGTTTACGAAAATTCACTCCATCTTCCCCTAATTTACTCAAGCAACCTTTCCTGTTAATTTTGTATCAGTAGGGAAATCTGACAATGTGGATGATGATGGAGTACTTTTACTAAAATCCAATAAAATGGGATAAACCATCAGAACTTTCTTACCCACCCGCCGAGAAACGCTGTATTTTTTTCTTTGTTTTAAAGTAGAAAACTCTCTTAATCCACAGCCAGAAGGTTGGTTGGAACCTACCATTGCCTTTTAGTTATATTCTACAAATAAATGTGTCTGTTTTGTATACGAGTACCCACTCTAAAAAGAAAAAGAGTCCTTTCACGCATGCCAGGCAAAGCTAGTATAAAACTATAAAAAGTAAGCTGACAGTACTCATATACAAGAAGTTTATATCGGCACTGATGATACAAGAGAAAGATGTTGGTGCTCATGATACAAGAGAAATATGATAGCGCTGATGATAAAAGAGGAAGATGTCGGCACTGATGATACATGAGGAAGATATTGGTACTGATGGTACAAGATAAATGTGATGGTACTTGTAGTAATAGAAAAAATGTTGGTACTAATGACATAAGTGATACATGTCTATAATAATGATAGAAGACATTGATTTAGGTACTGATAGAATAGGGTCATTATGTCGGTACTGATAGTACAGGGCAATGATGTCGGTACTGATGATATAAAAGAAAGATAACGATACTGATGATAAAAGCGGATGATATCGATACTGATAATAAAAGCGGATGATATCGATACTAATGATTCAAGAGAAAGGCGTTGGCACTGATGATATAAGAGGTTGCTATGGTACAAGAGAAAGATGTTGATACTGCTGATACAAAAACATGACGATTCTGATGATACAAGGGAAACATGTTGGTTCTTTTTATACAAGAGGAAGATCATGGTACTGATGATACAAGAGGATGATACATGAGGAGATCTTAGTGCTGATGATACGGGAGAGAGATGTCGGTAGTGATGACACAGTAGGAAGATGTTGATACTAATGAAACAAGAGACAATGTTGGTGATGATACAGGGAAACGATGTTGGTACTGTTGATACAAGAGAATGATGCTGAAATTGATTTTACAAGAGATGCCGTTACTGATGTTATAAGGGAAAATTCCTAATTCTAACTATACAAAAGATGATGTAGGTGCTGATAGTTATAAAGGAAGATGTTGGTTCTGATAAAGCAAGTGAATGATGACGTTATTTATGGTTTAAAAGAAAGTTGCTAGTACTGAAGTAAAAGAGGAAGATCTCGATTCAAATGATGGATGAGCATGGTATTGGTACCAATTATACAACAGATAAATTACGGGTAGGGATCAGGTGTTGAGACGTACAGAATTCTTCAATTTGATAATAAGCAGTCTAGCAAAAGAGAAGAACCATAGAGGAATGCAAAGATTAGAGTACGCTTATGTACAGCACATTAAGTGAAAACATACACTGAAGAGACAAAGAAACTGGTACACCTGCCTAATTTCGTGTAGAGCTCCCGCGAGCACACTGAAGTTCCGCAACACGACGTGGCATAGACTCGACTAATGTCTGAAGTAGTGGTGGAGGGAACTGACACAATCCATTCTGCAGGCTGTCCATAAATCCGTAAGAGTAAGAAGGGTGGAGATATCTTCTGAACGGCACGTTGCAAGGCATGCCGGATATGCTCAATAATTCAGCCAGAATGCGTACGTACATATCGCCTGTCAGAGACGTATCTAGACATATCAGGGGTCCCATGTCACTCCAACTGCACATGCCCCACACCATTGCAGAGCTTCCACCAGCTTGAACAGTACCCTGCTGACATGCAGGGTCAATGAATTCATGAGATTGTCTCCATACCCGTATACGTCCATCCACTCCATACAACTGGAAACGAGACTCGTCAGACCATGTTTCCAATCATCAACAGTCCAATGTCGGTGTTGACGGGCCCAGGCGAGGAGTAAAGTTTTGAGTCGTGCACTCAGCAAGGGTACACGAGTGGGACCTCGGCTCCGAAAGCCCATATCGATGATGTTTCGATGAATGTTTCACACGCTGGCACTTCTTGATGGCCCAACATTGAAATCGACAGCAATTTGCTGAAGGGTTCCACTTCTGTCACGTTGAACGGTTGTCTTCAGTCGTCGTTGGTCCCGTTCTTGCAGGATCTTTTTCCGGCCGTAGCGATGTCGGAGATTTGATGTTTTGCCTGATTCCCGATGCACTCACTGTGCACTCGTGAAATGGTCGTACGGGAAAATCCCCACCTCATCGCTACCTCGGAGATGCTGTGTCCCATCTCTCGTGCGCCGACTATAACAAACTCACTGAAATCATGATAACCTGCCATTGTAGCAGCAGTAACCGATCTAACACCTGTACCAGACATCTGCTGTCTTATATAGGCGTTGCCGACAGCAGTGCCGAACTATGAGTGGTTACATATCTCTGTGTTTGCATACGCTTGCCTATACCAATTTCTTTGGCTCTCCAGTGTAGATATTAATGGGTCTACGGACATGATGACATCTGAAAATGATGATATTATCAAACATTAAAAACAACTCTCAATCTTTTTTAATATACTCATATTGAGGGACCTTGGTGGCCCACGATAAATCATTGTTTAATGGCTAGAATGTGTGGGATAAACTGTTGCAAACAACTCATAAACATGGCGGTTCAGTACCAGACTGCATGTTGTGCCTGAAATAGTCCGTGTGGGCAGAGGTCTCGGGTGCAGCTGTTCTGAGTGAGTGTTGTGTGCATTTCCATACACTATTCGAGTCTTAGCGAGCAATGTGTCAGAGAGAACACATCTGGATGATATTACGCGTGGCTGAATCATCGGCAGATTAGAGGCCGGCCACAGTCTGTGCCAGGTCGACCAGAAGTTAAATGCTGCCGATACCGTCGTTTCACGGCTGTGGAAAAAAGTCCAGTACGAAAGAAGCATTCTACGGCAGTGCTGGCAAGGTTGACGACGTGCTACAACCCAGCGTCAGGATCGTTATTTTTACTTAAGTAACCGAAGACGTTGAACAAGCACAGCACCTGTACTACCATTAGACTGTATGGTCGACGTGAAGAGGTTGATCTGTATGCTCGGCGATCCACCAGATGGATTTCACTCAAAGGTACCACATAGCTTGTCGAATGTGGTGTCTCGCTCACCGTGATTGGACCTAAGAACAGTGGGTCAGTGCTCTGTTCACTGACGAGTCGCGGTTTAACCTGGAGAGTGACTCTCGCAGGACTGTTCATCTGGCGCTCTCCTGGTACACGCTACAACCCTGCCAATATTATGGAAAGGGAACCATTGTTCTCGTCTTGTGTGGCATTATGTTAGGAGTTATTACGCCACTGCATATGGCTTTTTCCAGTTGCATTTTGACCTTTGTTCATCAGGGGCTGATGATGTCCCCGCCAGACAGGTCAACACATATCATCAAAGAACATCACACGTCTAGAATGGTCCGGACTTAAATGCGTGGGAATTCATGGGACGCTCTAGACCGAGTGATTGCAGTCCTACCTCCGCCACTACGGACCGTTGTTGATCACCAACCGACTCTTGTCCCGCAGTGGGATGCGTTACTTCAAGCCATGCTGGACGGCGTGATCCACAGTAGGTGAGCTGTTGTGTTGTATTGCCAAGCCAGATCATCACATCCCGTATTGACGTTGTGTGTGACACCACACATGATCTGTACCACACAATGTCCATGTTTAATTTCCCTGTATACATTGTATTAGTTACACTGTGTGTGATCTGATGGCTCAGTGGTTAAGGTCCTCAGTTCGAATCCCTGTCACTGTACGGATTTTCAAAGGCACTTAAACCAACCTTCACCTCTGGCATAGCTTGCTGTAAATGTGAAGTACGCCAGAATACTTCCGTGATTTGGAATTCCACGATAAACTTTAGGTCCCCTGAACCCGATACGATTTAGGTTAAGGTGGCTGCGACAGGTGTGGACCGAGGATGTGGGTGAGCGGTTAACGCTCTGGCTTCGCATTCGGGAGGACGCCGTTTCGAATTCCCGTCCGGGCATCCAGATTTGGTTTTTTTCATGGTTTCCCCAAATCACTCCAGGCGTATGCCGGGATGCTTCATTCAAAAAGCCATGGCCGAATTACTTCCCGTTCCTGTCCCTAGTCCCATTCCCGCTTGTAATGACCTCGACGTTGACGAGGCCCTAAAGCCATAGGTAAAAAAAAGGGGATTTAAGATGGTTATATGCTCGCAGTATTTATTGAACATTCGTAAAAATTTGTTTAACAGTCTCACAGAATTTGCTGAAATACCCTGTAATCTCACAAAAACAGGTTCTCCGCTTCATTTATCAATTTCATACTTAAAAAAACCATGAAACATGGCTCTTAGTGGGATTTTGAATTCCTTTTCACAATTTTTTTAACCCTTTACAGGTATTCAGCACCGATGATATTAGAACTGGAAGACGATTAGAGAAACGGAAAGGAGATGGAATTTGGCAACGAACATTTGAAGCAATCACCCCGCAATCACCTAGAGTGGTTTCGAGAAATCATAGAAAAGCGATACCTGTATGGCGGTACGGTGGATCGAACCGGAATGCCAGGCGAGAGCATTCACTACTCACCACCACACCAAAAAGATCGACGTAGTTTTGAACCAGACAATGCGGATAATTAGTGGATGTATCAAGTCCACTCCACTGTACTGGCTATCCGTTTTGAGCAATATCGAACCGCCTATGATAGGACGACACAATCGCGTATTTATCCAATATAATAAGGTCTGTCATAACTTGGATCTTCATATCCACGGTGACACGGAAATCCAATTTTAGAAACTTAAATCAAGAAGTCCAAGCATAAAAACTGCAAACCAGATTATATCTAACAATTTTAACGATAGATTGGAATGGGTAGCCTCAGCACCACCAGAATGAAATTCCCTGTTTGACAATCAACAGGCACTAAAGGGACTCGATCGTCCACCCAAAAACCTGGGATGCTCTCAACAGAGTAAGGTCTGGCCATGGCAGATGTGCTTCATCACTTTACACATGGGAATGAGAGATTCACAGAATTGCGATTGTGGTGAGGACGAACAAACCATCCATCACGAGACCTTTGATTGCCCACTTCGAATCTTCAGGGTGTCACCGAGAGACTTCATAAAAATTACAAATGAAACTTTACATTGCATGCAGTATGTCGATTTTGAATTTTAGGTATAATTTAATGTTACATTTTATTAGTGTGAAATAATTGTATTATTCATTATGTGCTATGGCCATAACATAAATAAATAAACTACTCATAACCTAGCTCAGTTTTTTTTTTATCTGGAATGTTATAACCATAAGTCTAAAGTTGTAAGTTGTGTTTTTTTTTGCAAAACTTGTAATACTGAAGATTAAGGTACCTGACGAATAGCTTATTTGAATCACTGGCACAAGCTTAGATCATAACAGATGTTACAGAAATCTATCACAGAATTCTCTAAATTTAGACAGTAAAAAATAAAACGATTTTATTAACAACATGAATCTACTAAAGATGATGTTCATTTTAAGGAAACGTTAACAAAGGTTTAGGAATAAACTACACACATGATTGCGGGAATCCTTTTATGTCAGTGGCGAAAGGCTAGTTATTGTTTACTAGTGTTTTGAAAAGATTGATTTTAAATTTTTTATGTGAAAATTTGCCATAAAATATTTCATTTTGTACTAGATCGGTAACCGATATAACTGCTTGGGCATGCTTCTGTTGTTTATTCTGCTGACATATTTATCAGTGCCTATGAATTAACAAAGCTAAAGGAGAAAATTTGGTTGAATACAACCGTGTTCTTTCCTCCTTGAAATGTCCAAAAAGAGAAGTAGAAAGTTCTTTGGAGGATACTTTATGCCCTTCAGGTGGAAATAGTTAGAATTACCAATTATAGCTTGGTTATTAAATGAACTAAAACAGAAAATAAGGAGTAGTAGGGAACCTCCATATTATAACAATGCAGTCAGGAGGTTAAAGAGAGTGGCAAGAAGGCAACAGAGTTAAGAGACAGCAAGCCAATAGAAAACACTTGAAAAATCAAACAAGAAATTAATAGATGCAAAGATGAAATATAAAGATAGGTTTATGACGAATATTACTAGTGTAGGGGGACAGCTGAATATGTGTATAGAAATTTCTATGGCTATGTTAGAGAACTGTGGGGAAGGGAGGATATTCAGACATTTATAGATAACGATGGAGTAGAAGTTTCCGAGGATTTTCAAAGGCAGAGATATTAAGTATCTAGGTTTATGCGACCATTAGGTATTATGAATGGGAGGGTGTAAATTAGAGAGTTGTCGGCACAGTTAGAAAAGAGCAGAATAAAAATTTGAAGCTCATCCCTACTATGAAGGAACTAACAGAGCTAAAAAAAAAAGAATGAAGGGAATGGTGTAGATAATATTATTACAGATGTCTTAAAGATAGCAGGACGTGAAGTTGTACCTTATCTTGAAATGTAATTTACATTGAGTCTGGATACTTGATGATTACCATAGGACTGGAAAAGTTCAATTTTAGTACCGGTCCATATACAAGGCAGGTCAAACTGATAAGATAGCACTAGATTTTTCAAAGGAATTTGACAGGGTGAGCCAAGAAATGGAGGTAAATAAGGATAAACTATTTGGTTCGATGAAAAAGTGATTTAATGTGTAGAAAGCAAAGGTAGGAAATGCAGTATTGAAATAAGTGGTTATGAAAATTAGAGTTTCACAGGCTAGTGTACTGGGACCATTGCTGTTCGTTTTCTAATGAATGATTGTGTTCATCATGATTTAGTGTCAGAAGTTATGTTGTTTTTAGATTACATGTTGTTGTATAATAGGATCAAAACGGTAGAAGACTTAACAGCAGTAGGGCGATCTGGACAGGATACCTAGCTGGTTTGGTCACCATGAGACGAAGAAAAATGCAAAGAAGAGTCAGCATATTAGGTACACAGATAAAAAAACTAAAGGTTGATTATGATTTCAAGGTGGGTAAGGAATTGCTTGTTGAAGACTTTAAATGTCAGTACCTTGGCATAGCAGGACGTGATGTTGTACCTTATCTTGAAATGTAATTTACATTGAGTCTGGATACTTGATGCTTACCATAGGACTGGAAAAGTTCAATTTTAGTACCGGTCCATATAGGAGGTGTGACAAACATGGTCAAAAATTACAGTCCGGTCAGTTTTACATTAGTAGTAAGTAAAGTAAGTAAATGGAGAGATGGAGATGGACGCACTTAATGTGGCGGGACACTTTGGACAGGTAGTAGGAAAAGGTTTCAAAATTCTTTATGTAATGTAGACAATGATGAGGGGATATACCAGAGAAATTAGTGAATTGGGTTACAAAACATTCGTCAGACCATTGCTTGAAGGTGGTGGTGTAGTATGGGGCCCACATTTTGGGTATCAAATACAGGATTTGGAGGGGGTGCAAAGAAAGGCTGCTAGATTTGTCTCTGGAAATTACCGCAGAGCACAATCAGTCACTGACATGATAAAGGAGCTGGAATGGGATTCACTGGAAGATCGGAAGAGGGTGAAGAGAACTGTGGTAGTTTACAAGGTGTTTATCGGTGATGAGGTTTGGAAAGATACTGGTGTAAGAATTAAAAGCGCTGCATGGAAGGGAAAAGATGACCATGTGAATGGACTGGCACCCGCTTTCAGAAATAAGGGTGTGGAAAAACTGTGTTTCATTTATAAGGGTGTCAGGGATTGGAATAATTTGCCAAGGGAATTGATGAATAACCTACCAAAAACTCTGAAAAAGATTAAGATTACCACTCTAGAGGAGAAAAGTAGGAAGGAGCAAGGTAGGCGAAAGATGGGTATGTAGAGAAACTTCTACGGGATCGCATTTAAAATGAAAAGAAATACAAAATCCTGAGATTTTAGCAATAATTAACGGATAATATACACTGTTTCATCATTTCTCATAATATTTGTTAGAATTCTAAAGAAGCAAAAAAAAAAAAAAAACTCTAATTAATTGTTTGCTAAGTGGGAGATTTGTCAAAATAGATAGTAATGAGATCGATTCTCGAAAACAACTCGGCATTTCTGTGTGATGTGGTTATGCTTTAATGTCTCACAGTAACCTCAATTATTTTTTGCAGAATAGTGCTTATACTGGCCTCTGATTAAAAATCGACGGTATAAATAGCAGAATATCGTTGCAAAAGCATTTATTGTTCATGGTACTGTAACTGGTCTTCACGAGAAGTGTTTCCTGACGCAGCCAGACGATATTGTTCCCACGAGCAACGAATTTCCGTACGCATACAATGCAGCCTGAAGGATAATGCCCTCTAATCATACCTCCTTCTGCGGCTAATGCAGCAATTCTAGCTCAAGTTTGTATGCTGGACAAAATCTGCAGTAGAAATACGTTTCGTCAGTTTCGTATACACTATTCTGTTGCTGCTGCAGGATCTAACTTTTTTTAAAGTTATAATACATTTACTAAATTTTTACCACAAATGTGTTACAAAGAGCTTTATGAGGAACCCTATTTACAATACATGACATACATAGTATGAACTTGCATGAATGAGCCAAACTGTAATTCCATTTGCCTATACTTCTTAAACTTGTCAGCTTCAATAGTGAAGCAATCTATCGTAGTTTTTAGATTTAGTTTCCAGCTAAGTATAGTTGATGACTCTCAAGTTGTTCCACCTTGCAGCGTATCGGAAGAATCTGTAATTAATTGCATGTAGGGGTATCAGTGGCGATGTAACCCAATCACTAGCTTTTGTGTGCAGCGTTGCCTAATTTAATTGGAAACTTCAAATTTATGACAAGTATTTCACTTAGGAACTTATATTTGTTCAAGAGATATGAAAAAAGTTACCTCTAAAAACAATATTTGTTCAGATGAGATGTTTCTCATTGGGGGATGAGGGGGGGGGAGGGATGTAATCAGTTTGACAAAATAATTTCACTCTGTTTTCTCTGAACCGTTTAAATTTTATTCTACTCTGATTTTCACTTTCCTTGCACATACTTTGGCACTACTGTCGTAAAATAATATTTTTGTAACGTCGATGCAAATGATGTTTGTGCTCCTGCTTATTTAAATTATTATTAGAGATATTTACAAGAAGCATTCCGCACTTACATCCAATAACAATAGATACGAAGTTAAAAGTGTTTAATTATGCTATAGTTAATTAAAGTTATTTTCGAGCATCGTATTTTTTGTTTCTATGTAGGTGTAAACGGTACTTCATATACTGCCCATCCTGATTGTGATTTTAAGCGGTTTTTGAGCGAATTCTGTGAATGTTCCTACTTGGTACCTAAAATATGTTCTCTGCTCAAACAGTTGACTTCGAGGGCATTAGAAGAGGATTGGAGGCAAAGAAAGTGAAGGAATTAAGCAGCGGCCTTTGAAGAAACCATCCCAGCATTCGCTTGCAGTGATTTCGAAATTCCTTGAAAAACCGGACGCTGGATTTGAATTCGCGTCTTTCCGAATGTCAGGTGCGAGCGACAATCACCCACTTTTCCCCTCCCCCAAAAAGTAACACACTTGGTCGATACGATTGAAGACAAACGTCAGACACATACAATGACTGCAAATGCAATGGAATACTACTGTAGGTTCAGTTAACAACCTATGTCGCATTAATATTTAAACAATTCTTGTGCAGCTTAAATCTATATTCCAGAAATTTCTGCAGGTACTTTTCGTTTTTCTTCGTCTTTTTGCTATGATTGCCTTATGTGGTCAGTAAATGTTATTTTATGTTAAAGTATTTTAGTCACTATTCAACTCACATAAAAGTAACTCGTTTCTCAACATGTTTTATTCATTGT
The DNA here is from genome assembly GCA_031002005.1 of Vandiemenella viatica. Lineage (NCBI taxonomy): Eukaryota > Metazoa > Arthropoda > Insecta > Orthoptera > Morabidae > Vandiemenella > Vandiemenella viatica. The sequence goes on from CM061921.1 coordinate 85,824,725, forward strand.
AATCCCTATTTCTGTTACTGCTTGGGTATCATAGTCCCTGTATTTCCTTCAGCTTTACACCTCTGATTTCACGATACCTGTGTGAAGTCTGTACTTCTTACGCTGTTTAAAGTGACTAACTTCCTTGCATTGTTCCAGCTTCTAAAATGACACTCAAAGAATTTTTTTGGTAATATTTATAGTTTCTTCCAGAGCACTCCACAGCTTTAGATCTTATTGCAGTATTGATCGATTCGTGAAACAGCTTTGGTAGGAAACGTGAGCCTTCTCGCACATGCACTTACACAATCTGCAGTATTAGTTTTCCTTGTGATACACGTGGCCTAACTATTTATGATTTTAATACTGCAATTCTCAAACTTGAGCAACACCTTACTTACGGTAGATATAACTTGTAAACTGTGGCATCGCAAATTCAGAACGATGAATGTATAAAAAATACGTAGTAATCGGAAAGAAATTTATTTCTAAAATTTTTGACGTATATGATGGTACAAGAAGAACAATATGTAGAAGAATATGCAATTTTAATTCCTTTATAGCAAATTGAATTTTCAGCAGAGTTTAAAGCATTTAAATCCATCCTGGCTCGTTTTGTTACAGTGTTTCAAGGATTACCTACCGCTTGGATCCCTATCCATCAGTGGGTGAAACTAATACTTTTTCGAAATAAAGCATAAATTAGTCATTTATGATCTTCTGGAAAAAAAGTTCAATATATTGTTTGGAAAAGCATCTTTTCTTTTATCCTATCACTTCAGGAACTTAAATAAAGCATATTTTAAACTAAGGATCCAGATTATTTTTAAATCCACGCTTCAGTTAATTCTTTTATTACTGAAAATTGTGAGCAACAGAAACAAGCACTGAGTCCAGTTAGTGCCTTTTTGAACCACAGTAAGTTCCTCGACTATGTATCAGAAATTTACGCAGTTTTTCCGGAGAAACAGCTAGTGCCATTTCTGTTACTGACGATGATTATAAAATTATATCTCACAAAAACAATTCCTATAAAAATTGGGCCAAGTTTCTTGGCTGTTTAGTGACAAAAGGTATGACATCTTGTTCTGAGCCAGGTTTACGCTCTACGGCTTAGGTTTCCAACCTTTTATGGCCTACCGTCCCGTTTTCGAAAAAAAAAAAAAAAAATTCTCACTGCACAATTTTCAGGAAAAATAAATAAAAGTACACCTGCTCCCCTTTGTGTAATAACTAATGCAACCCATAGTGATCCAACGTTTTTGGCTCGTAACCCACTTTTTGAAACAGAGAGTGTGTACAATATCAGATATAGAATAACAAGAACAGATTTCTTAAATTACTTTATTTAAATATATTAACAATATTGGTGTATTGTTCACAGTTTGATTAACAAATACATATTATGAAAAAACTATTAAAATTATCGACACCAAATTTTCGATATTTGGTGCCTGGTTTGTCATTAGTAGAGGCCGTTTTATATGCATTTGCATGTTTGCATATGAATTTGCATATTAAGCCCGTTTTCACAGATATTGCATATTTTACCTAAAACCTAGTGATGATTCATATTTTTGCTATATTTACAATAGCTAATAAATAAAATCTTACGTTATACCCGGCAAAACCTACTCGCAGCACTGGTCTTAGTAGTCGTGCGTCTATTGTTTTGGTAGATAATATTATTATGGGGCGAAGCAAAACAGACGCACGGGAGATAAAGACGAACCATGCAGTTCTGCGTCTCGCTCGCCTAATGCACCACTCTTCCTACTGGACATATTATGCATGGCATTGTTCGCGGGCTCATTTCGTGTTTAATTTGAATTTATCTGTACAAAGTTTAATATATACCATGTCTCCCAAAAAAAGTTGTCTTTTCGTGGATAGTGACTATCCTGGAAGATTTACATACGAGGGAAATATTTTATATTGGTGAGTTTGCGAGAAAAATATTTCGTGCACAAAAATTTTCAAATAGACCAGCATGTCAAGACAAGTCTTGCAAAAGAAAAGCCCATGACAAAAAATTTTAACAGCAGCAACTAGCAGTAGCAGCAAAGGCAAACCAAAAGATCACTTAAGCATGGATCTATGTGAAGCATTGTTTTCAACTAATATTCCTCTTTAAAAACTAAAAAATCCTGCCTTCAAAAATTTTCTGCAATAATATTGCGTGAATCAAAATAAAAAAATGAATCAACATTTCGTGAAAATTACATACCAACAATTTATCTCCAAGCTCTTGAAGAAATACACAATGAACTCATGAATAGCATTATTTGGATTTCGGCTGACGATACTACCAACAGTTGTCGTTGCATTGCAAATTTAACTGTCGGGGCATTAAAACTACAACATTCTTCTTACTCTTTGGTGGCTTGAAAAGAACAGTCATATCATTCTACGATCGCCTGATTTGTGAATGAGGGTTTTAAAAAAGTATTTCCAGAATCGTCTGCAGATGAAATAAAATATTTCTCTCAGATGCTGCTCCCTATATGATCAGGCAGCCAATGCCATCCAAGTATTTTATTCCAATTTTAATCATGTGACGGGCATTGGTCACGGAGTATGGCGACTTGCTGAAGAAGTAGGATCCACGTTTGGGAACAGAGGCGGATCCAGGATTTTGGTTTGGTGGTGGGGGTGGTGGTGGGGTGCTTAACTGGGGCGAGGGTAGGCTTTGTAGTCTCTTCGGATAATGTGAGCTGAAATAGGAGCGGTGGGGGATCGATATCAGACTCCGCCACTGTTTGGGAATGTAAATAAATTGATTTCATCAATAAAAGAAACGTTTCTTATGGCACGTTCTCGTAATAATGCCTGTAAAAAAAATGTCCAAATGTGCTTTTACCTCCGGAACCAGTGGTAGGTAACTCAATGGCCAACGTGGGTTGAAGCTGTACTGTTTTACAATGAACATTTCGAGGCCTTTAAAGGTGTGGTAAGCGACTTTTATAGTGCAGAGGGTGTGATAGTTTGTCAGTACAAGAAGGCATTTAACAATTCTAGTATTAAAACCATAGTTTCGATTACCATTCGTTTTTCCAACACACACACACATGCGAGTATTAAAATTCTTGAAACTCAAGGTTTGGCGTTGACTGAATCTATTCTGTTAATAAATAGAATCCGGCAAATGAACTCCGCATTGCCAGATGTATTCCTGTATAAACTTAAAGTGAAGTTTGAAAATATTTGAACAATAACCTAGGTTTTCAACCTTTGTGTCAAATTGATACTTTTATTAATGGGATGGGTGAACTTTTTCCAGAAACAATGACTGCTAACAAAGCACCCATATACAAATATTGCCCAGTTACATAAGTGAATGTGGAACGGTCCATTTTCACTTATAAAAATACAGAGATCGAAGAAACAATCTTACTATTGAATATGTTGAACAGTACTCGATTGTTTACGTTTACAAAAGTAAAAAAAGTTAAATAATTGTTAATCACGGAATTTATAAATGTGTTATTCAACTTCTTTCTAATTTCATGCTGATTTTGAAACTAAAAATTTAAAAATGACTATTTTCATATTATATAATGTTGTATTTTGACTCTTCTTGACACTTTTCATGAATATTTTAAGCATTTTTTGTGGATATTTGTATGCATATTTCTGGCTTTTTATGTTGTATATAATTCGGTCTTTAGTCATTAGCAATCTTAAATCGCAGTGTTTCACTATTAACAATTTGTTTCTTTTCTTGGAATATTAATTGCCGACAATAATCAATCGCCTTTTGGGTGTATGTGATCATCCAAATGTAAATATAAACTTCTTTGATGCAGTCCTTTAAGCCGGGTATAACACTGGAATGACCGAGCGTGGTGGTGTTACGGCTAGCGTTCTGGCCTCGCATTCGGTAGGACGGCGGTTCGAATCCCCGTCCGGGCATCCAGATTTGGGTTTTCCATGGTTTCCCAAATCACTCCAGGCAAATGCTGGGATGCTTCCTTCAAAAGGCCATGGCCGAATTCCTTTCCATTCCTTGCCCCCCTTCCTTTCCCGTCTCTAAAGACCTCGCTGTTGAGAGACGTTAAGCAGATAAAAAAAACAAAAAAAAAAAAAAAACACACACACACACACACACACTGGAATGCAGGGGATGATGATTAGTCCTCAACTCCCCGGACCAGAAACGCCCCCTATGACCTCCTCAAGGTCCCCCCCCCCCAACCCCTGGACTGTACCGTCCCCGTTGGGAATCACTGCTTTCAGGTATGTATTCTGAAACAGAATGATTTCTCTCGCTGTTATGGATAGATTTTTATTTTTTTTTAAAAAAAATCAGGTTAATTGGCTGTTATAAATGTCATGATTTTACGAAATTGAACGTCATGAAATGCATGATTTGTCAACCCCAAAACAGGTGCGAGTGCAACATTGGCTTTTGCGTATTTGTAAGACTCATACAGAAACACAGCTAAGATATTATCCAGTTTACTAAAACATGGCTTACATAATGGCCAAGTCACATGAATATTTATATACATTTTAATCAGCTACCTATAACACCGAGAGAAACCTCTTTGTGCCAGATAGTAGAGCGAATATACACATCCGGGAGAACGCCGATTGGAATCCCCGTCCGGGCATCCAGATTTGGGTTTTCCGTGGTTTCCCCATATATTTCCAGCCGAATTCCGGGATGCTTCCTTCAAAAGGCCATGGCTTGCCCCCAGTCCTCTACCACCTCTGATGACCTGGACGTCGACGAGAAGTAAAGTCATAAATAAAAAAATGAATATACACTGTAGAGTGCAGAATTGGATGAGAACAAGGCAATCTTTTATCACTAAATAGGCACTACAATTCACGATATTTTTACGAGAATTGTTTTTGTGGGATTTAATTTTGTAGGACAAAAGCTTATTTTGAATCGTCTTTTACTTCTGGCTTTAATTTTTCGCACTAGCAACAGTTACACGGAACAATGGAAGACCGGACACTGCCGGAAACGAGTGAGTATGCTATCAAGTGAAATAGACAAGAAAAATAACGATTCCGTTTGAAAAATCAAATAGAAGGACACTTCAGAGATCAATTCTTATATTATCAATTTACGTGTTGTATTTGTCAACGATGTCTATACTCACGAGCAGTTTGCTAACTCGGCAATATTCCTGCTACTTAATAGCCGCATTTTCAAAGACTGAATGCCCGCTACCGAAAAAGCGCACGCGTTTTGCAAACAATGGATGCGCGTCGTATGCGAGCGTTGCTGGTTGCCTTACTATTACGCCTGCTCTAGCTGCAATCATAAGTCAATTCCGTGAGGGTGTACTAATAGCGTCCTGACTAAGTATAGGAATAAAGTAATATTTAATACCTTAGCTAAACCAGTCGATATCTATGCATTACGAAAATTATTAACTTACAAATATGTGTCGAAATAGTTTACATTTGAGGATTACTATGATTTAAAGGTGAAACCAAATTACCAGTTTCTAGAATCATGGAAAGTAATCTAGAATTATGATGACGGAATTTCGTAGTTGGATAGACATCTTCAATTTAAGTAATCCATAAAGTAAGTAAAGTTTAACAATTTAGTTAAATTTAGTAATGTATTCGTAATGAAAATCTGTGACGTATTAGGGTAGAAAGCACTTTATCGTTTGAGTGGATAATAGGTAGATACTCGGAAAATCACCATATTCCGACATTTCTCATTATTTGTTTGTAAAACATTATCTGCGTATGATTATGTTTATTCTGCTGCGACAAGTTCTTTGAAGTTTTGATGATCATCAGTGATTGAGTGAAAAACATCGCTTAAATTTGCAAAGCAATAACTTCCAAAGTAACTACAGGAAAGAAAAAAAATTTAATGCGTTGGCTATAATTGATGATCACTATGTGCAATAAAAGTCTTAGGCACTTAGCCTCAACCAGACCGGAGGTATTATGATACAAAACTGTCCCGTATCGCTGCGAGAAATGCTTTACTGGTCGACTTGTAGGCTGAACTACTGCTGTAGTCCTAGAATGTCACAAGCATCACAGTTTTATTCGTTATTCTGTTGGAAATGTCGGTTGCTTGAAGACGTTTACGTGGTCAGAAAGAAGTTAAAAATATTCGAGATGCCCGTTCAGCTTCTGTGTCAGCCAAATAGCGTCACACAATTTTGTTTCTGTCATGGCTCTAAGTTTTTTATCCTTGACATTGTGCATCGACTAGTGTTTAATCCGGCATTCTCCGCCCGCATTCTACAAATGCAAGCCTGGAGTCATACGAGTGGTCTGTTAGATCAGCGGTTAGAGGGTGCCGGTGCTCTATTCGAAATTTTAGTGTTTCTTAAAGTGAAATCTCACTTCCAGCAAACCAAAGGCGGGGACCCCCAACTGTTGACATTCCTTGTATAACTGAAGGGCCTCTTCTCCAATATTATTAACGCACAAAGCGAGAATTCAGTCTGAATGCACGGCTAATTGTGTCTCTCGCATCAGGTCATTAAAGCCATATAATATTTATTTATTCCTTCGACCATACAATTGGCCAACATTCCATGAAAAACTTCAGGAAAAAATTCCTTCTGCCCTCAGGTAAAATATTTCTTTTGTGTTAAAGTTCAAGGAACGCTATCCCATGAATTCTCGCAGATATACTGTATCGGCCTCAAAATGCAGAGATCGCTGGTTCGATTCCGATATCAGGCAGAGGTGTTTTTCATTAAATGTTTTGTACGTATTGTATTGTCCATACGCTTCAAAAAATAATGGCGATATAATATGCATTCAGTTAGCGGATTAAAATATGTAAAGAAGAGCAATTAAACATGATTTTAAACTATGACAAGCAAATTATGATTGTTTGGTAACTTGGAGTTGGCTATATCAGATAAATGCCACAATTTTTTAGAAAAGGTGCATTGTGCATTCCTTCCGATTTTTTTTTTTTTTTTTTTTTTTTTTTTTTTTTTTTTTTTTTTTTTTTTGAAGGGCTCTGAGCTTTATCGACTTAGGCGTCATTGTAGTCAAAAAAGGCTGGGAACAAGGAACGGGATTCTTCCAAGGCCTTCTGTAGTCATCATCCTGTCATTCGCCTAGAGTGATTTCGGGAAACCATGGAAAACCGAAAACACTATATACTCTGTCCTTATCGCTCACCTAGAAGGCTTGGTCAGCTCAGTTGTTTCATGCTGACTTTTCTTCTTGTTCAGCTTTGTAATGTCATTCTGTTGTGTCTGGTTCTTCTTAAAGAAGTTATTTTAATGTATAAGAACGGCTTTCTGCAGTAGGAATTTTCCAGCTCAAGAATTTATTGTGCACTAGTGAGTGGAGCTTTCGGATTCTTAATTACTGTCATTTCTGTTTTCTGATAACGTTACCAGTTCCTTCATTAAATATTCGTATTTCTTGATCCGCTTGTTTTGAACTCTGCCTCTAGTGCCTGGTCGATTTTCGTAAGACAGCTGGCTACAGCAACCAAAGGTTCACCTTACCAAGGCCGGTAGTGCAAACATTAATGTTTGGTTATCACAGAAAACGTATCACTACTCTCCACTCAATCATAATTTTTTTTAAAAGATTGCAAACATTCAAGCAAAAAAGAAAAACAGCTGTAGACTGTTACCTTCCACCTGGATTGAATATGTTGTTCAAATTTTCTACTATATCTGGAAAAGTGTTTGTACGTTTAAAACAGTACCATGTTTCTTTTTGTCGACGTCTGGGCATCGAGATTTGGGTTTTCCATGCTTCCTATGCTTCCTTCAAAAGGCCATGGCCGAATTCATTACCGTTCCTTGTCCCCAGTCTCATCCCACCTCTAATGACCTCGACGTCGACGAGGTGTAAAGCGACAAGTAAAAAGGTCTTTTTGTCTAATATAAACACTTATAAATATTTCGATTAAAATAAAATTTGTTTTAGGCTAAAAATATATTATTTGCGTTTTATATCTCTTTTATTGTTGTGTTGTGGTTCTTCTGTCACAGAAAATTAACTGGAATTTTCTCATGTATGTTATAAGTACCCTGGAGAAGGCAAAAGAATGCTTAGGCATAGTATGACACGGCATCGTAACAAGTAGCCAAAGCGTTTCAATTATATTTAATGCAATAATTTAATAGAAGTGTTCGCTAACGGAAGGATGTAAGATATACTGCTTATGAAACGTTTAAACATATTTATACAAAATTTGTTTGAAAATAAAAATTAAAAAAATTTCAGTTCACCAAAAGCTACAAGAGACTTATTTATCTAAAACAACGCCCTGCGAGAACGCAGAACTATTGTTCGTAGTGAAGCGCGTAGATAATTCACTTTAACAGGTGGTCTCTTGAACGAACTATCCACACTCTGTCGCAGATTGTATTATTTGTGTTCACTGAAAATTGAACAGATAATCTAAAAGATAACGTTGGCAATCAGTTTCTTGTATCGTATAGCTATACGCCATCATATCCCTGAGAAATATGAGAAGGAACGTTAGTAATTGATCACTTATCATCTTGAATTATTCAAGGTGATACATGGGGGAAGAAGCTTCCGCTGACGCTTCTACAAATTTATGATATCCAGTTATAATATGCCCCAGTTCGCATTGAGTCGCCGAACCGGTAACTTCCTCGTAGGCTCAGAGCAGTGAACAAATTTCCTCATTTCTGCAAGTGTGTGTGTTAGTTTAACTTTGTTTGTGGTTTTACTTTAACTTTGCTTGATGGCAGACAAGACAACTTTGTCTTCGCCGTAGGTAAAGTCTACAGCAATGGAAGGGCAGTTTTACGATACAGGACAATCAATAGCAACAGCTCTACAAACGTGCTACGACAGTGAGTCATCTTCAACACCGATCAACAACTTCAGTCAGCAATGTGAGACGTTCAACATATCAGACCAGCCCCCCCTACTCCAGTACCAAGACCATTTTCCACCACTACCATCAGCTACATTAACGGAAGATCTACAAACAAATCAGCGCCAGCAAACTGCAAAGAATCGCCCTCGCTCTCCACCAACAACAGAAACATCTGCAAACTTCGACTCCTCCCTGAAGAAGAAGATGAGACAAGAGGGACGCAGTGAGCAAGAAGAAACAGAAACCATCAGAATGGAGTTGGCAGCAGACAACGAGCAGCCAAAACCAACAACGGTACTAGCAGGTGAGCAGCTTGCGCTTCCCAGTGTGCAGTCAACAGTGAACGATCATGTAAACTCCACGCGAGCCAGGAACAATAACAGTGTTAACAACAGATTTAGTGCATCGGACAATGGTCCATTCATTGTGATAATAGAAAGCATAGACGGGAACGTGGGTAAATGGCATCCCATGGCGTTGGGGAAATTTTTGTTTCAGAATCATAGCCACCTAAAAGATAAAATAGTTAACATTGTACAAGCGGGGCGTAACAGAGTCAGAATTGAATGTAAAACGGGGCAGTCAGCAAACCAACTGGTTGCGCTAGAATCCTTTAAAGAAATCAGCTTGGAGGCATATATCCCAACCTCTATGACAACAAGACAGGGCGTAATTAGAAACGTAGACACTAGTTTAAGCATTAAGGAAATTTCTGAATCCATTGAAAGTCAGTATAAAGTGATTAACGTCAAACGCTTCTCTAAAAGATACCTAAACAACGGGAAGACAACCCTCAGAGATCTGCCAGTTTGCTTACTTTCCTTCAAATCCCAGGTTCTTCCTGAATATGTTTACCTCTACGGAATGCGATGCAAAGTCGAGCCTTACATCCCACCACTAATTCAGTGTTTCCAATGTTTACGCTATAATCACGTCAAAGCGCAATGCCGTAGCCAACAAAGATGTAGCAAGTGCGCAGGGCCTCATGACTACAAACTTTGCCCCTCTCAGGGCAACCCATGCTGCATATTTTGCAACGGAAATCACCTTGCCACTGATAAAAATTGCCCAGAATATCAGAGACGACGAGCGGAAAAAATTAATAGAATATATGCCTCCCACCCCAACCAATACGGTGAAATGGCTCACAGCTACGCAAAAATCACAGCCGAGCCTCCAAAGCATAGACATTTCCAAACAGTGCAAGTAGATTCTAATCAACCCGAACCATCCAGTACCTTACAGCACAATAATAACAATAATTCTCCCAATCGATATGTCTGGACCAAAGGCCCTAAATCCTTTAAAAATACAAGATTCACTAAAGAAAACGCAGATCTGAATACAAGGAAATTCCTGTACACATATAACGGCCCCACCGCTCCAATCATCACAGGCCATCAATTACACTCGGCCCAAACGGACCAGACGGAAACTGCGCCTTACGCTTCCCCTCCGTGCGAAGCGATTCAAACCACAAACCTCATACAGCCTCCAACGAATCAGCAGCACAATGTTCCTTATGCTCATACTGAGATATTACATCCACAAAATGAAAGCCTAATAGAAAAAATATTCAATCTTATTATGTTTTTGATTAAAGATGCAAGATCGTCACCAGAGAATTCACTAAACCCTTCAATTGTTCTAGAAAGACTAGTTAACATATTCCAACCCAATGGCCAAATTTAAAGTTCTGCAATGGAACGCTAGATCAATTCGAGCAAATCAAGAATCCTTTCAAAGAGAATTAAGCTGTAATGACATATCAATAGCGGCAATATCAGAAACTTGGCTAAAACCTGATACTCCCCTCCACTTCAAAGGCTACCACATATTACGCAACGACAGAGAGGATGGAAAAGGAGGAGTAGCCATAGCAATACAAACCAGGATTCCATTTACAGCAATTTATATTGACCACACGCGCATAAATTCATTCCAAGCCATTGCAGTTAGGGTAAGAGTACATAATACGAAATTGTCCATTATCTCCGTTTATTGCCCTCCCAAAACAAAAATTAGAAGCGGAGAATGGCGAGCACTTATTCAGCAGGTAGAGGAACCGTTCTTAATATGCGGAGACCTAAATGCACACCACACAACTTGGGGGTGCGAGTTAAACGACACATTCGGGGAAGCTGTCATGGAAATAATAGATGAACTTAACCTGTACGTACTGAATGACGGTTCACCAACTTTAATCCCAAAACCTGGACATCGAAAATCTGTAATAGACATATCTATCTGCTCACCCTCCCTGGCAACCGATTTTCATTGGCATAACCTGCAGCAGTCATGGGGCTCGGACCACTACCCAATCATTATATCAACCAAACAGTGGACCAAACCACAGAATTCACTACCCTATAGAAAGTGGAATATCCGGAAAGCCAATTGGGCCAAATACGGTCAGGCAATAGAGACAGAATTAGATCATGTTTGTTCTCACAACACAATTAGCCATCAATATCAAGAATTTATAAAAATCATAAACAACGCAGCAGAAAAATCAATTCCTCGATGTAACCCTGAAACGACAGGAAAAAGAATCCCGGTACCATGGTGGAATGAAGTTTGTTCCAGATCAACGGCCAAAAGAAAATTAGCACTAACTAGATACAAACAAGCAGCAACGTGGGAAAATTTTATAAACTATAAAAAAGCCGACGCTGAAACCAAAAGAATTCTGAAAACGAGGAAAAAAGACTGCTGGAAGGAATTCTGCAACAAGCTAAACAAGAATGTACCTTTGAACACAGTATGGAATACCATAAACAGATTTCGGAAAAAACCTACAGGAATGAAATCCTTAACAAATTGGATGGAAGAATTCGCCAATAAAATTGCTCCGCCTACAGTTCCACCAAGTCCTCTCAAGCCCCTCAAATGATTCCAAGGAAGAGAATCGACAAAATATTTTAGATAAAGAGTTCAAGCTTGAGGAGCTGGACATGGCCCTCAAAACGTCAACCAACTCAGCGCCGGGAATAGATAATATAAACTATCTGATGCTGTTTCACCTACCACCCAGAGCTAAATTAATATTGCTACATCTGTTTACGAACATATGGTCCAAAAGTGAATTCCCGGAAGACTGGACAACACAAATTATTATACCAATACAGAAGCCGGGTAAAGATAGTAACTGTGCAAACTCGTATCGCCCTATAGCTCTCTCCTCGTGTATTGCTAAAACATTTGAACGAATAATCAAAACGAGATTAGAATGGTGGCTGGAGCACCACAGCAAGTTACCGAAAACACAGTACGGATTTAGAAAAGGGAAAAGTACAAACGACAATCTGAGTATACTTACCCTCGATATAGAACGCACCTTTATCAATAAAGGATACCTATCAGCCTTATTCTTGGATATAACAGGAGCATATGATAATGTCCAGATACCGACTTTAATTGAAAAGCTTAGAACATTACAACTCCCGGAAGTATATTTGCGTGGTATATATAATCTCCTTCGCTGTAGGACCATATACATCCGACAACAGGACAATACTCTATACGGACCACGCATTGTCACTAAAGGAATTCCGCAAGGAGCAATTCTCAGTCCCATTCTCTTCGCCATCTATATAGCTGACATAGAAAATATATTCAGCCCATCGATAAAAGTATTGCAATTTGCAGATGACGTTTGCGTCTACACATGGTCTCCCTCTCAAGGCATAAACATCTGGAGATTAAAAGAAGCCGCCAAAAAGCTATACGAATGGACTCTTCAATTAGGATTAACTATATCGCAAACGAAATCGTCAATTGTAATCTTTTCCCGGAAACAGTGCACCCTCAGAGAGACGGAGATTCAGCTAGGGCCCTACCTTTTCCCGGTACGAACATCAGTCAAACACCTCGGGCTACTGATTGATAGCAAACTTACATGGAAAAAACACATCGATCAAATCTTAACCAAATCGGAACGTCACCTGAACGTCTTAAGATCGATATCACGTGTTTGGTGGGGAGCCGACCCTGCCATTCTTCTAATTATGTACAGAGCACTCATTAGACCAATCCTGGATTATGGAAGCCACTGTTACGGTAATGCACCCAAGTATATACTCCGCAAATTAGACATCCTGCAATATAGAGCCATAAGAATATGCTTAGGAACGATGATGTCCACGCCAACTAACGCTTTATTAGTGGAGGCAAAGGAAATGCCTCTGGTCATCCGCCGTCAGCTGTTAGCATCGGTTTACTTAACCAGGCGAGCAGCAATTACAAATCACCCTGTAATGAAAAAGGCCATAGATTATACAAAAGTGATGGAGAAAAGTGATATGTCCACCATTTCAAGAACTCCTTTGTTGATCCTAAGCTACGAAAAAATAAAACTTATGGCACCTTTAATTATCCAAAATGAAATGCTACCCCTCTTTTCAAAAGACTACGAGGTTCTAAGATTCAAACCCAATATACACTATCTACCAAATTGGATTATGAAAAGTGGGAAAATAAAATCCTTAGCGGAGGGGTTCTTATCTCAAACGTGGCCGAATCACATCCACATTTACACTGACGGCTCCAAATCCCCCGACGGAGTTGGATACGCCTACTTTTGTCCTGAATCAAAAGTATCTAAGCAAGTCAGTCTACCACCAGAAACTTCGATATACACAGCCGAAGCCCTCGCAATCAGAGAAGCAATAAAATACGGATTCAAGCGATACAGTAAAATGCTGATCCTAACAGATTCGAAAAGCGTAGCCTTAAAACTAGACAACCCAAATAGACATAGTGACCTCAATATGATTTTAGTAGACATTATACAACTGATGCATGCGGCCTACGTAGAAGGGAAAGATGTACACCTAGTATGGATCAAAGGTCATGCGTCAATTCAACACAATGAAGCAGTCGACATATTAGCAAAAGATAGTTTATCACACGGAGAGAGACAATTCATTCAATTGCCACACACTGACTTTATACCTATTATCAAGAAACAATATATTAGTGACTGGTCAGAATCATGGTCCACAACCCAATCGGTCAGAGGAAAGCACTACGCTTCAATTCAACCCAATATTCCACCCAAACCTTGGTTTGCAACCTGCAGAATGAGCAGAAGGCACATATCATCAATAATCCGCATAAGATTGGGCCATGGAAGTTTCCCAAGCCATCTATATAGAATAGGAGTGCTCCAATCACCCTCTTGTCAGGAAGACCACGAAGAAGTAGCGGATTTAAATCACATCATCCTAGCTTGCAATCAGTACAAGAACCCCCAAAACAAACTATACAAAACTCTAGTAAAACTAAATATACCTCTTCCGACCTCCGTAACCTCCCTCTTGATGTCACAAAGACAAGATGTGTATGGAGCACTAGCCCGATTTCTACATGAGTCCAACCTAAAACTTTGAACTTCCCATCAAAATAGGAGATATCACCTAATGACAGATATAGACAACCAATAATCAGATAAAAGCTTGCTAAGGAAAAATTTAATACACTACAATAAAATAATACCCACATGATAGACTCACGTTTCAAATCATAAAGTAAAAGACGAGAAATTATTCACACACTTATTCATTATAAAAGTCCGAATGAAAAATACAAAATACCCAGTTTAAATTATTTGACAAAACAATCCAATGTAAAACTTGTAATAGGATTGTTAATTACCTTACTCATCTCATTGGTTATTACTTATATAAAATGTATTCCAATCTATGGGTAATGCCGAAACAAATGATACATGAAGGTCACAATAAATGTAAATTGTACTATGTCTAATTACCACTCCAATGTAATACAACATTTTCAATAGAATAGTCAATTATGTATGAAAAATCCAATAAGTGTAATATATAACAGGAATGTTGATCACCGCAATTGGCCATCATGGATATAAAATGTACTACTATCTATAGGTAATACCGAATCAAAAGATATATTAATGTTTATAATAGAAATAAATTGTACTATGTCTAGACTAAATGGAACTGTAAAATATTGTAATTAATCAGCTGGTCAATTGGCGCAAGCCAACGACCATAAATAAATTTAAAAAAAAGTTATAATATGTTTACAACCCAAAATAATAATGAAACATTCGTCCCAAGCTTAGGTGTTAAATAAGCCGGTGGGAGAGTGGTAACGCTTGTGACGGAACTCGGGAGGTTAAGGGTTCAAACCCCACTCTCGTCATCCGCATTTTTACTTCCCAAAATCATTACAGGCGAATCCCAGATGGCTGAAGGAAATGACTGTTACGAAATTATGACTAGTGAGTAGGTTGGGCCACAGACTGTAGTTTATTTTCAAATATGATTCTCTCTTATTTCTTGGAGTTGAAAGAAGAACTAACTTTTTTTGATATAATTGATTTAATAAAATGATAGCTGATGGGATTAAAATCTTCAAATTCTGACGCTGTGAATATTACATGATCGGTTAGTTAATTACGTGTACTTGAATGGTATGGTGCTTATTTTGTTTGATTTTATTCAGTCCGTCCATTATCTATAGTGTATGATAAACTTATAGAAAAATTGTGTCTATATATTTATATCAAAAAAGAAAAAATTCAGCCGACGTTACTCCTAATAGAGACGCCAAAAACGTAAAATTTGGAATGTTTGTTTGTCTGTATGTATGTTGGCGCTTCGGGCAAAAACCAGTGGGTGGATTTTAACGAAACTTTGCATAGTGGTAGCTAATGTAGTTAGTAAAAATATAGAATCCTTTTTTTCTCTCGATCAGTTACAAAGTTTGCAGAGTCCAAAAACATAAATTCTGTGCTTTGTGCCTTCTGTCCGCGAAGCACGCTAAAGTTAATCATCGGTTTTCAGCTAAACTTTGTATGTTGATAGCTTATGTAGTCAGTTAACATATTGGATACTTTTCATCTACCCATGTGAGCAGCAACGTGGTACGGTGTTTAGTGCCTTGGAGGGCTGGGTCCAGTGTCTAATATATAACAAAATTATAGAATCGTTGTTTCTACACAAAACAGAGTAGCTGCAATTCACACTAGTGATGATAGAGATGTCAAAACAGTACATTTTAGAATTTTTGTCAGCTTGTTTGCTCATCACGCAGAAACTAAGGGATTAATTTTAACGATACTGCACATACGAGGGTGTGCCCAAAAAAAAAAAAGAATTATTTTTTAAAAGCTACATATTTTCAAATTTTGTTTACAAAACAACGTTATCCCCTTCAAAATACTCTCCATTACAACTAATACAGCTCCTCCTTCGTTTTAATTGACCTCTTCAAAGATATCAAATAGGTGTCCTTTCATACCCCTTTTCATGCGTGGAAATAAGAAAAACTCGCATGGAGCCAGGTCAGGCGAGTAAGGTACGTGGGACAGCGGAATCATGCCATTGTAGCAAAAAACTGCCTAAAGCGGCCCATACACGGACAGCCGTTGCTTGCCAGCGGTTGTATGTCCAGCAACGGCTGTGTGTGTATGGGCTCCACGAGCCAATTATGACGTAGTTTCCAAGCAGTGGCTTGGCTCGGTCGGCTTTCCAACCGGTCCGAAATCCGTTGCTGGCGCCAGCTGTGGCTCGGTGTCTATGGGCATTCCCAGCAACGGCTTGACTTCTCCTCGCCGCTCAGTACAGTCCAGGCAGTGAGTGAGTCAGGTAGTTCAGCTTGTGAAGTGTAGTGCATTCTTCCTGGTGAAATAGCTCTTGTGGTTTTGTGTCGTTTTATTTTGTTTAATATTATTTGTTTGCAATGACCGACAAAGAAAGTAACAGTTTTATGAATCCACAGTTCCTTAATAACTTTATTGACGCGTACAGGAATTATCCTTGCTTGTGGAAGGTGAAATCAGACGAATATCGAGATAGGAACAAGCGTGAAGAAGCGTTAAACAACCTGCTGCGGTGAGAAACTGAGTGAAATCGCAAGCCGTTGCTGGGTTTCTCTTTCTTCGTTAGTGGCGACTTCCAGCAGTCGCTGCCAAGCCGTTGCTGGACATTCTGAAGAAATCGCAAGCAACGGCTGTCCGTGTATGGGCCGCTTAACAAAGACAGCTGTGTGTGCAGGTGCTTGTCGTGGTGGAAGAACCAGTCTCCTGTCTGCCACAAATAGGGTCTTTTTTGACGAACACTGTTTCGTTATCTTCTAAAAACTTCCAAATAAAAGGTTTGATTGACGGTCTGATGTAGGGGAACAAACTCTGTTTGAACTACGCCCTTGGCATCAAAAAAGCAAATGAGCATTGCTTTGATGTTTGATTTGACGAAATTCTTTTGGACGGGGTGACAATGACGTCTTCCATTGGCTTGACTGTTGCTTTGTTTCTGGGCTTATACCATTACACCATAACCATCGCCAGTAATGAATTACCTTTGACAGAAAATCTGTATCAATTTCAAGCTGTTGTTTCAAAGCAAGACATGTTTCAACTCGACGTTCTTTTTGATCATCAGGCAGAGCTCGAGGAACTAACTTGGCAGCAACCCTTTTCATTCCCAAACCTTAAGTCAAAATACGCTGAACCGAGCTCCAAGATAACCCACTAATCTCTCACAGTTGGTCAATTACCTGTCGATGGTATGAGGGTACAAAATCTCGAATTTTTTCAACATTTTCGTTGATCCTGGCAGTTGATGGACGTCCAGAACGAGCTTTGAAATAAATCGACATTTCGTCATTTTTAAATCGAGCGAACCACTCGTTACAATTTAGTTTTTCCCATAGCGTCATCTTTGTAAGCTGTTTTCGACATTAAAACAGTTTCTGCAGCATTTTTACTGAGTAAAAAATCAAATTTCGAAGCTGCACGTTGTTAACTTAAAATTGCCAAAATCAAAAATGATATAATAACAAAACAGCGCTAGCAAAAACAGTCGCTGATCATAAACAGAACTAGCCAGGTAGACAAAACAGGCGGCACTGAACCTGCAATGAATTGCGCTATAAACGCCTAGCGGCGGTAACGTGTACTACACAACGCCCACGGCAATGATATTCCGGTTATGTTTGGGTACACCCTCGCAGTCAGCCAGGATATAGGATATTTTTTTATCTAGATGTATTACAAATTCCCGATGATACAGAGCCAAAGCATAATTTTTTAATGTGAAACTTCTCTGAGCGCAATATGGAAACATTTACTAGCGCTACGCCTCAAGTGCGCATGTGGCGCAACGTTCTGCGCATGCGCTCTTAACGTTATGGACATGCACTCTTAACGATACTATGATGCAAGAACCTATGACAGTGTATGTTGTCACTTAAGCTCTTGTTAAACAGTAGAGCACATTAAATGTGAAACATATATTTCATTTATCAGTTACCATAAACGTTTGATCACGAAACTATATGATAAAAATTCACCAAATACAACAGAAGTAGAATAATATATTAATATAACATAATATTAATCACCATCATAATCATACTATCTGTAAGTTTCTATAGAATAAAGTAGTTTTTATCTGTTTCAAATAAAAAAATTATTTTGCTGATGTCTCTGCATCATATTGATTGTAAAAATGATTCCATATAAAAGCTCTAAATACACTGAAGAGCCAAAGAAACTGGTACACATGCCTAATATCGTGTAGAGCCCCCGCGAGCACGCAGAAGTGCCGTTACACGACGTGGCATGGACTCGACTAATCTCTAAAGTAGTGCTGGAGGGAACTGACACCATGCATCCTGCAGGGCTGTCCATAAATCCATAAGAGTACGAGGGTGTGGAGATCTCTTATGAACGTATGCTCAATACTGTTCATGTCTTGGGACTTTGGTGGCCAGAGGAGGTGTTTAGACTCAGAATAGTGTTCCTGAAGTCACTCTGTAGCAATTCTGGACGTGTGGGGTGTAGCATTGTCCTGCTGGAATTGCCCAAGTCCTTCGGAACGCACAATGGACATGAATGGATGCAGGTGATCAGCTAGGATGCGCACGTACGTGTCACCTGTCAGAGTCGGATCTAGACGTATCAGGGGTCCCATGTCACTCCAACTGCACATACCCCACACAATTAGAGCGCGTCCACCAGCTTGAATAGTCCCCTACTGACATGCAGGGTCCATGAATTCATGAGGTTGTCTCCATACCCGTACACGTCCATCGGCTCGATACAATTGGAAATGAGACTCGTCAGACCAGGCAACATATTTCCAATCATCAACAGTCCAATGTCAGTGTTGACGGACCCAGGCGAGGCGTAAAGTTTTGTTTCGTGCACTCAACAAGGGTACACGAGTGGGCCTTCGGTTCCGAAAGCCCATATCGATGATGTATCTTTGAATAGTTCAAAATTCTGACACTTGTTGATGGCTCAGCATTGAAATCTGCAGCAATTAGCGGAAGGGTTGCACTTCTGTCATTTTGAACGATTCTCTTCAGTCGTCGATGGTACAGTTATTGCATGATCTTTTTCTGGCCGCAGCGATGTCGGAGACTTGATGTTTTACCGAATTCCTGATATTCATGATGCACTCGTGAAATGGTCTCACGGGAAAATCCCCACCTCATCGCTACCTCGGAGATGCTGTGTCCCATCTCTCGTGCGCCGACTGTTCAAACTCACTTAAATCATGATAACCTACCGTTGTAGCGGCCTTTCGCCTGCGCAAGACACCTGTTGTCTTATATAGCCGTTGCCTACAGCAGCGCCGTACTTTGAGTGTTTACATATCTCTCTGTTTGCATACGCAAGCCGATACCAGTTTCTTTGGTTCTTCAGTGCATAAAGTAGTGAGTGAGGCTCGATGCAATACAATCTAGGGAAGTATACATCAACTTTTTGATGTTTTTTTCATTTGCTTCCTAGAATAGAAGTTTCATCCTGATACACGCACCAGTTGATTTTTTCTGTCTGCTCACATCACTCAAAAACCAATGAACCCACTCCAACGAAACTTCACTTAGTGATTGGTATTTGTTATCAGCTGACATACGCGATGCAGTATATCTGGGAATTTTTGGATCTGTGTGCTTGCCTCAGGCAAAACTAATAAATAGATTACAGCCAAACCGCACGTGTTGTTAGCTTATGTTGACAGTTAACATGTAAGATACTTTTTATCATTATTACTAGCTTATTTCATGCATGATATAGAGGCCATAACTAAGTTTTGGAAGAGAACGCATAGATCGAGCTAACACCAACCATTTAAACGAAACTGTAAAGACCGGTAGTTTATGTTAAGTCGGTGTTTGCTTACATTATGTTATGATATGACATTGACACATTTAGGAATAAAAGAAACGTCGGCTAATTAAATTGTTCCGTAATAGGATCTATCAAGAATTCTCACAGTTAAATGTATATCACAATTTAAAATAAACATGTTCGGTCATCTTATGAGTTCAGCTGTCACATTCGCCGGTGCAGCTACATATAATAATTTGCAGTTCATGGTTCTTTGCATATTTTTTGTATTCTACTTACAATGTTTTGTTGATTTTTATCCTTGATGGCGGATCATTGCTTCGTTCGTATTCGTTATTAATAAATTAATGATGAAAAATAACGATTCATGTATTTATACAGATTACCATTGTTCTATTCTCAAACCCCATCGAGCGTGGTGGGTAAATGGTAAACACTCTGGCCTCGCATTCGGGAGGACGTGGGTTCGAATCCCCAGCCAGCCATCCAGATTTGGGTTTTCCATGGTTTCCCCAAATCATTCCAGGCGGATGCCGGGATTGTTCCATCACATTGTCATGGCCGAATTCCTTCCTGTTCCTTGTCCCAATTCCTTTATCGCCTCTAATGAACTCGACGTCGACGAGGCGTAAAGCCACAAACATGCTCTCATACCCCTTGTTGTTATATGTTCCTGATGTTGATTCATCACAAAATTCGCGCCATATTTAACCAAAAAAAAAAAAAAAATCACCACGAGATAATATGGTCCACGTGGACGAAGTCATGGGACTGCTAATGTTTATATAACCCCGTAATAACGCATCTGCATATGTAGGAAGATGTTTTTACTCCTTTGAGGAATGATAATTTCTTTGGCACACTCCACCATCGCCTCGATAGCTGTCGGCTGGTGCTGACTGTGACGTAACGTGTCTAGTAATCGTTGGTAGCCAAAGACGTTACTACAAAATCGATGCTATAATCGATATTTAATAATCAAGCAACTGCGAAAAAAAGGAATTACCAGAGTATTGTCATTAAATTTACATTTCTTCGTATTTAATTTTAAAGTAAATACTTAGAGTTGGTTAAAAATATATCAAAACTTTACCGCTAAAAAAACATGGTATAAAAATGCTCCGATGTAGTAAACTGCAATCTGCCCACATCGTGCTTCCTCACTCGTAAACAGATACTGAGTTTTACGATTCACTGAAGTCCTTCCAGTTGTTGCCATTTTTCAGTCACTATTGACGTGTTGCTCGGGAACACACAGCTTTTATTTCGATATTGTGTCTTGTATTCGAGTACTAATGTTTAGGTACTCCTGTACCAGAAATAACATTACAAATATGTGATAACTTTAAGTAAAATTTGTCACTACTTTAGAAGAGTAGCGTTAAGTTTTATAAGGAAGGTCGCCGGTTCGAGTCCTGCCGAGAGCATGGGTGTTTAAGTGTTGTGTGTGTGTGTCGTGTCCGTCCTGGCGTGTCCATACTTAAGTACAGTATATTGGAGAAACTGATACACCGGAAGATCATGATAATCACACTGAGCTGGCTATGTCCTATGTAACCAATAACCATTAAGTTTTTAAAGAATAACCAGCCGCTGTAACTGAAAGACTGCTGAAGAAAATTAATTACAGTTCCACAATTGTCACGAATTTTCCGATTTGCTGGTTCTTCTTAGGATTCAAACTTAACTTTTTTTTAACTTTTGTAGCTGAATTTAGTTTTACTAATCAAAACATTAGCAGGGGAACCCGGGGTACAACGGGGTGGAATGAAGTTCGACGTTTTTCGGTGTCAAGGACGTATTTCCAGCGACAAGCAATAAGTAGAACTAGACCAACCTATTGCTGCTCAACTAGGGCAGCCATGTTAGTCTAGTTTTCTGGAGTGTTAATGTGTGAATTGTTTACTGTGTGATATTCTTCTCCTGTATTGTAACTTCTGATGTTTTTGTAACAAATGTAAACTGTACATACGTGTTTACATTACTAATCCAGTTAGTACATCCTTGAAGTAGGGGAGACTGGGTACGGTTGTGACAGTCGACATATTAGTCAAACTATAAGGAATACCGGGATGGAGAGGGGGGAGAGAGGAGCGGCGTGCCTGATTGAACGTGTTTCACGGTATCGCGTCAGCCATCGCGTGACATTAACAATCGGAGAGGCCTACATTACTTTTTAACAGTCGAAAGTAAGTAATTTTATTAGATTTTTTTTAATGGCATTCGGCTAATGGGCCATACAGCCAGCTCAATGTGATTTTTGCTATCAAGTATTGATACAAGGACACTACAACACGGACAAGACATTCACAGACACAGCACTAAACACCCATGCCTTCGGCCGGACTCGAACCGGCGACCTTCGGTACGTGGAGCTAGCACTCTAGCCCCTACGCTACCGAGGCCGGCCAGATTTCTTTTAATAATTGTTGTTGTTTGTGTACAGATACTGTAATGAGTGTTTTTACTCGTTATAAGTTATACATTAGTAGTTAAATAGCAGTGATTACTTTGGATGTAGTTTATTTTGTATTGTCATGGTGATTGTTGTTTTGCGAAGGAGTGCGTTGGGGACGATTGTGACATATTTTCTTGGTACGGTTGTGACAGTAAATTTTTTGTTTTTGATGCCCAGAAAACGTTTAAGGAAGACCAACAGATGTACGAGGCACATTAGTCACGGTTACTTTTGCAGCAAATGCCTTTGGAAATACTATGCCTCCTTTATTTCCACGGGTTAGTTATCACGATCAATTTGCTAGGGATCAATTGGGACTGCAAATTCTTCAGGCTGGATGCAAGTTGCATTTTTCCTAGGATTTCTGGAACTTTTTAAGAAATTTCCTAATGCTTCTCCAACGCATAGAGTCTTGCTAGTGATGGATAACCATTCCTCGCTTATCCACATTAATACAATGAATTTTTGTAAAGAAAATGCAATCACTTTGCTTTCGTTTCGTCGACACTGCTCGTACAACCTGCAGTCCTTGGATCAACCTGTCTTCGGACCCTTAAAAATCTGAAAAAAAAACTACTTGTGACGAATAGATGCGGAGTCACAATGACAATCTACGATATACCAGGTATTATAAAAATGATCTACATCAAAAATTTTATGATAACTATTGATGCTACAATGCCTTATTAGTTATAAGCTATTAAGGTGTTCCCAGATTAATAGTAAAAATTAAATTTATCCAGAAGAAGATTATGTTACATTATGTTTGATATTATTTGAAATAAAAGTGATTTTAGACCATTTTGTTGTATTTTTGAACCTGTCACTACTGACCCCAAGCACTGTCACAACCGCGCCTGGGGTGTGGTCGGTTGTGACATTTTTTCTTTTTTTTCTATTTTGTTGCTGTGACTTAAGCTTTGTACTTAGGGACAAAACTTTAGTATTTATATGTAGGAAAATGTACATTTTACCATAAAAATCACCTTTCTTCCAGGTAACTGGCATACTAAGAAAATTATGAGCGATCAAATGAAAATTGTCACAACCGTACCCAGTCTCCCCTACGTTTAATTATTTTTAGTTTCGTGTAATTAAATGTCTATTTAAGTATCTTTCTCGAGTGGCAGAAGGGATGGGGTGGAATTGGATAGTGGTCCATTCTGTCCCGTCTTGGGGCACTCTTGGATGATAGCTGACAATAAGAACTATTAATTTTATCTTTCACCTGAAATTCTAATACCTGTTCCAAAATTTAAAGAAAGCACGAAATGTACTAATCAGAAGGGGAAAGGGTGGGGGGGGGGGGGGGCTGGGGGAAGCCCGCTGTTTTAACATATTCCCTAAATCAAAAAAGAGTTAGAAATGTCTATTAAGGAAAAAGAGCATAAGAATTTTGTCAAAGAAGAGAAAGCAAGGACATAACTATTTAAGAGAGGTATTATAATTAACAATGAAAAAACAATGGAAAAATGAAGGAGCTCAAAAGAAAACTCAGAAATAAGGAGAGTAATTCTGAAGATTGGTTTGACTGTGAAAGTTTATATTACGATGAATTTTATTCAAAGTTGGTTGAAGACTGTGTCGTATGTTCCATGTGTAAAAAGTGGGCACGCAATTCCTGTGCAGCAATAGATAGCGAGGACGATGATGCTGTCCTAATGTGTGAATTTTGAAAATAGGCTTAAGAAAAAAAAACACAATCAATTAAAACTGTAATTAAACCTTTATAGACACTTGAAACTAAATAAATACAGAGCACATTTTTTATATTTCCCCTAGTTTTATATGATTTTATAATTACTTGTACTTACCACTCCATTCTGCCCTAGGCGAAGAGCAGAATGGGACAGTTGACATAGTTTTCTTTTTTTTTTAAATAAAAATATTGTTTTTTTTTGTTTTCTCACAATATTACTATATTTTTGTGATTATTACATTACAATATTTTCATAGAAGAGTTTGCAACACGTAATAAACCGTTTTGTATTTTTAAAATATATTTTAAACTAAGTACCCCGTTCTACCTGTGCGTCTGACAAAAACGTAATTTGAAAATTTTACAGAGAGAGAAAAGCATGGTTTACTCAATAACAGCCAGAAATAATTAGCATTGTTCATAGTGCCATCGGTAACTATCTTTTTTCTTCGAAGTGATTAGTTATGATAACAGCAATCAGACAGTTATTTACAAGCGTTTATCATATAACTCCAGAAGACTATTGCGTCGTCACATAGCGTGGTGGGTGAGCTGTGGTGTTCTGGCTTCACATCCGGCAGGACGTGGGTTCGAATCCATGTACGGCCTTCCAAGTTTGAGTTTTACATGGTTTCTCCAAATTACTCCACTGGAATGTGGTATGGTTCCTTCAAAAAAGAAAAGGTAATGGCCAAATTCCTTTTCCTTGACCCCAATCCATTCCCGCCTCTAATGTCTCGACGTCGACGAGGCGTAAAGCCATAAGATAAAAGCTGTTTCGTCGACGAAATTCTTTCAATTGATAAATTTATTTTTTACCGTATAATTAAAATATGAATTTTTAACCTAACATAATGAACAAAATGTTGTGAAATGAGTACAAATTATTTTTATTAATACCGCAATAACTTGTTTCACTATTTTTTCCCTCAAGCCATGGCGTCTCACTTGCTTGGTAAGGCTTCTTTTGTTCTTCTCTGGCTGTCTGATTCGGTTTTATCACACATTGACAACTAAAAGCAAATAACTTTGTCAACTGAGCCACACATCTAATCGTCTCTTTATTTTTTAATTGCCGTGTTTCGTAGAAAGCTGCCTATAATCGGATCCTAATTTTCCTATATTACAATTAGTGCTAACACGTTGAGAAACTATTTCGTTCCCATCTCAGAAGCATTACCAGTAATATAATTCCATGAGTGTTATCTTTACATGATTAATTTTTAGATAATTTCAAGAAACAAAGAAGTTCTTTATACAATGTCAAAGATAAGAAAAATTATGAAATGCGATAAAGTTAAATAATAAGGGGTAGTGGAAATATAGTGGATAAGATGGCTAGTCTGAAAGAGATGTAGACGGAATACTTTTGAGATCTTCTAACTGTGAGAGGGACTACGAAGGAGGATAAAACTAAATTCTACAGTATTATGTACTATGAAAACAGTGCAGAGATAATGGAAGACTTGACATTGTAAGTGCATTAGAGACTGGCAAAGCATTTGGTGTTGGTGAAGTATCCAGCGGACGTGATAACAGCGCAGGTGTTTTGGCTCTGCAAAGTGCTAAAATAAGTTTGAACAGAGAGACTGAAGGAAGGATATTATTGCGTCGAACTTCAGAAAATGGGTATATCGATCCTGTCGGATAAGCAGCCAGGCATTTGGCTGCCCTGTTCGATACCTTGTTCGACAACCCGCATTTCGGTTTTTACAAGAGATTCGCAAAATCACTACAGACAAATGTCAAGATGGTTCCTTCAAAATGCCATGGTCGAACTCCTGAGTCTTCTTCCCAGTCCCCTCCCGCCTGTAAAGCTCTCGAAGTCGACGAGACGCCAGCCTCGGTAGCGTAGGGGCTAGAGTACTGGCCCCACGTACCGAAGGTCGCCGGTTCGAGCCCGGCCGAGGGCATGGGTGTTTAAGTGTTGTGTGTTGGTGTGCTTGTCGTGTATATCCTGTGGTGTGTCTAGAATTCCTTTAAAGCTATATATACGCGTTGAGAAACTGAAAAACACTGGATGAAATAAACACATACTTGAGCTGGCTGTATGGCCTAAGGAAGCCAAATGCCATTAGAATAAAATAAAATAAAAAAAGTCTACGAGACGTAAAGCCGTAAGTAATAAAAAGGGAGGCGTATAGAATCGACTGTTTAAAACCAAGATAGTTTTCATGTGACTTTCTCTCTATACAGAATAAAGAATTGCCTATTTCATACATTAAATCATAGAAATTTAGCTTTCTGTAATCCAGCTTTGCTTTTTTCCTTCGTAAATAGGTTAAAAAACCTGTTTCGCAATGCACATATATTAGAACCAAGAAATAATAATGATGGAAGTAGGAAGGAAATGGACGAATCAGACAGTGAATGTTGTTTAATGAATCCGTAATTCTTACAGTATCATCAGAAACGACCTCCAGGAAACATCGTGGGAGCTGTGCTTCCTTAAGTGAGTTGAGGTCCTATTAGCTTGTGCAATCAGGTTTCTACGTTTCAGAGTCGGTAAGCCATGAAACAACTGCACTAGTGTAGTCGGAATTTTCCAGCATCACTACGTCAGTACTCTGTAACTTTGTACCGATTATCCTCTTTAACTTACACGAAAATCTCCGAACGATATGAATTGCTGACACTGCTAAAAATTGTTATAGCCCATTTTATATGACTTCAGTATGTTTTGTTTCTTCGTTACTACGTGCTGAAAAGAATAGTGTATAGAAGTCACACAGAGTGAGGTCTGTTTTTTTATGGCTTTACGCCTCGTCTACGTCGATGTCATTAGAGGCGGGAAAAGGACTGGAAAAAGGAAGGGGAAGGAATTCGGCCATAGCCTATTTGAAGGAAGCATCCCGGCATTCTCCTGGAGGGATTTGGGTAAACCATGGAAAACTCAAATCTGGAGGCCCGGACGGGGATTCGAACCCACTTGCTCCCGAATGCGTGCCCTGAACATTAACCGTACACCCACCACGCTCGGTAAGTGAAATCTCAAATTTTCACTGTTCTACGATAGCTTGAAATCATAAAGAAACTTCAGAGGATTGTCTGTGGGATATACGAAGCGTTTAAGTGAGAGTCGAAATGCTTGTTGCAAGTAACAGTGAAAGTTATATTAATTTTTCTGTCTCGTACCCGCGACTTCGTACGCGTGGATTAAGAATTTTTTGCCAGAATTGAATATAGCAAGTTGTTAGTAACGAAGGATTGGTCCCAAACAACACCGAGTCGGCATAATATGACAGGAAAGCTATCACTATATCAACCTGTCTCTTGAAGAGAATCAATTTCCAACATATTTTTGTCACCATTCGATAAGGTTTCAAAATTTCGTGACTACAACTTTTAATCATACTGGAAAAAATGTCCTGTGCCCTTCATACAGATTTTCTTGTCAAATTCCATCAATATCGATATAGCCATTTAGTCGTCAAAACGTAACAAAAAGACAGAGACTTACTTCCGTATTTATAGTATTATTACTGCGGTTCACACACACACACACACACACACACACTGACTGCGAACAACCCCTGAGGAATCATTATAACGTAAAAACGTGTACACCTACAGCATTGCAAGACTACCTATTACTTGCTTCGCATTGCACCCCTAACTTTGTAATATCTACAGTTTAACATTGAATCCGAATAACCGACGGCCCAGACGTGACTCTTACTATCAAAAACAATTTTTAAAAATCTTAGCCTCCACGGAGATTTGAACCGGAGAAAACGACCCAAACATTAGTAAGCCAGTGCTTCAGCCACTGAGCTACATGACCGCTACACGGAAAACAGTAGAGAGACTTCCATATCCAACGCGACTGTCTATCGCCGTTCTGTAGTATTTCGAAATTATGAGACAACATGAATTATTTATACAGATAATTTTTCAATCAAATGTAGACAGTATTTTTCTCCTTGTTTCAAAGGATAAGTGTGCAAAGTTTCATCGAGATCGGATGAAAACTGTGGATTCGTATGAAGAACAAACAAACAAACAAACAAACATACATACATACATACATTCATCTTTATATATATAGATTACGTACCATTCTTACAATAGCGGGCTCTACATTTTCATCTCTTCAATTCACAGAACTGTGGGTGATAGAGAATGATTTGCACCTCAACTAGTCTCTTTGACGTGTATTCCAACTCATAAAGACACGAGGGAAGAAATATTTTAAGGCTTTACCGCTGCTTGACGTTTTTAGAGCTAGAACAGAATGAGGGAAAAGAAATTCGGCCATGTACTTTTTGAAGGAGCTATCCCAACACTCGAACGAGTTGATTTGGGGAATCCATGGAAAACTGAAATCAGGATTGTTGGACTGGCGATTGAATCTGCGTCATACAGAACGATAGGCGCTAGAGACGAAAGAAAAAATAATACTTATTAATATAGTCTTTTTGGGTGACTATCCAGGTGAGCAGGGTGTTAAACACGATATTTCAGCGATCGGAAACTCTGTCCCCATCTTATGTTGAAGTCCTTCACCAGAAGATGGCGACAGAGCATCCGATCGCTGAAACATCGTGTGTAAACGCCCTGCTCACTCCGCTATTCACCCGAGAAGAGTACATTAATTCTAAACGCAGAGGGAAACTTCGTTTTTATGAAAAATAATATATATACTGAATATTTGTAGCACAATACGATTTGAATAATATATAGGCTTAAAGCTATTTCCCAGACCTTTTATTTCCTGTAATTAAAACCCAGATACATTGGCGGGAGAGCTACTTATTTGAATTTGTAAATTAGATTAGATACTGACACGTTATTAATTAAATTCAATCGACAAATACGTCGTCTGTCTGCCAGACTATCCCTGCCCAACCTATATATCAAGTCTACGACACTACGAATACTGAGGGGGTCATAAAACGCTGGTAAACTTCGCTATATTATTAATCAATCATTTGCACTAAGAATCTCAAAAGGCAAAACAGTAGACGAGGACGGTTTACTCGTTTGTACATACCTTATTATTCTCCAAGATTCTACACACGAATCACAATCTGGAGTTAGCGTTAACAAAAACCAAAAATATTTATGGCTGCCATCACATGTTTCTTTGTAGCCTTACACCAAAATACATCAGGGAATCGTAGGTTCACTTCACACTCATTGGCAAGCGGCTACTTCCTGTTTCCTTTTATTTATTTCTTTTTTTTTTTTACTTATGGCTTTACGCCTCGTCGACGTCGAGGTCATTAGAGGCGTGATGGGACTGGGGTCAAGGAATGGGAAGGAATTCGGCCATGGCCCTTTTGATGGAAGCATCCCGGCATTCGCCTGGAGTGAGTTGGGGAAACCTTGGAAAACCCAAATCTGGATGCCCGGACGGGGATTCGCGGCGTCCTCCCGAATGCGAGGCCAGAGTGTTAATCGCTCACCCACTACGCTCGGTTACTTCCTGTTCGTTATGCGCACTGCGTCACCTTTTCACCTTTTATGTATTTGAAGTATCGCATCATGCTTAAATCATGTCAAGGTGATGAATATGCAAACAAACGGAAGAACTCTTTGCTTCCATCTAAGTAACAGCACCGATCTTAAACTACTATTAGCATTGTCTCAAAGAGGGTTTATAAAAATTAAGAAAGCTACTTTAGATTTGAGAATATCTAAACATTTTGGTAACAATGAAGACGAATATGCAAAGCATTACCTTTTTTTAGCTTTTTTCTGCCATTCGTTTCCAGGTGATCTTATGAGTTGATAAAACAAACCAAAAATATATCTGCAGAACTCTTAGCTCTTTTACGCCTCGTCAAGGTCATTAGAGGCGGGATGGGACTGGGAATAAGGTACGGGAATGAATTTGGCCATGGCCTTTTGAAGGAAGTATACCGGTATTTGCCTGGAGTGATTTTGAGGAAAGTGCGCTCCATCGCAATTATTATTATTACTATTATTAAACTCAAATCTGGATGGCCGGGCAGGGATTCGAACCGGCGTCCTCCCAAATACGAGGCCAGAGCGTTAACCAGTCTCCCACCACGCTTGGTCTTAGCTCTTTCTCATTTCACACATTAATTGAATACTGAGATTATAATAAACTTTTAAATCTGCAAAACAAGAACTATGAAAGAAGATAATTCATCTTTATTCTTCACAGATTATTGTAAAGGTTTATCCTTCTACTTGCATTTATGCCCATTAGAGACATATCAACAAGACATTTTTTTCTTATGGCTTGACGCCTCGTTGATGGCGAGGTCATTAGAGGCGGGATTGGAACGGGAAGGAATTCGGCCATGGCCTTTTTGAAGGAACCATCCAGGCATTCGCCTAGAGTGATTTGGGGAAACCATGGAAAATCCGATTCTGGAATGCCGAACGGTGATTCAAACCCGCGTCCTCTCGAATGCGAGGCCAGAGCGTTACAGCTCAAACACCACGCTCGGTAAGTCTGTGTTCAAATATTATATCAATTACCTTTCAAAACTATATCTTTTATCGAAAATCTGCACACATCGCTTTAGTTGTCTAACCACGGGAACTTTCTGACTGGGAAACAATTATTGACTAAAAAAGAGACTATCGGGCACTGTGAAAACGGATTTCGATCTTCTGGATATATGTTGATAGGTATTCACTCCATATGACGGTATTAATATCATTTACTTAAATACGTTCTTACCATTTCCGATAGTTTCCTTGTAAGACAAACCAATGTCTCCGAAACTATCAGAAGACTAAGGGTTTGTAGACTGAAAGTCCTACTGGTAGCTGAGTTTCCTCTTGAGCCAGAGGGGTAGATTTGTTTCCTGCAACAATAACTACTCCTGTCACAGACTGTAAATAAAGTTCTATTTAATACTAACAGCATGCAGATCTAAAATTAGCGATACGACACTAAAGTCATAATCTTATTGCTTTGTAGTCTATGAGAACTGCGCGGATTGAGATTTCCTCTCAGATATTATAGAACTTAAAAAAATATTTCCCATCAGAAAAACAGTATTGAGTGCTTTGTGGGATGAAATAAGATGTGACTACACTTAAGTAATAGCAGCAGCTATAAACACTTTAACGAGAAACTGTCAGGCTGTCCACTGATGAAATGGGGTGTCAGCCAAGTAATAACTACCGGTCGCCGAATGCAACACAGATACAATGTTCACGTCAAGCGACGGAATGAGATTTAAATTATTCGAGAATGAGCGTTCAATCAACCGACGAAAGCCGTCCACTAAACTTAAATGTTCTTAAATGATTGCGAAAATAAGTCAAGCATTTTAAAATGGAATACGTTTGTGATAGAAAAATGTTCAATTCTTTATTTAGTTCCACTAACTACTGACTGAGCTTGATAATTTTCTTTATGAGAATTCCAATGGTTGATAATTCCTAAGTTTCAACTGATTAAACACAATCCTGTAAATATAAGAATGCAAGTTTAATTAGCTGTCCCAAAAAGCAAATCAGTGGTAGATATTAAATTATGTTCTACGATTTTATTCCGTACTCTCATCTCAAACAGAAATCGTAAAAACAGCTTTACAAGGATTTTTGATTAAAATCAGTTCCGTGAACGGAGAACACTACGAATTTAACGGACGAAATGTTTAGTTTTGGTAATTTATTGAAAAGGCTACATCCACAACGGTGCAATCTTGGCGATAGCTTTTAGTGATGACGTGATGGTATAAATTCCTCGATGCTGATTTGTATCTCTGTATGTAAACTGTTGTAACATTGTCATTTGTTCTCCAAGTATCAAAATTAATTTTTTTGATGTTATTTCGTTAATGCATTCTCATACACAATTTTTTGGGATGGATCTTGTTCCATTTCATGTTATAAAATATCGTTACTGTAATATGGACAGCTTCTGAGAGTTTCTTTCCAAGCATTTGCTTAAAAACTATTTCCATAACCTGCTATCGATGATCGAACCAGTATTTTCCCGAATGCAAAGCTCAACCGTTAATTGCTGATCCACCATGTTTGGTGCGACTTGTATAAAAATCAGAGGTATCACTAACATACCGAGGCAATCCTTGCCAAAGTAAGTTACATGCACACACAAATATATAGCGTTTATTCTCTCCACGGCTGTAGATAATTATTCCTCAGAATTGGCATTATCTCTTCATTGCACAGGTATATGGACCAGGGATAAGTTAATAGTGTTGTAAGCTTTTCGTTTTGAGAATAGTACCACTACTGAGTTATTAGCAGTGCTTTCACCACGTTGCTACTTAAGCATCTAATGATCTCCGTTACTGGTTCAATCAGGAGCTGAAGGAAGACTTCAAGGTACTTATCCTTGGAATATAATTTACTAAGATATCGCCACATCCTGGAGGGTAGTTATATACGAAGATAAATGGTTTTTCATATCACTTGTATTATATATAGCCCCTAGAGAATTGCCTCCAAACACTACTCGAGGACTTAGCGTTTGGTTTTTTCATTTGCAAGGATCACCATTTTCCGGTAGGAGAGACTTTATTGATGATATGAGCTTTTTAGAGATTCCCAGATAGCTGAGTTGCTGCAAGTTGTTCAGTGAATAAGATGACAGCGTTGGAAATTTAGTGTCCATCGATCTACAACCTATCCGGCTACGATTTTTTATTGCACACTACCATACCTTTACCACTGCAAAAGCTTTGCTGTCCTCTCGTGAAATAAGCGGATTGTAGGGTTAATTGTAAGTTCACCCTCGACTGACGCCATATAAGCGCAACTTAAAATTCTATAACTATGTTGTAACGCATACGAATTTACTTTAGTCAATTGCAGCATTAGTAGCTTCGAAGGAAACGACTCCTTAAACCTATCATTGAAACAGTAGATATCGATATATCGTGCTCTATTAGGGTCTAGTTAATTTTATCAGTGCTTAGTAACTTACAAACGGCAATCCTGATGTGTAACTAAGGCAACGTCTCAGATATGAAATCGAAGAGAGTCTGGTGGGTGAGGACTTGTAGCGTACGGCCTCGCATTTTGTAGGTGGCAAGTTCGATCCCAAGTGCAGCCATCCAGTTCCATGATTCCTCAGAATCACTAGAGGCACATGCCGGGATTGTTCCTTCAGAAGGCCAAGACCGAATTACATCTCGAGCGGTTAACGCTCTGGTCTCGCATTCGGGAGGACGCCGGTTCGAAGCCCAGTCCGTGCATCCAGATCTGGGTTCTTAAAACGCAAGTTTGGTTTTGGCATGAAATACCATAGTCTTGGTTTCATTAACTGATATTTTGAAATTAAATCCATTCTCTACACAATATAGAAAGTAAAAAAAATATCCAAATTTCTTTTCGTGTCCTCTATTAGACCAATTTCGTCAATTTATAAATCTGCATTAAAATAGTATTGTTGCTAATTTGTACCTTTGCTGGGTTCCTTTCTTCCCTTCATCTATCTCTGACACTTTGACTTAGAATCCATCAAACCTACGGATTGTTCACTGTAAGTTTTCAGATCGATCTTTGCAAAGTAGATTTCAATTCGCAAAGGCTTTCGAAAATTTGTTCAAGCGAATAATCACTTTGTTTTTCTTATCACAGGCAATTTGCGGTTACTTCTCAGTATTTTCAATAAAATTCAACAATACAGTCAATGAATCATTCTTTTTTTAAATTATGGCTTTACGCCTAGTAGACGTCGAGGTCATTAGAGGTGGTATGGGTCTGGGGGACAAGGAACGGGAAGGAATTCGGCCATGGTCTTTTGAAGGAAGCATCCCTGCATTCACTTGGAGTGACTTTGGGAAACTATGGAAAACCCAAACCTGGATGCCCGGACGGAGATTCGAACCAGCGTCTCCCGAATGAGGGACCAGACAATGAATCATAAACACCAAGTTCCATTATTTGGTTCTATTGATCTCAAAACAACTGTTTTATGAGCAAAGTTATTCCAATGCTATTTAGAGAACAAAAAGAGATTTGCAACTGCGATAACTTAAATAAATTCGTTCTGGAAACCTTCAGTTCTGCTAAGAAGTATTTGGCTGTTGGTTACAATGCGATGACAATTTGGAGGGAACATTCTATACTGGATTCAAAAAACAAAACAAAAAACAATCAAAACATAAATCTTTGTTAATCTCGGCAAAGTCTAGGGAACATAATAACGCTATACAGTGATCAATGCCGGGCGATCAAATTTCAGGAAGCCTGAAAAGAAAGAGTGCAATCCGATACCAGAAGCATTTCAGATGTCTTTTGACAATGCGTCAGAGGTAGGAATGAAAAGCAGAACAGCCAAAGATGTATAAGGTAGCAGCAGTGTATAATGAACCAAGATTAAAGACGAACATTCTATACGTATTGCTTAATACCATCCTTTTTAATACAAAGCTGCAGCTATAGATAAACAATGAAGGCGAAATGACATTATTAATCGTATTAAAAAAAAAAATTCAAACGCAAAGCAGAGCCGAAATTCTATACGATCTATCTTAAGTGGTGTTTAGAATAAATCAGTTTATCAAAGTTTTCAATTTTACGGTGCAATCGTTTTTAAAAAGATGTCAGTGACACTTTAGGCTTAGTCCTATATAGTCCAACTGGGAACTAAACTAATAGTTTAAAGTTCAGAATAGATTTTAGTTTCCTTATCCGCCGCCGGTTGTCGTGGTGACGTAAGGCATCCAGGGTGTTAAATAACTTGCGTCTGTCATCACCTCAAAACGAGAGGGGCGTAGAGAGTGTGATTGTTACTTTATTTTGATGTTACATTTTCAATGAGCCGAGAAGATTAGATAACTCATTTTTTTTTTTTAAAAAAAGTTTATGTGTATACCCTTTTGTAGGTCATGTACAATCTGAAATGCTGACGTAAGCATGAGAGTGCACAACTTGAACAAATAAGAAACTAATATTCACAGTAGCAAGACCTTAATCATCTGACAGTGGACAGAAAGTTGAGAATGATTTGTAGGTCGGAAAATCCATCGCACGTCTAATTAGGACTCTGAACCAAGCTGTGAAGGCCTTGGTTTCATTTTGGTAATTTTTCATTACATGCACACAGAGGCTGCTATGAAATATAATGTTTATGGATACTATTTCATCTTTTTTTTTTATCTGCTTTACGTCTCTCTAACAGCGAGGTCTTTAGAAACGGGAAAGGATGGGGGGCAAGGAAAGGGAAGGAATTCGGCCATGGCCTTTTGAAGGAAGCATCCCGGCATTTGCCTGGAGTGATTTGGGAAACCATGGAAAACCCAAATCTGGATGCCCGGACGGGGATTCGAACCGCCATCCTCCCGAATGCGAGGCCAGAACTCTAGCCGTTACACCACCACGCTCGGTACTATTTCATCGATTTAAGTCATCTGTTCTGAGTGATGACATTAAAATATAAAATTTGGATGTCCTATGAACTACAGTTACACTATTGCTACCCATGCACCGACGTATTTATTTCTGCAGTGCTGGGATTTAGTACAGAAAAATATTACTCTTTAACCTGTATTATTCATCTTTTCGACTTTTACCAATTGTGGACCACCGTAAATAAATTTTGACTCTTCTTCCTTCATTTATTCCTAGTATTTCCTCATCCATTCAATATGATTTTTTATTTTTATGTATAAACTGTTTTTTGCTCGTTTCTGTATTTTCTCTTTAGAAACCTCAGGCTACGTGATATTGTTTTGACGTGAAATACTGTTCAATATTTCTTCCTTTTTAAGACTGATTCCTGTCATGTACGATTTTATTTCAGTAAATCAACGAAGCTATGTTTTTGGATTTTTATCAAAATAATTAAATACTCTTTTATCAGTCTTTCTGGATTCATTCTGAGCAAGTGGTCATAAAATGTATTTCTTCCTTTTTGCTGATAATTTCAGAAATATATTCAGTTTGCATTACAGATAATTCTTTTCTTCCATTTCTTTTGTCAGAGAGATTATCTCAAAATTTTTCGCTCTTCTTTTAAAACTCTTCTTACATTTTTTTTTTACTAAGCAAACAATTCTAAGGATCAACATATAAGATCTACAAGAACCAGTGCTTATGGCTTTCTTCAGTACTTCTGTTCATTTAGCAAATCTGCGTGGTATCATAGTTCTGCTTTACTTATAAAAGATTTTGCTAGTAGTTAAGTCTTCCTAGTTCCATCTTTGTCTCTCCCTGTTTTTATATGGACATGTGTAAAACGTAAGTAATCTTTTCCCGAACAAGGTAGTAGCGAAATAACTACAAATTTAGTGAACTTCGAAAAATACTGTTGAAAGCTATCTAAAACCCAACATGGATTCGATGAGCTATCTTTTCTGTAACACGATATGTATTTTATATTAATAAAATTGATGATATAATATCATTTCATGAGACACAGCAACGTACAAAGCCGAGCTAAATGAACAGCATCATAATTTTTGTCGCTAAGAATAACATCGTCTAGACGTCTATTTCATTATCGTGAATACTTAAATGTCCATTGTTCATTTTTATTGGAGGTGCGCTAGTTTAATTGAGAGTTTTATAAGTCTCTCAACAGGAAGCTGTTGAATGAAGTAGAAAGAACGACATATTACGTAGACTGTCATACGAGAAGCATTGCTACACAGCTGCTTCATTCTATTGTATTGTAATGAGTTCTTGGTGGTCTCACAGAAGCGTTTCCTGGTAGCAGTTCAACTTCACAGAATATATTAACGGCTAATCTTTTAGCGAAATCGAATAACCTTTGCTCTTAAACTTTTCATTAACAGTTATCATTTACCGGTATTACTGTCAGGTAATTCAGCATTTTTATGAAGATAGCTCAAGTTACTTTTTACTAACAAGACAGAAAGTATATTGGTCAT
The DNA here is from genome assembly GCA_031002005.1 of Vandiemenella viatica. NCBI lineage: Eukaryota > Metazoa > Arthropoda > Insecta > Orthoptera > Morabidae > Vandiemenella > Vandiemenella viatica. Next base: position 85,861,598 of record CM061921.1, read on the forward strand.
AAGATTTCAGTCAGTGCCCAGCAAACTGAAATTATCTCTCATTCACCGAAAGTTCATATTTTTAATTTGAGGAACTTTTACGAACATTATTTTTTTCTATTTCAGTGGGATACTTTACGATTGTAAATTAAAATACTTGTAAATATCAATCCTTGTATAATATGATTTTTAAGATGAAGCTGTTACTAGTGAATATTTAAAGTTAATACTATAGTGGCTAGTGTATCTACTAACTTTGGACAGTACGGTGTATGATTAAGGTTTCCACTCCAAGTTATCTATTGGAAGACTTAAAACATTAACAGAAAGTACAGTTATCTTGACGTCTTTTAAGAAGAACACTGGTTTTGCTTTAATTTCTAAAAATTTTCAAACTGTCCAGATAGGATTAACTGCGAACATAGAATCCATTCATTGTTTATCCATCCAGCGCCTGTTAGAAATCTTAGGAGCAGCTTACATGAATTATTACATATTTTTGGCACATAATCAGTCCCCTGTTTTTCTATTGTTTACTCAGCTTTGCGATTGATAATATGTGTACGTTCATATTTATTATCTCTTTATATTTATCGAGCAAGATGACTCAACAGATATGTACAGGTTCACATTTCAGAGAAACAAAGTCCATATCTCACCCAAAAAATATTTGGTTTTCATTGATGTTGAACCAAGCGAAAAAAAAAAAAAAAAAAATGATATGGAAGATTACAATTAGTCAACTATCTTGAAAGGGAGGGATGTAAAGATGAACTAAAACAGTTGCAAGATACATAAAAGCATATTTTATTATCCGTAATGTGTGCTCGTTTGTTTTCATGTTTGTAGTTCAGATTTGGCTAAAACTTCGTTACAGTTTTAGTGGATCCTTGGGCCAGTTGTTATAATCTTGGGGTTCTCCTACATTTTCACGCAGAAGATTCACATCATTCTAAAAGAAGCAACAAGTAAGAGATCTGTGTTTTGGAGAGCAGCCATTTTTGTTTTCTTCTCGTCATAGGACGATGGTCTGAAATGCTTTCGACTTCGATTATAGATGGCAATGCGCAATTTAATTTATATTCAATTCATGCTCCGGTTGCAATGTCCTTACACCCCCACCTTCCCAAGTAGGTTTTTTTTTTTTTTTTTTTTTTTTTTTTTTTTTTTTTTTTTTTTTTTTTTTTTTAAAAGAAAACAACCAAATTTGGATACCCGGAAGGGGACTTGAAGCCGCCTCCTGTCGAATGACTATCCCAATCTCTCTCGCACGTATTATACTTTTTATTAACTGACGTAAGCGAAGATCCGGCCTCGCCGCCTGTCGTCTTAACCGCCTTTCATGAGGCGCGCAGGTTGTGATTACTGTACGACTTCAAAGCACGTATCATTCTTACCTACTCCAACCCAAGGAAGTTCATAACATGTATGACACGAATAAAAATTACTAATTGTGATAAGTAACATTTTTTCCATTCAAAATCATTCAATTTCCGCGCGTAATTACTCTTAAGTTTGATCTACTTATCCAAGAATGTGTCTTTTCTGTCAGCAGGACAATTGGGGTAATGTTAAGATGATTATTAAATTGTATTTTATTTCACTAATAATATTTAGATTATTAATATATTTTTGAAAAAAAACCCAGACAAGTGCTAGTCGAGCCTCCTGTAATTAGTTTTCCTTACTGTAATTACCTTCATAGATTTGGATGTGATAACTCGAAAACAATCGCTTATTGCAAAAATGATTATTTATGGTATCACCGAGTGAGGTAGGTGAGTGGTAACGCCCTGGCCTCGCATTCGCGAGGACGTCGGTTCGAATCCCCGTCCGAGCATCCCGATTAGGATTTTCTATGGATTCCCCATACGCTCCAGACTAATGCGAAGGATGCTTCCTTCCGTTCCTTGCCCCCAGTTCTATCCCGCCTCTAATGACCTCGTTGACAACAAGGCATAAAGCCATAAAAAAAACTGGTGGTACCTTTAGGTTATGAAGCGGACTCCATTTCACACCTTTACAACATCATGCCGATAGAACAATTGTTTTGCCGGCCTTGGTATCGTAGGGGCTAGAGTGCTAGCTCCACGTGCCGAAGGTCGCCGGTTCGAATCCGGCCGCGGGCATGGATGTCAAGTGTTGTGTGTCTGTGTGTGCGTCCTGTGGCGTCCGCACTTTGAAGACTATATAAACACTGGATTTAACTGATTCACTGGAAGCTTTAATATATAACACAATGAGCTGGCTGTATGGCCTCAGCTGCCAAAAGCCATTAAAAAAAAAACAATTGTTTAGTTCCAGACAGATTCCGTATATATATAGTATGTTACCATGAGTTAAAATATAATGTGCGCTGTATTAAGAGCATGGTCAGTATAATAGTGCCATTCTTCCGGGAAATAACACAAAATCAAAACTTTTGCTTTTTGGGTCGCGACTTACAAATTACATTACATGTAATAATTTTTAGCATTCGTTGTATAAATACACGATGTTGGAGTCAAAATTCTAGCTCATAGGTAACAACGTTTTTGATATAAATCTGGTAACAAAAACGGTCAGAAACTGACAAATCTGGAAGCCACACACGCCTTTATTTTCGATTGAAAAAAATTTAAATTCTTAATCTTTTACTCGACTCACTCTAAATAACGATACCTCACACGCGGGGTAGAAGACAATGTTTTTAAACCGTGAAAAGGCATTGTAGTAAGCGACAAAAAAGGCAGAATACCATGCTGTCGATTTATTTTGTAATTTTCAGTGATGATGACGCTGGCTCAAGAAGCGGAAAGCGATGATGATAGAATAGTTTGGAAGTGGTTTGTGACCGCAGACTACGCTATGAATAATGCAGTTTTGTAAGACGATCCGATCGTGTTCCCGCCTCCTCGTGGCCCATCAGCGAACTCTTGAGGTTTGTCTTCTGTGCCAACGCAAACAAATCGCTGTCTTCTTGCACGTCGTACACCTCTCCACACTGAACTACAGTATCACAAAATTTTTCCTACTTTCTAAAATCATCCAGTCTACTGAATACAAAATATTTCCTTGAAACCATACACAATAATATGCCGACCAACGGCATCTACCATTTCATCAAAGCAACCCAAGCGATTTTTCTTGTTTTCACGGGGTCTTCTTCCACCAACATATTTAGGTCGCAATGACCGGAGGGATAAGATTTGATTTTTATTTATTATTTTTTTTTTTTTGTAACTGCTTTACGTCTCTTTTTAACATCGAGGTCTTTAGAGACGGGAAAGTATGGGGGGCAAGGATGGGGGCAAGGAATTCGGCCATGGCCTTTTGAAGGAAGCATCCCGGCTTTTGCCTGGAGTGATTTGGGGAAACCATGGAAAACCCAAATCTGGATGCCCGGACGGGGATTCGAACCGCCGTCCTCCGAATGCGAGGCGAGAACGCTAACCGTTAACACCGCCCCACTCGGTGATAAGATTTGAGAAATAAGATGCTGTACTGATGCTTTTATGTATTCTATTCGGGATTGGAATGCACAAAATTAAGATTGGCGTTTATCACCCTCTGCCATACACAACGGTTGTGAATTGCAGAGTATGGATGTAGATGTCTACATGGCTTCTGTCTGAAGGCCGACTAGGAATTAGTATTCACTGCCAACTATAAATTTACGCAGTTGGTGTCGAAATGTTAGGTTGAAAAAGAAATTCTAACACTATTTGTCGCTTTTTAAAGCCTCCTAGACAAATATTAAGTGTTGGGATCACATACCGCTGTTTAACAATTGAAATGTTTATTAAAAAGCAATGAAAAGATTTCCTGAAAAGTAAGATGATACTACAAAAATTTCACCAAGCGTGGTGGTTGAACGGTTAACGTTCTGGCCACGCATTCGGGAGGACGCGGGTGCGAATACCCGTGTGGGCATCAAGGTTTGGGTTTACCATGGTTCCGCAAATCACTCTAGGTGAATGCCCGGATGCTCCCATCAAAAAGTCAATGGCCGAATTCCTTCTCGTTCCTTGTTCCCAATCCTTTCCCGCCTCTAATGGCCCTCGACGTCGACGAGGCGCAAAACCATAGGAAAAAAGGAAAAAACTACAAAAATTTAGTTACGTTATAATCGCGAGATTTTTTTAAATGTATTGAACTACATTTTTAACTGTAGCATAAACAATTTATAATTACGATTTATTTCAAACAAACTTAACTAAGGCTTATAAATATGAAAACCGTAACGTAGGTTATTTCTGTGTGTGATGAAGCTAGAAAAGCATAGACTGTTTTTATCTTCATGTTAAATCTGTATTGGAATATCCTTAATGTGTTGAACCTTGAAATAATACATTGTATAAGAAACAAAGCAATAACAGAATAAGAAAATTATGAAAGAAAAGCATCATTTGAAATTCTTACACGTCACACTTAATTCTTTTATAAAACAAATGTAATGAGACAACATTTTTATTCATTTCAAGGTAATTCTTCTGGGTAAAGGGGACCTACAATTTAACGTGGAATCCGAACTACGGAAGAGTCCTGGCGTACTTTACATTACACAGCAAGCTGTGCCAGAAGTGAAGGATGTATGAAAATCACCGCCGAGACAGGGATTAGAACCCAGGATCTCTCGATCTCCACTTAGATGCCTCAACCGCTAGTAACAATGTTCTAATGATTATTTTTAACACTTTCTGAAAATAGATGGCATCTATTATCTAGTTTTATTGCGGGCATTTACATTACGTGTTACTTCTTAATAGTCCTTTTTAAATGGCACTATATGACAACTGTTAGTTTCCCATTTTTACTTTACTCGTTTCTTCAGTTATTCAGCCACATAGTTCACTTAGTAACGACTAAATTATCAGAAGAAACACTTAAGTGTAACACCCTTATTTCTTTGGTTGATTGGCTCTACAATTTAATTTTATCACTCTTGTTGTAACAAAACTAAATTATTTGTGTCTGATATGATGCAGTTGCCAACCAAAATTTCACTGAACTGTAAATACTCATTTCACTTTCTGATTTTGTTGTTGTTGTTGTTCCTTTAGGGCGCGTAACGACTGGGTTATTAGCGCCCTTCTGATTTTAATAATATGGTACTCCACAAATGTATACAGTACTTTTGCTGCGAAAAGTAGAAACGCACAGCGTTCTTGGACCCGTAACATAGGCCAACATAATGACGAACAATATTATTTAAGAACATTTTATTAATAATTTCTCAAATGATGCAAGATTAGTTATAGATACGTGATTTTTTTTTTAAACTGGAAGATCACAATATTCCGTAGTTGTAATTGAAATGTTTACTTACAGTATTTAGATGCTAAATTGGGTGTCCAGCAGGAAAGTGTAACAGGAAGAGACAACGTTTTAGTTTGTATGCTAGTAGCTAAATGATTCTGCTGGTTACTTAGAGATTCAACGTGATGTTGACATTATTTCGCCAAAGTGCAATAAATGACAGTTTTAATTAAATTTTAATAAGCGGAATACAAATTAAGCCATTCAGGTTTTGGGAAGTTTGAATCTTTTAAGCACTTAAGTGTTATGGTACAAATAAAGGTGAAATGTAATGAGCACATAACACTGGTGGTAGTAAAATCTAATCCTCGACTGTGATTTGTAATTCGAATTTTGAATGATTGTAACGTATTGTTGTGCTGTATGTGGTCTTTATCGCAAAGTATTCTTAAGTACTATAGAGAAAACGAAAGAAGAGCCTCACGATTTGTGTCCGCGTGCTACAGTCCTTATGAAAGTGTTAAAAAAATTGATACAGAACATCCTACACACATAAATTTAAAGGAGTAACGTGCGAATAACATCTGTTATTTATGAACGCAGTAAATGAACGCAATTTGGTCCAGATGATAGTACTGATAAGATCAGAGAAATAAAGTGCCGTACTGATGCTTATATGAATCCTTTTTCTTCCTGCCGTTATGACGTGGAAAATACAGAATATAAATTGAGTTTGGTGCAGAGTACCCTATGCCACCCAAATATTTCTGTGAATTGCAGAGTGTAGATATGGAATTTAGGTGACACGGAATCTAGAATCGTGGAATGAGCTATGTCGTGATTCTTTATTGCGAATAAGTCACGTGAACGAAAATAATTTAAGAAAAGATAGTATTTTCTGTTAACTATGTGTAAATTTAGCACAACGATATTTTTTTTTGTTTCCACTCCTTTTTGTATTTATTACAATGTTAGCAGAACACTCAGCGCCACCCAGGGGTAAAGAGGGAGAGGGGCTGGATTTTTGCAAACCAAATGCAGACAGTACTATTCCGGTTACTTTAAAATAAACGCGTGCACAGTTTCATCAAGATCAGATAATAACAGTGGGTTTGTACGTCACCACACCAACTTTAAAACAAATTTTAGATTTGAACTTCAAATTTCTCCATCATTAATTATCCGACCAGAAGCGGTCCAAAGCAAATAAACAGGAAATTTTATGGACTGTCGGAATTTCACCATTCACTTTGACCGATTTCCCTTCCAGTTTGGAGATATTTACAAAAAACTGAACAGTTTTTCTTAAGGAGAGAGGGTGGGTTTTCGTAAACCACCTGTAAACAGTGCTTTCCTTCTTGTTTTAAAGTATATGTGTACAAAGTTTCATCGAGATCGAATAGTTGTATAAAGAACATACAAATATGTATACACACATCCTTTCTAGATACTATAAACAGAAACATTATATAAATTCAGTAATTATACTAGTGTCACGTATTTTACCCCTATTTCCATGGCCATAAAAAGTACAATGGTCTCATAGGGTGTTGAGGAATGAATTCATCGAGTTACAATCAACAGTGTTGGTGGGATGATAGCAGTATTGCCTACGGTCGTCTCACTGCTGTATTTAACACCGGTTGATGGTTCAGGTATTCTACGCTGACTTTGCGCGTAAAAATTAAACGCCATGTTACTGATTTGTCTGACAATCTTGGACAGCCGACGGATGCATATGAACGGCAGTTCTGTGATGCTAGTCGCTCATTCACAGGGTCGACAACTCATTTCGCTGAAACGAATCCAGAGAGCTGGCTGGTTGGCTCTTTTCAACGAATGCTTGCACGTAACACAAGGCCGGAACTCTTTCAACGTGTCCAAATCGTCGGATAAGTGTGAAGGATTACATAAAATTCTCATATGACTCAACATTTTTTAACTTAAGTTTGCATCTTCTTCCCACATCTATTATTGCCACAATATTATAATTCTTTAAAATTGTTTTATGTATTCAACTATGTTTCGCACATAATGAATTTAATTCCAATGCACGCATTCTTACCACTCTTAAACTGGACCAGGCGTCCGAAATCGAACGAAGGAGAAACACCCTTGTATAAATTCTGTGCCTAATTATTTGTATGTATGAAACTATTTTTACTGTGAGTGGTTTATGTTTTATAGAGCTTTAAAATAGTTACTATTTTCGTCAATCTTAAATTTACAAACTGGTCACCACATTTCTCTCTTCCATGTAGACACAAGGCAAAACATTAGAGAGCCACTACTACTCTCTTCCTCGTTTTCCAATATTCCATATCATATGAGCTCTTTTCTTACGCCCAGTCTCGCCGTTTGTTTGTTATATAAGCTCTCTCACCCCACTCTTGAGTTAGTGTATGTTCATTAACGAATTGTATAACTAAACTAATACCTGCAGTTTTCTGGAGGCTGTATACCATTCACTTTGCAACCTTCCCTCCAAGTCGTATGATATTGACCTCTTTATAAAACAGAATAAATATTATTTCAATATTTAAAGCTCAAAGAAATTATTTTTTTATGATGAGCATAACTCGGGCTAAAACAATTGAATATTTCCATTGTTATGATTTTAGTGTACGCCTGCTTTCCGGTTAAATGCATAAACGCCTTCCTAGTTACCAAATCGTCTCTAATCCAATTACGTACAAACAAATGTTTCGAATGACGTTTCAGCGACACAAAAGATAAAAGGCTGTCGCGATATACTGTGGTGAGCTTTCATCTGAATTAGATGACATAAATATAGCAGCCACCTTCTCAAGGCTTCGCTAACGCCGGCGCCAAGGAACTGAATGTGTCTGATATGAACGGTAATGAGGGAATCCTGTCAAACCCTCCAATCAAGAGCTTGTATTAAGCATATTGCTTCCTTTTATGTTATCGAAAAACGGTGCTACCAACATAGGGCTTTACTTCCTGTAATTGCACAGAACTCCTTATGTCGATAATTAATGAGCCCCAAATTAATTAACTAACAGGCATCAGAAATTACATGCAATTATAATTAACATCAACAGAACGTTTCCAGTTGCTGAGACGCTGTGTTCTCAGTATGCATACACCTTCCATATAGTCTCCATCCTGGAGAACTGAAGCTGTTTTGTGAGGAAAACATTAACGTTTTAATAGAAAAATAAATAATTATAGTTTGTTTTTCGTTTTTATTTTCGCGAATAGTTAATTAAACTGGTTTTTGTTGGTTGCCTATTGATCTCTCTCCACAAAACAAGATTTCTGATAGTTATGAGAAATATGCGAAGGTTCTGTCAGTTTAGAAGGAAGAAAGTAGCAGTGCTGAACTCCAAGATATGAACTTCCTCCTTTTGTTATCAGTCTATGCTTTAGCAATACCTCATTCCCTCCTCCCATGTTCCAATCTCATGTCCATATGTCGACTACAACCAACAGTACCAATTATCTGCTTCAAATATTTAAATATGTTGTCTTTTGCAACAAGTCTTAAATTTCAGTGTGCTCATTTGTTTGGAGATGCGAGCGTACATCCCAAATCTTCTTTTTGTAAGATACGTGAATAAACTCCTTTTGAACGCTTACACGTATTTTCTCATACTAAATTACCTTAAGCTACGAAACTTTAGAACAAGGAATAACTGGAACAGGTAACAATGTGTATCTATATATATAAAGATGAATGTATGTATGTTTTTTCTTCATACAAATCCACAGTTTTCATCCGATCTCGATGAAATTTTGCACACTTATCCTTTGAAACAAGGAGAAAAATACTGTCTACATTTGGTTGAAAAATTATCTGTATAAATAGTACATGTTGTCTTATAATTTCGAAATATTACTGAACGGCGATAGACAGACGAGTTGCATATGGAGGTCTCAGTACTATTTTTCCGTGTAGTGGTCAGCTAGCTCAGTGATTAAAGCGGTTGATCGCTAATGTTTGGGTCATGGTCTCCGGTTCAAGTCCCCGTGGAGACTATGGTTTATAAAAATTGTTTTTAATCGTAAGAGTCATGCCTGAGCCGTCCGTTATTCCGATTGAATGTTAAACTGTATATATCACGAAGTTAGGGGTGCAATGCGAGGCAATTCGTTGGTAGTCTTGCAATGCTGTAGATGTACACTTTTTTACGTTTTATTAATCCCTCAGGGGTGATTCGCAGTCAGTGTGCGTGTCATCTGCAGTAATATATATATATATATATATATATATATATATATATATATAAAGATGAATGTAAGTATATATGTTTGTTTGTTCTTCATACAAATCCACAGTTTTCATCCGATCTCGATGAAATTTTGCACACTTATCCTTTGAAACAAGGAGAAAAATACTGTCTGCATTTGGCTGAAAAATTATCTGTATAAATAATACATGTAATCTAATAATTTTGAAAAATTACTAAACGGCGATAGACAGACGCGTTGGATATGTAGGTCTGTGTACTATGTTTTTCGTGTAGTGGTCAGGTAGATCAGTGCTAAAAGTGCTTGCTTACTAATGTTTGGGTCTTGGTCTCCAGTTCAAATCTCCGCGGAGACTAACATTTTTAAAAATTGTTTTTGATCGTAAGAGTCACCCCTGGACTGTCGGTTATTCGGATTGAATGTTAAACTATTGATATCAGAAAGTTAGTGGTGCAAGGCGAAGCAAATCGTAGGTAGTCTTCCAATGCTGTAGGTGTACACTTTTTACGTTATATTGATCCGTCAGGGGTGATTCGCAGTCAGTGTGTGTGTGATCTGAAGTAATCTATATACATAATTAGTATTTGTTGTTTAATAATACGCCATTACAACTGTTGGGTATTGTTTTTTTAATTTATTTCGTATTATTAAACAACAAATACTAATTTTCAAAGCAACTGTAGAAGAAATGGCCTACAATAATCAAATATATACATAATGACGAATGTATGTATAGTTGTTTGTTGGTTTGTTTGTTATTGATAAAAATTCACAGTTTTCATCCGATCTCGATGAAACTTTACACAATTATCCTTTGAAACAAGGAGAAAAATACTGTATACACTTGGTTGAAAAATTATCTGTATAAATAATGCATGTTGTCTAATAATTTCGAAAAATTACTGAACGGCGGTAGACAGACGCGTTGGATATGGAGGTCTCTGTACTGTTGTTCCGTGTAGTTGTCAGGTAGCTCATTGCTTGCTCACTAATGTTTTGGAGGGTGGTTTCCGGTTCAAATCTCCGAGGAGGATAAGGTTTTTAAATATTGTTTTTGTTCGTAAGAGTCACTCCTGGGCCGTCGGTTATTCGGATTGAATGTTAAACAGTAGACATCACAAAGTTAGGGGTTCAATCCGAGGCAAATCGTAGGTAGTCTTGCAATACTGTAGGTGTACACTTTTTTACGTTATATTGATCCATCAGGGGATGATTCGTAGTCAGTGTGTGTGTGATCTGCAGTTGTAATACTATAAATGCGGAAGTAAGTCTCTGTCTTATGTTACGTTTTGACTAACTAAATGCCTTATACCGATATTGACGGAATTTGACAAGATAATATGTAGGGAGAGCACAGGACATTTTTTTTTTTTTTTTTCGTAATGATTAAGAGTCGTAGTGCACGAAATTTTGAGAACTTATTGAATAGTGACGGAGAGACGGATGTGTGTATTAGTCTGTAATGTTACGTCGCTTGCTCAAGATATGCTTCTCGTGCATTAATGTATATAAATTTAGTTTAGAGAAAAAACGTATTATTTAGCATAGATGTCGATTTTCTCTAGTCCTATTAGCTTTGTGTCTGCTTGAATGTTCACTGGCACCAATTTTTTTTTTTTTTAAATCCAGGTGGTGTAATGGTTAGCGTTCTCGTCCTCGGCATTCCGCAGGACGCCAATTTCGAATCCCCGTCCGGGCATCCAGATTTGGGTTTTCCATGGTTTCCCAAATCACTCCAGGCAAATGCCGGGATGCTTCCTTCAAAAGGCCATGGCTGAATTCCTTCCATTCCTTGGCCCCCATCCTTTCCCGTCTCTAAGACCTCGATGTTAAGAGACGTTAAGCAGTTAAAAAAAACCTTCTATTTTTGACATGCCTTGCGGGCGTAAACTGGGCTAAGTTGTAGCTCTAGGCAGAGCACGAGCAGCTTAAGTTATTAGAACCCAAGAATCGGATGCTTAATGCTGAAGAAAGAAGAAAAGTCCAATGCTGAAATAAAGCTGCCCTTAGTTAACACCCCGCACCCCCCCCCCCCACACACTCACACATCCCTTCACATTCGTTTCTTTTCTGTTTTTAAGTATGTTGGATATTGATTCTCTTCAAGAGACAGGTTCGGATGGTAGAATGATATAGTGATGGGTTTCCGGTCATATTATGCCGACTCGTTGTTGTTTGGCACCAATCTTTCGCTACCTAACAACTTTTTATAATCAATTCTGGCAAAGAAATTCTTAATCGACGCGTAAGAATGTCGCGGGTATCAGCTAATTTATGATAAATATATCTACAAAACGTGAAGGATGAAGTAGTAGATAGAACTTCACGTTTCTTTCCTACTTGTGGGGATTTTTGTCTGCTATTAACAATACCCACGATTTTCATCTCGGTCTCTTTTAATATCTGAAATATTCTGTTCTGTACTAGACAAAGATAGTGTTTCGTTAAGTATTATGTCTTCGTATGTGATTAATAATCACAGGTTAGTTGATTTGGCGAGGCAAAGGAACGTTTTAAATTGAATTTAGTTTGCTTATAGCAGATAATAGTAACTATTAGCTTAGATTACGTTAAAATGGACCTGATCCCATAAGCTTTCCCCCAGGGGTATGGGCCTTCCTCTAGGGAGACAGTTTGGCGTACCCGGGGGTCCCGAGCCCCCAAACGTCCTTCTTGTATCCACTACGGGTACGGGCTAGGCGCTGGGGGAAATTTTCTCCCTACTGGGGGAAGCGACTGGTTGATTGATGGGCTGGAGGTACTGTTATAATATATCTTTGAATTGTGATGATTGGCAAAATAAGAAACCAATGGTGCCGATCTTATACTTGTTGCGTCTACCTAGAGAGGGGATATTGCTGGTCGTCGGAATTGGGTCCCTGTAGGGGGCGTGTTGTTACCGCCTCTGCCGCCTCCGGGACTCATGCTCGGTGACCACAGTCCCGTGGCTCCTGGTCTTCGAGCTGGGGGTTCAGAGAAGTCGCGTCCTCTGCCGGACGGAAGGCTTTTGGGTAGTCAAGCTGCACTTGGCGCACTACGGTGTTGGCCGCAGTTCAAGACACTGAGCAACCTTGCCCTGACTGCTCCAGTGTTGAGTGTGTCCTGGTGAGCGAAGACCAAGCACTCCAGAGGCTTAGTGCACCAGTCCTGCAAGCGCAGCATAACCCCCCGGAGTCGAATGAATGGGTCAGTAACAAGATCTTGGGGACTGTTCTTGGTTGCGGTTCGCCGTCTCTGGGTTCGGTCCCTGGGCTCAGGGGTAGCATCCCTGCTGGTGGGAGCTGTCTCTAATGCTGCCATAGTAGGTCCACTATATAAGTGTGGACTGGTAGTGTACCTGGGGTGGGACAGCATTCACTCTGTGAACGTTGTAGAGACCTTCGGGCCTCTGCAGCTGGACAGTGCGCTACGACGGTACTCTGTGTAACATGGACGAGGGCGTGGGAACCCGAGCTTGTACAGGACACGTGTGTCAGGCGGATGCGGGGGAAAGCGCACTATGAGCGCGCTCTAGTAGGGGAAGCTGCGTATACGATACGTTCGGTCGGCTTGCGTGGTGGATCATGCGAGGGGCACTCCTGCGCGGCGCCCGGTCGCTAGGGCTTCCACCCACCCTGCGAGATTCGGGTGGGACAGGGTGTTCAGCGCAGGAACCACAGAGAGGCTTATGCTATACGGCCAGGTTTTGGAAGGGTCTTCGGTCTGGTTCGTGGCGGACGCCACCTCCGCGTTGGTTCCCCGTGGGCACCCATAAGGGGTGGCGAAAGGCGCCTTTCCTCACCGTCCCTGCTGTAAGGGTGGGTAATTCTGAAGAGCCCAGTTCCACGGCAGGGGGCGTATTGAAGTAGTATGATAGAGTGGGTTGGGGTGGCGCGGGAGGGCTTCGGCTCAGGTACCCCTTCGCTTTTCCAACACCTCAACAAGGTGGACCAAACATCTGTACTTGTGATCCCATAAGATGCCCGGTCGCTGCTGCTTCCACCATGCTCTGACGGACACAGGTGGGGCCGGGTTGCCCCGGGACAAACAGAGAGGCTCGCTAAACGACCAGTCCTTGGAAGAGACTTCGGCCTGGTTCGTGCTGGCGCTACGTCCGCGTCATTCCCCGTGGGCACCCGCAAGGGGTGGCGAAATGCGTAATGCGTCTCCGTCTCCACTGGAGTCGTGGAAATTTCTGTCACAACGCTGGATTATTCGGAAGAGTCCAATCCCAAGGCGGGAGCGTAGTGAAGTTGTATGATAGCATGGTGTGGTTGGGGTGGCGGGGGAGGTCTCCGGCTTAGGTATCGCACAACACCTCAACCGGATCGGTAGATCAAACATCTGTACGCATGTTGCATGTGATAGAAGTATACCTTAATACACTGAAGAGCCAAATAAACTGGTAGACCTGCCTAATATCGTTTTGGACGCGCTCCCCCCCTCCCGAGCACGCAGAAGTGTCTCAACACGACGTGGCATGGACTCGACTAATGTCTGAGGTAGAGATGGAGGGAATTGACACCATGCATCCTGCAGGGCTCTCCATAAATCCGTAAGAGTAAGAGGGGGTGGAGATCTCTTCTGAACGGCACGTTGCAAGGAATCCCACATATGCTCAATATTTTTCATGTCTGGGGAGTTTGATGGCCAATGGAGGTGTTTAAATTTAGAAGTTACTGGAGCCACTCTGTAGTAATTCTGGACATATGGGGTGTCCCATTGTCCTGCTGGAATTGCCCAAGTCCTTTGGAATGCTCAGTGGACATGAATGTATGCAGGTGATCAGCCAGGATGCGCACGTACGTTCTGTCATAGTCGTATCTAGACTTATCAGTGGTCCCATGTTACTCCAACTCCACACGCCCCACACCATTACAGAGCCTCCAGCAGCTTGAACAGTCTCCTGCTGACATGCGGGGTCAATGAATTGATGAGGTTGTCTCCATACTCGTACACTTCCATCCGCTCGATACAATTGGAAACGAAACTCGTCAGACCAGGCAACATGTTTCCAGTCATCAACAGTCCAATGGCGGTGTTGACGGGCCCAGGCGAGGTGTAAAGCCTTGTGTCGTGCACTCAGCAAGGGTACACGAGTGGGCCTTCGGCTCCGAAATCCCAGATCAATGGTGTTACGTTGAATGGTTCGCACGCTGACACTTGTTGATGGCCCAGAATTGAAATCCGCAGCAATTTGCGGAAGGGTTCCACTTCTGTCACGTTGAAAGATTCTCTTCAGTCGTCGTTTCGGCCACAGCGATGTCGGATATTCGATGTTTTACCGGATTCCTGATGCACTCGTGAAATGGATGTACGGGAAATTCCCCAACTCATCGCTATCTTGGAGATGCTGTGTCCCATCTCTCGTGCACCGAATATAACACCACGTTCAAACTTACTTAAATGTGATAACTTGCTATTGTAGCAGCAGCAACCAAGCTTACGCCTGCGCCGGACACCTGTTGTTTTATATAGCCGTTGCCTACCGCAGCGCCGTACTCTTAGTGTTTACGTATCTCTGTGTTTGCATAACATTCCTATACCAATTTCTTTGGCTCTTCAGTATATAAACCAATACATCACTGTAGATAATTTCTCTGAAAGTAAAACATAAAATGAAAATATTACAGTATACCAACTAAAATATACTAATAAACCGATGTCTAAAATAAGTTCGTGTAACACTGAAAACAATAACAAGCAGCAAAAATATTTGCTTTTTATGTTTGTGTTATGCCTGTGTATGACATCGGTGTATTACTAATAATACGAGTATTTATACATTTCTTTCAACTACTGCATGTCTTTTTGCTAACATAATTTCGACAGATGAGTGACACAGAATTTTAGTGACTAATATGCAATTTTCCAATATCAGATAACGGTTCTATCACAAATTTGCTACTGGATATTTCGTTCTGTATATTTCTAGTAAAAATGCAAATATACAGTCCGGTATCGATTAAGAAATGAGAGAAAGGGGAGGATGAAATTATGGAATGGAATGACGTCGTACTATCCTCGTGGAAAGAACCTGGTGGGTGAGCGATATCGCTCTGCCCTGTCAATCGAGAGGACGCAGATTCGAATCCCCGCCCGGCCACCCATATTTCAATTCCCAATGGTTTCCTGAAATCACTCCAGGCTAATGCCAGGATGGTTCCTTCAAAAGTCCATCTACGAATTCCTTCCCGTAAGTCCTTTCCATCCTCTAGTGACCTCGACGTCAAGGAGATGTAAGGAGCAAAAAAAGAGAAAAAGGAAGTAAACAAAAAAGTTTAATCTTGCGAAAACTGTAAACAATTCCAAATTATTTTCTAAATATTGTCCAACCTACACTCTAGTATGAAGTATGAACCTTTATTTTGTTACAGGTGCTGGGTGTTCTGGCCTCGAACAACGGAGGATACTGGTACGAATTTTTTTCGTCCATCCAGATTTGGGTTTTTCAAGGTTCCCCTAATCACTCCAGGAGAATGCTGTGATTGTTCCTTCAAACGGCCATGGCCGAATTCCTTCCCGTCCCTAGCCTCCAGTCCTTTCCCGTCTGTAATGACCTCGACGTCGACAAGGCGTAAAGCCATAAAAAAACAGGCGCCGGACCCGGGTGAGCTGTACGTTTGTTCTGAAATGGAGAAGAAAGAAATCCGTGCTGTGATTCAGTTTCGTGTAAGAAAGAAATGTTAACAAAAAACAATCATGACCATATGATTCATGACGGATCCCCTGCTTGGAGCACTGTTGAAAAGTAGACATCTCAGTTTAAACGAGGGAGACTAAATATGACCCTTGCCCAGTAAGACAATGGAGACCATCATAAAGGAAATAATTTCTTAGTGACAGACAGTAGGCTAACAAAAGGCAGGAAATTTCAGGCTTTCCAAGAACAGGCGATCGAATTCTGAAAGAGTATCAATGCATTAAAACGTATTCCGCCCGTTGGATGCTGAAATGTTTGATCAGCAGATGAAAAGAAGTACCTGGCGTGGTGGATGAGCGGTAACGCATTCGGGAGGACGCGGGTTGGAATCCCTGACCGGCAGTACAGACTTTGATTTTCCATGGTTACTCCAAATCACTCCAGGTGAATGCCGAGATGGTTTATCAAAATGGCAGATCTGAATTCCCTCCAGTTCATTGTCACCAATCCTTTCCCCTCCTCTAAAGGTATCGAAATCGATGAGGCGTAAAGCAAGTTGGGGACTGCCGACAGAAGTGAAAACTTAAAACTATGAATATCTTACTTATAGTGTAGCAAGATGACGAGTATGGGTCATCTCCAACTTATTTAAATTAATTATTATTGAGTTTAGTATCACTAAACATGTGAAAGAATGAAAATTCATTGATATTGCTGGAGGCAGGAAGTCGCAGGCAGATAAGAGATTTCTGTTAGCGTGAGAGGTGTCTGACTTAAGCAGGATGTGGCTGTCGTGTCAGGTATAGCGAGAAAAAAGTGGGAGCTTATCACTAGCGAGGCGACAGTAATACCGGTGAGTAAGGACGGCCACTGGAATTTTTGCAGAATGACTTCTTGGATGGGCCGTTCGCTCGGTGTATCGTGGTAAGAATTTTTCCTACGCGTCCTCCCGAGGAATACCGAAATCACCCGAAGACTGTTAGCAAATGAGAAGCAAATCCTTTCGCCAGCAAAGCAGGGAGACTTTTGCGAAACTAATCCGGTGTGTTTATTTCCTCACATGATTGTAAATTTCATAAATTTTTTCTTTTCGTGATACATGCCGAGGAGAAAATGCGCGTCGACTATCGAAGAAGAGGAGAGGGACCTTCTTCGTGAGCGAGGGACTTCACTTCGTGCAGGACGACTGCACTGGCCACTACTTGCCAGATGAATCCTGGTGATTCCGTTCTGGAGGTTTGGATGACTTAGCTCGATTTTATTTATTTATCAATCTTGTTTCGTGGATCCCTGCTGAGGAAGAACCTCTGGGATGTGAAACATGTCATGGTTAATATACATACATACAATATGAGTCATAATCATAGTAAAAACAATTATATGTTACAAAGAAAAATAAAGAGAATAAAATAAACATAAATTTTTACAACTGAGTTTTGCAAAAGTCATATTGAATACAATTAATTATTTTGTTCAAATTCTTGAATGGAGTAGAAGGAGTTGCCAATAAGATAATCTCTCAGTTTTTCTTTAAATATATCTTTATTTTCTGCAAACTGTTTTATACCCTTGGAAAGTTTATTAAACAGATGTATACCAGAATAATTAACTCCTCTTTGTACTAATTACAGAGATGTTTGTGCAAGTTATTTCTGCTTCTTGTATTGAAATTGTGTACCTTTGAATTAGAAGTAAACAGGTTAAAATGATCTATGACAAAGCACATTAGAGAATATATATACTGAGAAATCATTGTAAGAACATTGAGTTTTTTAAAAAGTTGTCTGCAAGAAGATCTTGGTTTTACCCTACACAACATCCTAATAGCTCTTTCCTGTGCTATGAAAACTTTTTTACTTTGTGAAGAGTTTCACCAAAAAATTATGCCATATGACATTACTGAATGAAAATATGAGGAGTAAACCTGTTTCGTTAATTCTAGATCTGCTGTTAGAGAAAGTGTTCGTATTGCAAACGTGGCACTACTTAACTTCTTCAGTAGTAAAGTGATATGATGATGCCAACAGAGTTTATCTATTTTAATACCAAGGAAATTTATACTCTTTGTATCTAATATTGTTTTATTTTTATAGCTTACTTGTAAATCTGGCTGTGCATAATTTTTTGTTTTAAACCTAAAATAATGTGTTTTTTCAAAATTTAATTTTAATGAATTTGCCTTAAACCTGTTTGCTACTTCACTAAGTACTTCATTTACATTAAATTCTAGATTGCTGTTTGGTGTTTTTCTCACAGTCAGGTTAGTGTCATCTGCAAATAAAACACTCTTAACTTTGTCAAATAAGTTTCCAGGAAGGTCATTGATGTACAACAAAAAGAGGAGGGGTCCTAGTACAGAACCTTGTGGAATTCCATGTTTTATTTTCTCCCAGTCTGATGAAGCATCTTTACTTATTTTAGGATCAAAAATGGAAACTTTTGCATTCGACTTTCCGTGTATGATTTAAACAATTTACATGCAATTCCATAAATACCATAGTATTCCATTTTCTTCAAAATTAATTCATGATTTACACAGTCAAATGCTTTTGCAAGATCACAAAATATTCCTACAGGGCTCATTTTGTTATTCAGTTCCTCAAATGTGTTATTTAAAAATTAATATATAGCCATTTCTATAGATGATCCTTTTTGGAACCCAAATTGTGATTTAGTGAGTATATTATTTTGGTTAACATGTTTTATTACTCTACAATACATGACTTTTTCAAAAATCTTTGAGAATCCGGAAAGTAATGAAATGGGACGATAGTTATCTACACATGTCGATTCTCCTTTTTTAAACAACGGTTTTACAACTGCATATTTTAGTCTATTTGGAAACACACCTTGCATTAACGATTCATTACAAATGTGGGCAAGTACACGATCGATACAATCTGAACATCTTTTCAGTAATTTACATGAAATATTGTCATAGGTATCACATATGCCTGCTGACGTGGCGAGTGCTTTGCAGTACCTCGGGCAGTTGATAGCGCTCTTGTAACGACGCTTCGTGCAGCCTGACAAACAAGGTAATTATTCGTCCTCTAAACAGTGTGTACTCCAACGAATCATTGAGACAGCCCTTTAATGGTCTGATGAGTGAGGGTTTTTGTGCCGCCGGACATAAATTTCTGAGCTAGTTGTATCTAAAAGCTGAGTCTTTTTTGTTTTCTTTTTCTATATTGAATTGAAAGACAGAATTCCATGTTTGGAAACATTCAATAATTATTCTTTGTGGGAACAAATTCATTCCCTAGCGCTCTATAATTCCAGTCAAATTTGATGTTTACTTGTTATTACTGTAAAAACAAGAATCGCTCTCAATATGCATAAGAGATTTTTTGCTTCAGTTGCATATGAAATTTTTAAATCTTTGTAAAGTTCATGTACATGTATTACAATTTAGTAGCTTCATTTAACGATAATCGTTTGTTTGCCTTTTTGCAACTGTAAGACAAGGTATTGTGTTGAATTTAATTTTGCGGAGACAGATGTTTAAGGTCAACGATAAATATACCTCTGTCTGTAAGCATACATGATTAACAAATAAATTTTAATATTTTAGGCACATTTTCAATTCTTAAAAACAGGAGTAATGGTTTCGCCTCTGTTTCCAGAAAGTAATATATTTATTTTTCAGAAGACAGTGGATTGACCTCAGTGGTAGGTAAATTAATGGAAAGATTGATATGCAACCACATCAGAAATGTATGTGAGGAACGTAAGTGGTTTTCAAGTAGGCAATATGGGTTCAGGCAAGGATATTCATGCGAATCTCAGTCGGTGGGATATATGCAAGATATTTCAGATGAAATGTACAAGGGAGGCCAAATTGATAGTGTAGCACTAGATCTGTCATATGCGTTTGACAGAGTAAGCCACAAAATGGTAGTAAATAAGGTAAAAACTATTGGAGTGGATGAGAAAGTGATTTGCTGGGTAGAAGAATTTTTAAAAGGTAGAAAACAGAAAGTTATGGTAGGAAATGCGGTATCAAAGGAAGTGGTAAGTAAAAATGGGAGTACCGCAGGGTAGCGTATTGGGACCATTGCTATTCATTATTCTAATGAATAATTGTATTGATTGTTTACTATCTGAAATTAGATTGTTTGCAGATGACATAATGCTATATAAAAGGATCAAAACGATAGAGGACTGTAAACAGTTGCAGGGTTATCTGGACAGGATATCTAGTTGGGTTGGTAAACATGGGATGAAGATAAATGCAAAGAAGAGTCAGCTAATTAGATTCACAAATAAAAAACAAAAGGTTAATTATGAATATAAGGTGGGGAAAGAATTGCTTGCTGAAGACTTGAAATGTAAATATCTTGGCATTAATTTGATAACAAGCTTAACTGGGCAGGACACATTGGACAGGTGGTAGGAAAAGGTTTCAAAAGTCCTGCACTTGTTGGAGAGAGTGATGAGGGGATACACGAGAGAAGTAAAGGAATTGGGTTACAAAACTTTGGTCAGACCATTGCTCGAATATGGTAGTGTAGTATGGGACCCACATTTTGAGTATCAAATAGAGGAGTTGGAGAAGGTGCAAAGAAGGGCTGCTAGATTTGTTCTGTGAAATTATCGCAGAATGCAATCAGTGACGGATATGATAAAGGAGCTGCAATGGGATTCATTGCAAGACAGGAGGAGAATGAGGATGGTGATGGGAGTGTACAGGGCGAATACTGCCGATGAGGCATGGAAAGATATTGCAGTAGGTATGAAAAGTAGTGCATGGAAGGGAAAAGATGACCATGACCACATGCTGGCACTCGATTTCAGGCACAAGGGTGTGGGAAGATTTATCTTTTTTAGGTAAGGTTGTCATGGATTGGAATGAAAACGTTAAAAGAATTTAAAGTTAAAATTTGTAGAGGGCAAATGTAGGTGGGTGCAGGATAGGGGGAAGTTGGGTGTGTAGGAAAATTGCCACCGGAGCGTGTGCTCCATTGCAATTAAATTAAATTTTAAAAAATATATTACGAACAAAACAGCGTCAATTTGCAAAGGTGGTGATTTAAAATAATGCAAGGTAAGCAATTAATTTCCCCCAACCGACCAATCCACTACGATAGCTACACATATATTAAATAACAGTAATTCTGTGTGGTCGTTTATATTGGCTGCGCGTTTCGCACCTGTCGTAGCTTTATTAGTGTAACCCGGCAATCCTACCAGGTGCACGGGACCTACAGTTTAACGTGGAATCCGAACCATGGAAGCGTACTGACGTACCTCACATTACACATCAAGTTGTGCCAGAGGTGAAGGTCGTATTAAGGGCTATAAAGATCCCCTCTGAGGCAGGGATTCGAACCTGGACCTTTCGTTCCCAAGTCAGACAGCAACTGAGCCACAATACAGCAACAGGTATACTGTTAACATTAGCATGTCGGTGACGCGAACTCATGAGATTTTACCCACCTAAAAATCGCACCTAATTTTTTTTAACTGCTTTACAAGTCTCTCAACAGCGCGGTCTTTAGAGACGGGAAAGGATGGGGGGAAAGGAATGGGAAGGAATTAGGCCATGGCCTTTTTAAGGAAGCATCCCGGCATTTGCCTGGAGTGATTTGGGAAACCATGGAAAACCCAAATCTGGATGCCCGGACTGGGATTCCAACCGCCGTCCTCCCGAATGCGAGGCCAGAACGCTAACCGTTAAACCACCATCCTCGGTCACACATAAAGAAGTTTTCATTTCAAAAACTAAAAATCTAACTTAGTCCACAATCCAAAGGTAAGTCGAATTTTCCAGGAGTTGTACAAAGCAATTTGGTCAGAGGCAGGAAGGCCAATTTCTTTCCTCAGGGGCCTACGGTTTAACTTTTTTTATTTTTTTATTTATTTTGTTTACTGCTTTACGTCTCTCAACAGCGAGGTCTTTAGAGACGGGAGGCAAGGATGGGGGCAAGGAATGGGAAGGAATTCGGCCATGGCCTTTTGAAGGAAGCATCCCGGCATTTGCCTGGAGTGATTTGGGAAACCATGGAAAACCCAAATCTGGATGCCAGGACGGGGATTCGAACAGCCGTCCTCCCGAATGCGAGGCGAGAACGCTAACCGTTACACCACCACGCTCGGTGCGGTTTAAGGTGGAATCAGAACGACGGAATGTAAATGCAACTCCTAAAAATTCCTGTTTACCACGGGATTTGAACCCCCGACCGGAGACGGACACTTTCAGAAGTAAGCGTCTTAACCGCTGAGCTACCAGACCGCCTTGGTTTGAAGTATACGTGTGCTAAGTACTATCAAAATCGGATAAAATCTGTGGGTTTGTATGAACAACGTTGACAGTAATTAAGGTGAGGAGGAATGGATGGAGGAGAGAGTTAGATTTTTGTTAGTCAAACGTAAACAGTGTTTTTCTATTTGTTTTGAAGTATAATTATGCAAATTTCCATCAAAATCGGATAAAAACTGTGATTTTTTTAAAGAACATTGGCAAAAAATACCTAAAGAAATATTGACTTTTATATATTAGATAGAAATATAATCTATACTTTCATTGCTGTCCAAGCGAAACACATCATACTTATAGCTACAGATATACTGTTAACATTAGCATGTTGTTGACGCGATCTCATAAGATTTTACCCATCCTAAACACTTCGGACGCACATATCATACTCGCAAAACGTCATAGCATTTCGCGAACTCATAGATATATCGCCTAACACACCTGTAGAAGTTTTCCCTTAGAAAAAAAAAGAAGAGTAAGAGACCTGGGACCAACAATCAATGCAATGTACGGCACTCCAGGTCTTCCGCGCCAAAGAAGTTCAAGGCAGGAAAATAGATGATAGTTGTTTTTTGGAGTTTATGGGGCGCGCTGCTTCTAGATTTCCTGGAAAGGGAAAATCTAAAACATGAATACATTATGCTAACCTGGTGATGCAATTGCGAGCAGCTGTAAAGAAAAGGGCAGAAGAAATTTTCTGATAGATGCTGATTCATCAGCACAATGCTCCCAGTTATAAATCTCTCTTTGCCATGGCTGCAATTGATTATTGACATAGCACCATCCGTACGCGAAGCAATGCCAAGAAATAGATAATTGATTAGTGCGGGTCTCCATTACTCAGGATTTCTCAGATTTTCACCTATTACCGTACAGTAAAAATTTTCTGTCCGATACCCATTTCGAGTTCGATGATGACATCATATGTTACGTCACCTCATTTTCTTGACAACATTAAGAAATCATTTTACCGAGCGTGGTGGTGTAACGGCTAGCGTTCTGGCCCCGCATTCGGGAGGACGGTGGTTTGAATCCCCGTCCGGGCATCCAGATTTGGTTTTTCCATGTTTTCCCAAATCACTCCAGGCAAATGCCGGGATGCTTCCTTCAAAATGCCATGGCCGAATTCCTTCCCATTCCTTGCCACCCCATCCTATCCCGTCTCTAAAGACCTCGCTGTTGAGAGACATTAAGCAGTTAAAAAAAAAAAATTATTTTATGAGGATGGCTGAAAAGCCTCGAACGCCGTTGGACGATGTTTGTGCAGGGACTATGTTGAAAAATACTGTCATGTGGATCAATGTCTGCCACGAACCTTATTGCTAACACTAAGAATTATTTCTAGTTTTTTGTATGTAGATATTTAACGTCTCTGTTTCTGAAACCAATAGGCGGATATCGTTGAATGGTCTGGTGGCTCAGTGGTAATGGCGCCTGACTGGAGATCGAAGAGTCTTCGGTTCGAATCCTGGTTTCGGATTGGATATCTAAAGGCACTTAACCCGACCTCCACCTCTGGCACAGCTTGCTGTGTAATGTGAAGTACAACAGAACGCTTCCGTGATTTGGATTCCACGTTAACTTGTCGGTCCCGCAGACTCGGTATGATTACTAGGTTAAGATAGCGGCTACGGTAGAGGCTAATTGCGCAGACGGTAAGAAGCTATTTCTATCGGTCTTTAGGGCCCCACAAAATTATTATTCTGAATATCGTTGATATTTAGATTTTTATAAATAAAATGCCGCCTACGAACAACTGCTGTTTTTAATACCACAAGGGCGACATGCGTCTGGGGAACAAAATAAAATTAAGAACAGTGGTTGTTTGTAGATGTAATTTTATTTATAAAAATCTATAGATCAGCAACTTCGGAATATGGCTTACAACCAGATTTCTATGTTTTCCTATTGTAAAATACCTTTTCTTGCCGTTATTTAGCCAGCTTTACCCTCATGCACTGCCAACATATTCGGGAATCGAACCCAGTACCTACTATTGCAATTCCAAAAGTTGTTTCCAATTTCAAACAGTGATTGTTTTCCTACCAATAAAAATTATTAACCGTTGAATGATGTTATGAAATTAAATTTCCCTCTTCCCGTGGACAATTCAAACCACACAATAGGCCACGTTTTTTATTCAATATTGCCAGAATCAATTACAGCCACAGAGGTAATAAAGTCAATTTACATTGCACAACACTAATGGATAACCAATGTAAACTTACTTGCGTGTGGTGTGTGTGTTGTTATTCAACAGTTATAATAAAAGGTTTTAGAAGCTTACATTAAAAGAAGAATCTTTTTCTACATCTTTCGTAGAATGGAATGCAGGACACATAACTAAAATAATCCAAAAGTGAACGTTTGTAGATTATACACCTTCTAGCATATACCCCAATGAGAAAAGGTTTTGGCATCTCGCGTGTCAGTAATGCAATCTTTGAGATAGCGGCTTCCGAAATCTTTATAAAATAGATTCTCCTGTTCCCGGTTGTCCCAGTTTTCTGCGTACAAAGAAACAATTGCGTCCTTCTTATTGGTACTGTTCTAAACTTTTTCATTATATTGTTAGTTATCAGATTATAATTTTCATCTAAAATTATCATCCTTTTAGTTGATTTTCCTACTTTACATGATATCATATGACACCTTTCTTCTTCTTGAAACATCGTGTAGCCACTAAAGTTTCAATAAAAAAAAAGCACTGGTAACAATGTTTTGTTGTAATTACGTACGTGCAACAGTGTAAAGTGCGGTTATTGTGCATACTGAGTCACGAAATTGATGTAAAAGAAACAGCAATAAAACTATGTGTGTTTGTAAGTGAACGAAGTTCTACAACTTTCTAATAAATTGGGATGTTTATAAAAATGTTTCGTATAAATTAGTGACTGAAACAATGATATCTACTTAATAGTAATGTTCATTTAGTAACTAAATGTTTGTATAAAGTACTGGTCATACGAAAAGCCGCAAATGTTTGAATGAAAAATGACGCTGAGAAAACAGTACATACGACATAGACATTTCTACTGGTATGATGTGTGTAAATTCCCTGTTTTTGAGCTTCTTATAGTTTTGATAAGGCTTTTCCACAATTACCTTGTGTAAACAAAAAAGAAATGTCTAGAGTCTTTCAGGTTTGGTAAAGAATAATTACGATATTTATGGTGTGATATATGACACTAATGTTTCGATTTATCATGAGATGGAAGAAAAAATTCAGGCGGAATTTTTCTGATCACTGCTTTAAACTTTCCGGCTAAATGAACAGACATTCTTGTCGGATAATAGTCTTCTATTTAACGTTTCGGTTGCAGGGACTAATCAACTTCTGATGATTTGTTCAACATCGACATACTAAATCAATGTAATTGTTGAGTGATTAAGGTGTCTGACTGCGGAGCGAAAGGTCCCAGGTTCGAATCCCTGTCTCGGCGGGGATTTTCATAGGTCCTTAACCCGACATTCATCTCTGGCACAGCTTGCTGTGTAATGTGAATTACGCTAGACGCTTCCATGGTTACGTATTCCACGTTATACTGTAGGTCCCCTGTGCCCGCTAGGATTTGCCGGGTTAGGTTAAGGCGGCTGCGACAGGGGCGGAATGCGCAGCCATTAGAAACCCTAGTCCCAGGATCATTACGACCACACGGAATTATTATTATTTAATTGCTAATAAACTGAGCCTGGCTTTCAGGGATAGGCAGGTTCAAGTCTTTATCCGGCCAACCGCATTTGGGTTTTGCATGGTTTCACCAAATTACTCCTGGCGAATGGTGAATGGTTCAATCAAAAGTCTATGGACGAATTCCTTACAGTTCCTTGACTCGATCCTGTCTCAGCTCTAATGACCTCGATGTCGACGAACCGTAAATCTCCCCTCTTCCCAATAAAATAAACTTTGTAAGACGCTCCAAACACTGTTCAGTAATATTCGTTCAAACAACTGCCTCTTTGATCTGCTTCTAGCATTGCTTTCATGCAAAACTTTGCCATGAGCAATTATTCTAATTATTCTTCTACTTACTTGAGCACATTGGATGAAAGTTAATCTCAATAGGGCCTATGGAATATTCCCTCTAACGCCACCCAGAATTTAGTTTTCACAGTTTCTCGAAATTTTAGGTGCCAGACTAGGTCTAAAACAGACTTGGCGTTTTGCACCGCGCGGCGGTCGAGTCGACGCATGGTCCAATGTAATTAAATGGGGCAAAACAGACGATGCCGCGCGGCGCCGCCTCGTCTGTTTTGAACTCGCGGCGTGGACGCGGCTCGGCGACACAGCCAACTGAAGAAACTAAACCAGAAATGGAGATTTTTTTCCCCTTTTTGTATCATTACACTTTAGTGTTCAAATGTAAAACACTTAATATGCCGTTACATTAAAAACACACAATGAAAATTCGAATTTAATTTTTTACTTTTCTTGAAATTATTTCCTGATTTTATATTATTTTAATAATACGCCTTTTTAGACCTCCAAATTTAATATTTTTCTATTGATCCAGCACCGAAACTTTATCTTAACTTTTAACTTAATCTGTACTTTTGAACCGTAATATAACCTAGAGTCTGATCGTTTCCTAAGAATGTGTCAATCCTATTTTTTATGACTAGCGTTCTCATATTTTTAATTCTAATAGGGAAAAATGAATTCACAACCACTGATGTCGTTTTTTCTTGTGCTGTTCCACCGGTACAGTAACCACAGAAGTATTTCACTCTCGTCTTCAATATCAATTGTTTTACAAAGAATTGAGTTATACGCGCCAAATCGACGGTCCACGGTTGTACTGTATTTCTGATGTGCGTTCTACCAGTAGGCGTAGCTAGGTTAACAAGGCCCCGGTGCAAAAAAAAAAAAAAAATTATATATATATATATATAATATATATATGATAGCTACGCCCCTGCTTACTGTATACTGTTGAAAAAATTACGCGAAGGTACTATATTTCAGGTGGGTGGATCAAAATTTTTGAAACACAAACTGATAACAAACAAATCCCTACTTTGCCAAATATGTGAAATCACATTACTGTATGATTACCTTTTGAGTGATGTAATGTACACACTTTGACAATAAATTTGGCCGCGCCGCTGAAAAATTCTATCACTCTTATTTTGTACAATACGACATCAATGTCATCCTAAGAAACAGTAACGCAATACTCGCTTGCCAGTATCTCTATATATATAAAAATCTCGTGTCACGATGTTTGTCCGTGATGAACTCCGAAACTACATAACCAATTTAGATGAAATTTGGCTTACTGTGTGTAATTTAGTCCAACTTAAAAGATAGGATAGTTTTTATCTGGATTATAGACCTCAATAATTACTATTTGCGAATTAAATGTTCATTAAATGTTTGTCATAGGACAATGCTTTGTAATATTTGTAAGCCACAAAGGCTAAGCTGTCTGCTGGCTCAGTGGTTAGGGCGTCTGACTCGAGATGAAAAGGTCCTCGGTTCGAATCTCTGTCTCGGCGGGGATTTTTATAGGAACTTAACCCGGCATTAACCTCCGGCGCAGCGTGCTGTGTAAGGTGAAATACGCCAGAACGGTACTGGGGTTCGGATTCGACGTTAAAATGTAGGTCCCCTGTACCAGCAGGATGGGCGGGCTAGGTAAAGGCGGCTACGACAGGGGCGGAATGCCCCAACCAGGAAAACCCAGGTCACATGAAATTATTATTATTATTATAGTTCCATAAGTATCTACCAGATGGGGATGTGTTAATTTATCGATACAAAACTTGGTTATCTATGCTGGGTAATTATCCAGTAGATCACGTTCTGTTACAATTTATTTATGCTACAGTTTATTCCTAACAGATGGTGGGGCGTTGCGTTCGATTTATTTATGCTACAGTCTATTCCACGCCATATGTGTGAGTTTCTTGAATTTTAATTGTGCTGTGTATTGTGTTATAATTATACTGTATTGTTGTTCATCATTTGTGTGGTATTATACTAACGACAAAGTAATTATACACATGAATACAACATTGAAGAAAACGTTACGATAAATTCGAATCGTGTAAGTATTCTCGCTAGCTTATCATTTTTCTTCTTCTTTTCGTTATGGTCAACTAGGGACCACGTGTCAGTTTCAGTTCCTCTCCTGTTATTTTTCCTTTCTTCCTCCCCAGTACTCCTTCATTATTGCACTCCTCTCTACCTTGGAATCCTGTCATATTCGAAGTCTGCTTACGAAAAAATTTTCTTTCCATACAGTTTCACTGATTTTATTTCGTTTAAAATCTTTCTAAACCTCTTGAAAGCCTGGTGTCATCCATGCTATAAATGTATCTAAAAAATATCATTCTTCTTTTTCTGATTCTTTCTGTTATTTTTTCAATGTTTTGATATATTTCCTCATTAGCTCTTAACTTCGATTTCCTTTATTTTTTAATGGACCCAAAAAATTCCGGTTTCACCACTGTATTATAGTGTCTTATTTTAAGAAAGGCACTTTTTTTTGTAATTCAAATATTTTCAGTGAAATGTCGCCAAAAAATCTAACCTCGACAATGCGTGTATTAGAGAGGCACGACGCAAACGTGTCAAGAGAGCTCATCAATCAGCAACACAAATCGCGGCAAGTAAGGAAGTTCAAAGAATCAGGACAGCTGAGCGTCGTATGCAAGAATCTCAAGAACAGCGTGATGAACGTCTGTGACAGAATATATCGAGAACAAAAGCGGCACGAGAAACAGCACATAGCTCCATTTAGAGAAAGAGAAGGAGAGAGAAATCAAATCCGCCATGCTTTAACACGTGTATCATTTGTTCGTCTTGCGTTAGAATATGCACAAGACATTGATTACTCTGCACAATCTAAAATTGCAATCGTTGCAATGGACAAAGTATGCCAATACTGTCAGGCGTTGAAATTCCGCAATGAAGCAGCCGGCATGTGTTGTGCATCAGGAAAAATTGTATTATTACCACTTCCCACTCCCCCAGAACCTTTGCAATCACTTCTTGCTGGCGAATCAAACGATTCGAAATTGTTTCTGCGCAAGACACGCAGATTCAATTCTTGCTTCCAGATGACGTCTTTTGGGGCAGCAAAATGGTCGTCATTTTGAAACTACATTCAAAATACAGGCCAGGTGTACCATGAGATTGGGTCGTTGATACCGATGCCAAACGATGATCCGAAGTTTCTCCAAATCTATTGGAAAATTGTGAGGAACGCGTGAAAACTAGGTGCCAGTATAATTTCATCGAACAAGCAGAAGAGAGAGCAATTGTGGTATTGTTGGAAATTTTTTTCGAAAATAATAATCAACTTATTCAATTGTTTAAAAGAGTGTCGCCCACAATTATCAAATTGTCATCAAAGTTGACAAATTACCATCAGGAGAACACGCTGGCAAGTTCAACGCACCAACCGTAGATGAAGTCGCAGTTTTTATGGTTGGTGACTCAGTTGATTAAAATCACACGTCGAGATAGCACTGTTAGCATAATTTAGAATCTACGCCGTTCGTATGACGCACTCCAGTATCCACTGATATTCTGGCAAGGGCAGGATGAATATCACATCAACATCAAACAGCGTGATCCAGTTGCTGGTAAATTTAAAATTCAACTATTTAATTCGTTATTTTATTAGTACAGTAGACCCGCGGTATTCCGACCAGGGGCCGGATTACAGCGGGCCTACTACATTGATTTCTTACTTTTTACTATTCAATTTATTATTTGTTTTCAGGTAATGAAAAGAAATAAAAAAAGTTACTTCAATGAAGTACTATTGCCCCCGATTGATGATTAGACGTAATTAGGATAACTATATCCTTCGGTATCGTCAACTGTGCCATCAATACGTCGTGGGTAAGTACGCCAGGATTGAAAACGAGCATTTGCGATTTATTCGATACAACCAGGCTAAATTACGATCGGAGGACTACATCCACTTACGAGATGCTGTTATCCGGCAATATTTATGACAATTTAAACGCCAGTGATATCGGTAATGCATTTATTTTACCTTCAAGCTACATCGGCGGTCCACGGAACATGCAGGAATATATACATGATGCGATGACTTATGGTCATTATGGTCGTCCAGATTTCTTTATTACAATTACATGTAATCCGAATTGGGAAGAAATCAAACTTTGCTATTACCAGGCCAACAATCAATGCATCGTCATGATGTCACGCCACGTGTGTTCAAACAAAAATTAAAATCATTGATTGATTTAATCGTAAAACATTCGGTTTTCGGTAACACACGTTGCTATCAGTATTTGATTGAGTGGAAAAAGCGAGGTTTGCCTCATTCTCACATTTTGACTTGGCTTGAAGTTAAAATCCGTCCAGAAGAAATTGATCAAATAATTTCAGTCGAAATTCCGGACCCATTAATTGATCAAGAATTGTTTGATATTGTTACCAGTCACATGATCCACGGACCGTGCGTTGCTTTTAACATGACATCGCCATGCATGGAAGGTGGAAAATGTAAGAACCGTATCCCAAAGGAATATACGAATGATACTA
Organism: Vandiemenella viatica; assembly: GCA_031002005.1. Lineage (NCBI taxonomy): Eukaryota > Metazoa > Arthropoda > Insecta > Orthoptera > Morabidae > Vandiemenella > Vandiemenella viatica. The sequence continues at coordinate 85,892,438 of CM061921.1, forward strand.
TTACGGATATCGACGGTTATCCGTTGTATCGCCGCAGAAACGCTGTGAATGGTGGCCAAACATTTACAATGCGAATGTCAAATTCTAGAAACCAAGTTGAAATTGACAATCAGTGGGTGGTATCATACTCACCATTGCTTTCAAAAACGTATAAGGCTCATATTAATGTCGAGTTTTGCAGTTCTGTAAAATCCATTAAGTACATTTGCAAATATGTTAATAAAGGCAGTGATTTGGCCGTATTTGAAGTTCAAAATGTAAATAAAAATGACGAAATAACACGATACCAAATAGGTAGATACATCAGCAGCAACGAAGCTATCTCGCATATTTTTAGTTTTCGCATCCATGAAAGAGACCCTTCTATCCAGCATCTTGCAATACATCTTGAAAACGGTTATCGTGTATATTTCACCGAAGAAAATATTTTCCAATGAGTACTTGAACTACCAGAAACGACAAACCACAAACTGCAGTGTTGCAAAAGAGTTCATTTATAATTTCGAATGAGTGTACTATGGCTCATAAACATTCACTTGATGCATTTCATAGAACTGTGCAAGATTTGAAAGCCAACGATAAACTTATCGGTGGTCCTGTCCTACTACTGTCTGGTGACTTCCGACAGACATTACTAGTGATTCCTCGCTCTTCTTTTGCCGATGAGATTAACGAATGTTTAAAACAATCGTTTTTATGGCGGAATGTCGAAACAATTTGATTTACCATGAACATGCAAGTACAGTTGCAAAATGATCCAACGGCACAAGTATTTTGTAAGCAATTGCTGGATATTGGAAAAGGTGAGAACTTCATCGAAATACACAATACATCAAATTGCCAGACAAATTCTGCACTGTTGTTCACTCAAAAATGAACTAACTCAGCGTGTGTTCCTGGATATATCAAATAATTACTTGGATCAGTAATCTTGCTATTTTGGCAGCAAAAAATGTCGATGTCAACGAAATCAACTTCCAGATACAACAGTTGTTGCCAGGTGATCTGATGTCTTTTAAATCAATAGACACCATTGAAGATGAAAATGAAGCCGTAAGTTTTCCAAATGAGTTTTAAACTCTTTTGATATAACAGGAATGCCGCCACACAATCTCCTGTTAAAGATTGGTTCACCGATTATTCTTCTTCGTAATTTGAATCCACCTAGATTATGCAACGGTACACGTTTGGTGATCAAAAGGATCACCAGAAATATTCTTGAAACATTATTTTGACTGGAATGTTTAAAGGAGAAATCGTCCTGTTGCCACGTATTCCAATGATACCGTCAGAAGCTCTAATACCATTTAATAGGCTTCAATTTCCGATTCGTTTGGCTTTCGCTATGACAATAAATAAGTCACAAGCCCAAACAATGTCCATTTGCGGCTTGGATTTGGAAAATACGTGTATCTCCCATTGGCAACTATATGTCGCCTGCTCACGTGTAGGGAAACCATCAAATCTATTTGTTTTAGCAAAAGACAGGCTAACCAAAAATATTGTGCACCAATTGCGCTTAGATAAAGTAAAATTATAAATTTTAATAATTTAAAATAATGAAAATAATTGTTAAAAATGTTATAAAATCAACTTCATAGACCTCATTTATAAAACTGAAATTTCAGTTTATATAAGTAAATAAAAAATAATTTATTTATTTATTTTTATAAATATCAATTTTTTATATATTTTCAATTAAGTAGTTTGTAATAAAATGTAAATTAAATTTTTTATGATCGTGTGTACTTAATTTCAACTCTCCGTAACTCTTTACCAATTACATTTGAATTTCCAAATCGACTAAAATGTTTTTGTTTTTATTAGTGAATATTAATTTGACTACTTTAGGAAGTTTAGAATAACATTAATCCAACGTACTATAATTACTAAGTCACAGCAACGTGTGACCGGGTCAGCTAGTTACATTACTGTTTCCTGCCAGATTGTGCAAAATAAGAGTGATAGAATTTTTCAGTGGCGGCGAAATTTATTGTCAAAGTGTGTATGTGTATCCTAACGCGCCTTTGTCTTGTTGCGTTGCGGACTGTTATGTTAATGTCGAAATTGACAACGTCAGACAAATGATTACTCATACAGCTGTCTTTGCTTCGTTTCTGTTTTGTTAGTTTTAACGTAGAGGTTGCTCTACCTTTTGATATTAAATTAAATTTTTAAGGAAAATGATGAAAGTGCGTCAATTTCAACTGAATTGGAAGTCACTGAGTGATGGTTTTATTAGTTTAGGAGAGGATTGTCCTACACATATTCAAAATATTTTGTAGATGAATAAAATTTATGGAAATACTAAAGTTAAATTCCTTTCGTATTTTGCGAGCCGTTTTTCATTCAACGTTCACAAAACTATTAAACAACGTGATGGTAATAAAGATGTGTGCCATACTATGTCAACTTTAAAATCAGCGCTAGAACAACGTGAAAGAAAGTTTTTTTTAGTTAAAAAGTGATAATATTAGAAATTTTCTATTATTCGTTGATAAATGCCTGGAATGATTTTTTATTAAATCAGTTGGTTATGCAGAATACAAAAATTTAAAACATGTTGTTTCATTATTTTGATGACTGTGAAACAATATTAAAAATTCTAAATTTACAAGAAAAAATGAATATGAAAATGGACGAAGTGTTCTTTGAAATAACAATATTAAAGGAAATCTAGTTAAAAGTAAGAGATTGTAGTGAGTTCACCGACAAAACTACAGGCCAAAAATTACAGCATAATTTAAATTTTATTTAAGGTTATTTCAGTCCTGTCTTTTATTCCCGCCCCGGCATTCAAAGAAAAGATATTTTCACTTATGAATTTGAAATGGCGAAAAGAGAGACGCAGAGCGAGTATCTCATTGATAACAAATGAGATTTTGATCTACATTAATTTAAAAATTAAATGCAGTAAAAAATATGACACTTTTACTGTAGACAAAAAATCGTTAAAAGCTTGCTATTTGAACGCCCTTGTGCAATACCGATAGTGCCGCCCCCTGTTTAACTACAGCCAGTGGTGGATGTAGGAATTTTCCGAACTTGGACAAAAACTATGAGATTGCCTCCCCCATTGTTGTTGCCACCCCGACCATTTTCGCCGCCTGAAACAGTAGTCCAGCTTTTTTTTTTTTTTTTTAAAATAATTATACTTCATAAGTTTGCCGTCACCCTAGATTCGGCAATGACCACAGCTACCTATGCTCAGTTTCAGGGGATTGGCAAAACAGTGTTTGAAGGGTGGCAAATATATTTCGCGGAGATCTTTTTTCTTTTTAACTCCGCTACAGTGCCGGCGGCGACAGTCGATCACTCGATTTGCCGCCTCCCTGGATGTGCCGCCTGATGTGCGATGCACGCCATGCACAACCTCTTACGGCAGGCCTGGCAACGATCAACAATTTTCTGTTAGTTCTGAATACTACTGTGTCCGCTTTAATGATCTCGCCGTCGACAGGCTGCAAAGCCATAATTAAGAGGAAAAAATACTTTCAGCTTCAGAAAATTAGAATGATTTCATCGCGCTGGTTATCTAACGCTATACACAACACTACCTATTACCCGCGATTGCGTGCGCTTAAAATTTAATTGCTAGAGTTGCATATAAAGAGCTGTCAGTTACGAAAATGTGTACCAAAAAGCACGGTCAGGTTAATACACTGGCGGAAATTAAAATCCCAACAGACATGAATGGTTGAATATCAGGAAACTTTGTAGATATATCCAGGGTCTTACCCGAATGAAATGGTAACAAATTGAAATAGATCAGGTTAAGTTTATTACCTTTAAATACAGTTGTCAGTAAGAAGTGCGCCCACCTTGAGCACCTATATATTCGTGGATCCTTGCCGACATTGAATCAATAAGTGTTCGGCTGTCTTCTTGGGGTATGTCGCTTTACGCCTGCATGCCTTGTGCAGTTTGTTGTTGCACAGTTTGTGCTTTGTGACCATGTGATCTAAAGTGTCTGCTCCCGGCATTCCAGACATGCTCTATTGGGGACAAATCTGGGGACCATATGGTAGGGATGGCGATTCTTTCCGAAAAAGATCGATTACAGAATCGATTCGAATCGAAATTTGATAAATCGATTCACAAATAAATAGATGTCTAAACGATCGATTTTCTAAAAATCGATCTTTTTTCGATTTGATTTTCGTGTTCGTATTTTCAATATAATTCCAATCATGGAAAACCAAAAGGACACCATAATAATGGATCTTTTATCATTTTTAAACAAATTAAAGCTTTATTTACAACTAAATCAAAGTATCAGCTATACAATAAGACATGAATTTAAAAAATTTGTTGGTTCCATAAAACATTTTTGAAATGATGTAGTTTACAGTTCCCAGTGCTTAATGTCCAAGCTTTTCAGAAACAACAGTCTGTCCAGTCTACTAGGATTCAAGCGGCTCTGCTCATCACTTGCAATGTTGCCGGCAATGAAAAAAGGTGCTCGCAAGATATTGACGATCCCACTATACAGATATACTTCTTGACTGTTGACTAAACGTGATTGATTTTTTTCGTTCTTGCCAGTAAAGTATTGGATCATACTTAAGGTGCACAACTGCTTGCGATAAATAGTGTTTCATTTCTTCCTTTAAACCCTGTCTTTCATGTGCAAGTGCATTACATGTCGAAAGTGCTTTTCATATTCGATTTTCCCGGGTGAAATATCGATTCACTGGATCAATTCAGTACTATAAATCGATTTAAAAAATCGATTTTTTCGGTTCAAAAGATCGATTCTTCGATTAATCGATCTCAGATCGCCATCCCTACCATGTGGTCAAAATTGTGATAGTAACCCCTTGCAAGGCTTGTGTAGTTATGGCCGCAGTATGAGGGCGGGCATCATCCTGTTGGAAGATGCGATTTTCATGGTGCACATGAAGGGTATCATATTAGCGTGCAGCACCCCGCCTACATAGTGGTGGGTTGTCATTGTGCTTTTAGCAACAACCAACTCAGTCCTGCTGTCGAAACTGATGGCCGTCAAATGATACTAGTGGTTGGACATGTGTGACGTTCTGAAACCACAACAGAGTAAGCCATTTCTCCACTACGTGTGCGAACGTGTTGTCGATTATCACTTTGGCACAGACAGAATCAAGACTCTCTCTAAACACAAATGTACGCCATTCACGTGTCCATTTGCGTTTTGCAGTATGCCAGGTTAGGCGATGCTGGCAATGAAATCAGATTAATGGAATACATTGCATAGGGTTCAGAGTGTATAACCTAGCTTCAAGTAATTGGTTTACCGTCGTTCGGGGGGTGACTCCCTCTGTAACCACTGCTTGGATCTGGCCTGCAGTCACTCGTCTGCCAGTAACAGCCACCTGCACTATTTGGTGGTGTTCACGTTTCCACCTGTATGGATCTGTGCCTATTCTATGAGTGTTACAGCCTTCTTTCATCCACTGTGTAACAACTCTGCATACTGACATTGCAGTCATATTCTTCATACGTATTGTGATGAATTAATAAGTATAGTGTTACTAGGGACTAAGTGTGCCCATGGTCTGTGTGAATGTTGGCGGTGCGGTATGTCAAACAGACAGGTATAGGTGAAGCAAGAAAGCGTCCAGAGTTACACGTCGGGTGGGTGACTAAAACTTTCTACCTGACTTGGACATTCATTGGATTTATAGCTACCATAAATAACTAAGGCTCGCTTTCTATTTGGGCACATTTCTTAAAAAAAAACTCGCCAAATACCGTTAATTGGTGCCGGCGACCAAAAATGTACCTTAATGCCGTTTTTTAGTAAAGAGGCGCTTCCTGAAAGTGGTGGGAGACGATCCAGCCAATAGAAAAGCTCCCAACAGTTTATTAACGTTTTGGTGTTTTTTTTTTTTGTTTGATCTGTGAGCCTATCAGATGCTGTTACTTTGGCGGGCAGTGCTGTAATTCGCTAAGGGCCGGAGTCCACATCGCCGTGAGAGGGTACCAAGTCTTGCTCGCAGCAGAACGGAGGAAGGGACATTCTGGTGCGGATCCTCATCTGATGCAGCAGCAAGTGACCTTCACCGAGGCCTGATCACTGTACGACACGACGCGGCCTGGGGGAAGCAGCCACCTCGTTCCGCCTAGTGAGAAAGCTGCCCCATGCCTGGGTCCTGACCTTGTCAGCGGTGGAACAGTAAAATCTTCGTTCAACAAACTATGGGGGGGAAGGGTTTACTGTGGAAGACTACCTACCATAGTTCCTGTGGCAATTTTTTGTTTGTGATTTTAAATTATGTCAGTTCTTGGGGACGTCTTGCGTTAATACCGCTTTTACAAAACGTTTTTGGTTTAGCTGTCCTTTGCTAAGATATATCGCCTTTGGAGGTTGAAAACCCGTGAAGTAGCTATATATAACTGCCTGTGGAAAAAAAAGTCTGTTCTTAGAGTACCCCCATTATTTTCAATGTCTGTCCCTCGGCTTTATCGCTTTATCGCATACAGTGCAAATGTACATCTATACTGTATAATAAGTTGTGCCTATACATGAATTTTTACGAACAGGTCTTACACAAACTGACTGCGAGAGAAACAAAGTCTGACTGACCGATATAACATTACAGCACACGCTATTCGTCTGTCTGTCACCATTCTGTTAGTTTTAAAAATTACATGACAATATATGTTACATATCCCTAAAAATTCATACCATACCCATCCTGATGACACGTAGTATTTCCTTGTCAAGATAGGTTTAGCCGTTTAGTCGTGAAAACATAAAAAACAGACAGAGAGACAGAGTTACTTTCGGAATTATTATTTATCATTTGCGGATAAACCTATTAGGGCTACGCAAAGTACTCAGATCTGTTTGTTCGGTTTCCTTTGTGCCCATTTTTCCTTCATACGCTTGCTGCTACCTTCTTTTCTCTCATTTGACCATGTTGTTCCAGGTCTTTTTTTTAGTCTTCCCTCCCGGTCAATTTGCTACTTATGAATTTTGGATTTAAATGTATCTCTTTTTTTCATATTTTTTGGAACGATTTCTGCTATTTTCAGGTCTTTCTTGATTTCACCAATCCATTTTATTGTATCTGATGCTCCTCTACTTCGGTGTTCATAGAATTCAATTATTAAGGAATGCATTCATAGGAGATCTACCCGTATTTTTGCACGTTAGGTCCAAATCTCGATAGTGGGTTGCATCTTAACATAGAAGGCTTCCCTGGTCAGTGCTTGTCAGATGTTGCAAAGCCAGTTCCTTGCCCCAAGGGTTTTAATGTTTTTGTATGCTTGTAGATCATTGTTGTTACCGTAGTGTTTTGCTTTGTATTACATAAATAAAAATTATATAAGCAACAGAATGAAACTCGAAACTGTTCTATTGATGCTTACTCTTCCGAAGGATCACAAGGTTTTAAATCCCAATCCCACATATGAATCAGCATCAAAACTGACATATGCCGTCACTCTATGCCAACTGTGAAGATGTTTTGGATTGAATCCTGGCATTTGGTACACAACCTTGTGGTTATGAAATATGCACCACCACCTCCTATATACTGTTAGCCAACATCAGAATCATAAAAATTTATTCACCTAACGGCGTTCGAACCAGCAACCTAGCGTCGAGAGGAAGGATACCATCATGGGATCTCACGATCGAAATCGCACTAACCTTAAAAAAAAAAATCGCCTTTAGTGTTCAGGGCGGACAACTTTTCGCCCCAAATACGATGTGCGTTATTTTTTTACAGTAAGCATAACTCAGAACTTCATTTCAGGTCATTTGGTATGAAACTGACGGCTGAAAACGTTTATTTGGCAATAACTATGACTTCCTGTTGTATTTACCGCAGACGTGATCAGTACAAGGAGCGTGGGAAGGTAGTGGACCGTAATATGACGAGTCATCTTGGTTCACCATTCTTAAGTTTGTAGCTAGATTTGTCTTCACCTACAGACCGAGCGGGGCGGTGTAACGGTTAGCGTTCTCGCCTCGCATTCGGCAGGACGGCGGTTCGAATCCCCGTCCGGGCATCCAGATTTAGGTTTTCCATGGTTTCCCCAAATCACTCCAGGCAAATGCCGGGATGCTTCCTTCAAAAGGCCATGGCCGAATTCCTTTCCATTCCTTGCCCCCAATCCTTTCCCGTCTCTAAAGACCTCGATGTTAAAAGAGACGTAAAGCAGTTACAAAAAAAAAAAAAAAAAAAAAAAAAAAAAAAAAAAAAATAATAATCACCTACAGTATGCACCACTCAGCATCTGCAACTACGAACCAATGACTGCTATTCATAATGTCACACGCAGCCTGCATTTTACTTAAGTCCTGTGTGAAACGTTGCAATTATATCTTTATATATAAAGATGAATGTTTGTTTGTTTGTTCTTCATACAAATCCACAGTTTTCATCCGATCCCGATGAAACTTTGCACACTTATCCTTTGAAACAAGGAGAAAAATACTGTCTACATTTGGTTGAAAAATTATCCGTATAAATAACAGATGTTGTCTCATAACTTCGAAATACGGTGATAGACAGACACGTTGGATATGGACGTCTCCGTACCGTGTTTCCGTGTAGTGGACTGGCAGCTCAGTGGTTAAAGCGCTTGCTTACCAACGTCGTAGTCTCCGGTTCAAATCTCCGTGGAAACTAAGATTTTTAAAAATTGTTTTTCATCGTAAGTGTCAGGTTGAATGTTAAACTGTAGATATTAGAAAGTTAGGGGTGCAATGCGAGGCAAATCGTAGGTAGTCTTGCAATGTTGTAGGTGTACACTTTTTTAGGTTATAATGATCCCTCAGGTGTTGTTCGCAGTCAGTGTGTGAGTGTGTACCGCAGTAATATTATTGTAAATACGGAAGTAAGTCTCTGTCTTTTTGTTACGTTTTGACGACTAAATGGCTATATCGTTGTGATGGAATTTTATAAGGAAATCTGTATGAAGGGTGCAGGATATTTTTTCCAGTATGATTAACAGTTGTAGTCACGAAATTTTGAGACCTTATCGAATGGTGACAGAAATATGTTGGAAATTGATTCTCTTCAAGAGACAGGTTCGATGGTACAATGATATAGTGATAGCTTTCCTGTCATATTATTCCGACTCGATATTGTTTGGGACCAATCCTTCGTTACCAACAACTTTCTATATTTAATTCTGGCAAAAAAATTCTTAGTCCACGCGTACGAATTCGCGTTTACGAGCTAGTTATTTCATAAAGTGAAATCACGATTTAATGCATGAGATTGAATATGATCAAGCTGTGTGATAATAGGGAGAAATATTAAAATGAGCTTCTCACTGATAACCGAACGTGGTGGGTGAGCTGTAAAACTGTGGCCTCACATTCGGGAGGACGCCGGTTCGAATCTCCGTCCGGGCATCCAGATTTGGATTTTTCCATGGTTTCCCCAAATCACTCCAAGCGAATGCCGGGATGCTTCCTTCAAGAGGCCATGGCCGAATTCCTTCCAGTTCCTTGTCCCCAGTCCCATCCCGCCTCTAATGACCTCGACGTCGTCGATGCTTAAAACCATAAGTAAAAAATTCTCACTGATATTCAACACATTGACAAGAATTCTTCTCGGTTATTCTGCCGGATAATTTCTTCATTCCACAACGTTTTGACAGCAACCTCCGCTGCCTTCGTCAGTTGAGATGTCATATCGATGTTACCACTGCGACGTCACATGATTCAACACATTGCCTAACAGAGATTGAAGTGGGGGACCATCAACAGTGGTCTAGACAAATTTAAGAATACTTAAAACAGGAATTTTATAATGCTAATTACAGTTTATTAAGTACCAAATCAATTGTTTTTATTACCTTCTTAGACTGGCTAGAAATAACGGTAAGAAATAACGGTTCTAATAATTTTGTTCAAATCGTAACAATTAATAACCACATGAAATTCTAGTAAATTGTGATTCATATTACTTCATTTATGGCAATCATCATAATTTATAATGTCTCATATAATTAAAAGCTATTTCAGTGCTGCAGTTTTATGCAGACAATCGATAGTGTCCACCTGTTCCATTTTCATTCGGCGAATTGAATTAATTTTTTTGTGTTGTATTTGATTCACTCCAAATCAGCTCTCATAAACTTCAAACAATTTAAAACCCTTGAACCCTGGAAGGCCTTTCAGAATCACACGACATTGGGTTTCTCTTGTCTGTGTTGAAATAGCAACGGAAGCTCTGAATATGTGGCTATTGATGTCACGGACGTAAGCCCGTCCTGCTTGCAGTTGTGTGTACATAAGTCTTTAATCACGTACAGAGCATTGTGTTTACGCTACGCTTCCGACAGTATTGCTTTTACTTTTTTCTGATCGTGCCTACTTTCAGCAAGTTAGTCACGTAGAAGTTCTGGTAGCAAGCATGACACCTCCTTAACTTTCAACTGCTCTTCGGTCCGAAAATAAATTTAAAAAAATAATTAGGTATTGCGTGAGGTATCAATGTTTATTCGCTTTGATTGTTCCCTAAATATCTGCTGACCAGTACTATGATATACTTTTTTCGTAAATAAATAATGGGCAATAGTATAGTTATATATATATATATATATATATATATATATATATATATATATATATGGTGCTTGTTTATGGCATTAATAAAACTCGTGTTCTCCAGAATGCGAGGCCAGAGCGTTCACAGCTTTTTGTTGTCTGGTTATATTTGAAATCTGGATCTTTCTGTGTTTTGTAAAACTTAAATAGTTTTAGCGGTAGCCCCTTGGCTCCAGTTATCTAGCTAAAAATAAAAAGTTTATCTACGTGATGAGTGTGTATGAAGATATGTGTGCTGGACATTTTAGATGATTGCCCTTGTACAGGTTTTTATATTATATTTAACATAGATCCTTTACCAAAATTGAGCATTACAGGAAACTAGATCATCAGTTATATGTATTCTGAGTGTACAAAATACGCAGAGAAAGCTAGATGGTATTACTCGAAACAACCAGGAGTTTAACTAGCTAACTTTAAGCTTAATAACATAGTATTGAGCAATAAGATTAGTGGGGAACATACGTCAAATGGAAAGAAAGTCTACCATGATAAAATTTTTGTCAAAAAGTATGAGAGTACCAAGCTAGATGAACTAGGACGAGGGACCTGGACTTTTAGAATGAAAATCTTAATTTGAAATGCTCTATCAGTGCAATTAAAGTAATGGAAATTTTGTGATATGTTGGTAATTTAACTTATATCATTATACTTTTTAGGCTATTAAATTTAAGTAGCATACACCACTATATTTTGTATTGAGGTAATTCCAGTACTAATACGTTATATATAGAAATATACGTATTTTTAATGAAAACATTGCTTATTATTCTTGCAGTGCACTGTTTCATTAGGTTATCACATTAATATTACTCAACTAGCAATTCGTCTTTTACTATAACTGTTATATTGTTTCAGTTAGAATTCGTTTCTTATCCGAACGTGTTCATTTGTGGTACTTCTCAGCATAGTAGATTGCCCTTTTCAATTTTCCTCCCCATTCACGCATCTCATTAAAATCTCACGTTATGTTTCTCTTACATCAATAATAAAAACGTTTTAACTCAAATTTTGGCTATCACAATTCCGAGCTATATTGCCAATTAATAATTTTTCAGTAGCAGAAGCATCAAATTACTGAGAAAGATTTCAGAAGCAGAAATGTGCTAGAATAAAGTTCTGCTAAATGATTTTTTTAAAAAAAATTGAACATTGACCTATGACTCAAACACAAAATGTATTTATTCAGCAAAGCACTTTACGGAAATGAATCACGGTTTTTATGAATATTGGAAAGAAGGAGAAAGAAGAATTTGAAATTAGGTACTGTTGAAGATTGTTGAAAATTATGTGGAGAGATAAAGCAAGTGATGGGAAAGTTTTTAAAATGATTGATGAGGAAAGGAGTCTCATAGAAAGAACATGATGGTGGTCCATATTTTAAGCCATACTGGATTGCTCAGTTTTTAGTGGTTGGACAGTTGGCGAAAAGAACGGTAGAAGGAATCAATGAGAATATAGGTCGTATTGGGAATGTTGTCTTGAAAAGATTAGCTCTAGAAGGGGAGCAGATGGACGATAGCATCAGGCCAGTAAAGAGACTGACGACAAAAAAGAAAAAACTTACTAATAAGGTACATCTTAAAAATGTTTTATCTCTTTGTTGTTGATTAAATATTAATATTAGCAGAACATTCGTCAAGTTTTAATATTAGTTAGTGTATGAAATTAGTAACTGGTTTTTTTTAAACTACCTATCGTGTTTATCGTATATTAGTTATTTTTGTACACATTATGGCTACATGCGAGCGAGTGCTGGAAAACACTAACCTTCCCTGTGCGATAGACTGTTTTGTAATTCGCGAAAGAAGAAAAATACTACCTTTCGCGTCAAACGAAAAGCGCATCTGCCCATACATTAAACAGTACGATGGCCACAATGGCTGGGAAAGAATGTAATATATGCTTTTCCTAGAGTGACATTTGAATATCAGCTAATGAGAAGCAAGTATTGGGACTTTGTGTAACGTAGTCAGTGGTCGTACGAGCTCTGAGAGGGCGGGGAGACGCGTAAGCAATTTAATTAAAGCTGGCCAGGACAATAAAAGTTACACTGACAAATTATAGTGGCCGTGATTCGTCCAGAATGCCTAATGTTTCGTCAGCGATAAATAACAATTATGTGGATTCCTCTACTTCAAACATCGTCGATATTTATGCGAGATTTTCGTGTTATTTGTATTGATTGCATATCATCAACGTTTCTTATTTGTAAGGCTTCTTGTTTTAAAAGACAACATATGTTATCATGATATTGTTTCACTGCATTTTAAGCCAAAGTAGAACTTCTGTAGAGAGAAATCCGGAAGTTGGTGTTTCAATTTATTTATCATTCCCTTGCGACTTTAAAGAAAGGGACAGCAATCAGAAAACACTGATGATCTTCCTAATAATAAAGGAAAAAATTGATTTCTTAAAGCGCTACCATACAAAATGTAATTAGGTGAGTCCTTATTATAGCAACTCAACAAGAACTTAGCAAACTGACTGAGGAGTACTTACAAAAACATAATATGCATTTAACTGTAAAAAATTATTATTATTTACCTGAAAATTTAAACCTACCAAATCGTTTCTTTGTGAGAAGAAGTATTTTTATCCACACGAATGACAAGTACTGGTTTTATTATTAGCAGATTCGATTAAACTATTTTTATTAAACTGAAGTTTTAAAACAGCTATTGAACCGTTGAATTAATTACCTTTGTTATCACCGTCTCGATTATTTGATTACATATCTCCCGCCTCATTGCATCAAGCTAGCGTTTTCATCTCCTGTTAGCTCTGACAACCTCGGACTCAATTATGAGATTAAAATCTACATCTACAGAAGACAAATACAATTAAGTAGGCAAAGTAACACTAGGAATTAGGAAAGAAGCTGGCCACAAACATCACAGAAAAAATATTGGAGTTGATGGATCAGAGAAGAAAGCACAATAATGGCAAGAATGTAACAGCAAGAGAGTAGTACAGATTAAACACACAGGAAATGCGAAAAAGCGAAAGAAAAATAGCTGCAAGAAAACTGTGAAGAAGTAAAAAGGGATGTATAGTCAGTAAGTAAATGCGGCTTATAGCAGGATCAACCAAAATTTTGGGGAAATGGGGAAAAGATTTACAGAGATTACAGGTGCTTATAAGTCACCTTTTTTTTATCTTCAGAAGGTAGAAGTAACCAAGGGAAGGAATACATATAGACAGGGGCGGATGGATACAGGGGGGGGGGCTATGGGGCTCAAGCCCCCCAAAAGTATCTAGGTCCACCTCTGACATTGTAATTTTGTAGACCTTTTTTAATTTCTTTTATTTTTTTTAAATTTATATATATATATATATATATATATATATATATATATATATATATATATATATATTTTCCTCTACGGATTCGAGGCCCGAGGAGGCAATAAAGACTACCCCATGACCGACTCAAGCCCCACCCCCCTCAATACCAAAATCAACTGAAGGCAAGCCCTCTGAACCAAAATTCACTCAAACCCAGCCCCCCCCAAACCAAAGGCCGCTCAAGCCCCTCCCCCCAAACCAAAATCCTGGATCCGCCCCTGCATATAGAAAATGAAGGATCGGGATGATATGAACAACATCGTGCGGGAAAGAGAAAACAATCTGGATACTGATGATTTAGAAGATTATTTTTTCAGGGCACAATCTGAAAAAGTTTTAAAAATTTGTACTCCATTAAAGAAGCAGTGATTAATGAGATTGCTGCTGAACATCTAAAATATTAACTAGAAAAACGGATTCAAATCAATATAATAAAGTTACAAAACAGCAGATATTCCAAATGATTTTGACAAGATTATCATCTTCAGAATTTCGAAGAAAGCTCGAGCTGACAAATATAGATATTATCGCACTATAATTCTAACATCACACGCTTCAAAGTTAATGATTACGACAGTACACAGAAAAAATAGAAACGACAGTAGAAGATATAGGAGGTGATGATCAGTTTGGGTTAAGAAAAAATTAAGGACTCAAAAAAGCAATTCTGCCCTTAACATTAATACCAGAAGGGTAAATCAGGAAATACAAGAATACTTTTATTGCGTTTGTTGGCAAAAGCCTATTATAATGTCAAATGGGAAAAGATGATCAAGATTTTAAAGAAATCAGCTCTAAAATATCGACATAAGAATATAATCTATGTAAGAATCGAGTGTCTATTAAAAAAGTAGAGAATCGTGAAAGACGTGCATCATTTGAAAAGGGTGTGAGACAAGGTCGTATTCTATCCCCATTAATAATAAACTAGTATGTAAAGGAAGCAATCAAGAAAGTAAAAGAAAAATTTGATAGTGGAATAAATTTTCAGGGAGAGAAATCAAAATGCCGGAATTCGCTACAGAACACAGTAAGGATATTGACAAATTACTGGATAGCAACAAAAAATACTAAGGGAAGAATTTGTACTAAATATAAACCAAGCCTAGACAAAATTCGTGAAACGTAGCAGAAACAATAGCAATAACAGTACATTAAATATAGAATCAGATGTATTAGTAGAAGTAGGTCAATTCTCTTATTAGGAGGGGAAATTACAATTGTTGACTGAAGCAGGAATGATATTAAAAGCAAAAAAGCCTTTTTTATTTTTTTTGTTTCAAATTTTGACCTAGGACTAGAAAATAACTATTCAAAACAGTATGTATATAGATTAGCACTTTTAGCACTTTATGGTAGTGGTAGTCTTAAGAAATATTAGAAAAAAGGAAAACGAAACATTTGAAACGTGCTACAGAAGGATACTGAAAATTAAATTGACAGTTAAAATACGAAACGTTCGTGTTTTGAAAATGATGGGTGAGGAAAGAAACTTGTGGAACAGCCTCAAGGCAGGATAGTGGAACAGATTTTAAGACATACGGGGCTATTGAATTTGTTATTGGAGTGAACGGCTTAAGGAAAAAATCTGTAGAGGACGACAAAGATTATAACATTCAGATAGTACGTTTGAATTATAATTTCATATCTAGATTTTTCATTATACTTGTAAATTATTATGAAGTTAACGTACGCTCTTAAAATTTTCGTATATTGTGTGATTTCAGGTCTTCTATAATACTTCCATTATCATATCTCGGAGGTCATTATAGTGGTATTATTCTTATTACACAAGTTTTCCACTCCCGAAAATGTCAATCTCATGCGCATTTCAGACTGCTGTTATTGCTAATGTGTAACTAACGGATCTGGGTTGAAAATCCAGTTGCAATAGACTGGTCATCCTTAGTTTATTATTTATTTTTATTAATTTCTTAAACAAATGCTCTACAGATTTAAAAGGAAAATGCATAAAGTGGGTTGCTGGCATTATTGAAGGGCTTCATTTAACACAAAACATTTGCCTACAATTCGTATACAACTCAGAATTTTTCTTCATCTGAGTTGCATTGCGGTTCGAATAATGCATAATACTTGAGGAGAATGAAAGCTTTTTAGAACGGGAAGTAAGCTCAAGTATGTTTTAAAATGTATTATTTATTCTGTGATAACTTACATTTAATTGTTATTTTGCACGCTAGCAAACTTGTTTAGGTTTACATACTGCTTCTTGTGAATCGACAAGAACCAATTTCAACCATTTTGAAACCGATTCGATATTGCTTTTCCGTTTTTTGCCACAATATCTAATTTTAACAGTGAACATATTATGACAAACGGTGATAAATGTTTAGAGCAATCTTCGACAAATGGCAGAATTTCTATTTCCTCTCTTGGAGTAGAGCCGGACAGTTGTTTGATGTGATGTCTCCCAGCCAAACAGAAAGAGGCAGATGAGACTTTCTCTCCTGTGGAAGCTGTATGGTCGGAAGATTCGGCCGTCAAAGAAATAAAATCCATCATTCGTTTCATCGAGCTACTACTGGCTTCTACTGAAACCTGTGTTGTGCAACTTCTGTAATTGTTTTCGGTTGCTAGGACGTAGTTATTATTGTTATAAGCCTCATATCTGCTGTACAGTATATGCAATTTCTTTTGAAAAGTCTACTTCAATAATAAAATATTTCAATTATAAACGTTTCTGTTCTGTTGTACCTGTATATAACTTAATAGCTTATTAAATACACGGTATGTCGCATAAATGTGTTAAAATTCTGCTCTCAATTTGTATTTTATGTCCATTCGACAATTTTCCTGGATCTGCTGCTATTCATCCCAGCAGCTAGCTGATCAGTTCCTATCTGTTTAAGCACTAACTAGTTAAGTTTTGTTTTTATACATTTTGTTGCAATTTCACATTTATTTTTCACTAGCTGATACCCGCAACTTCGTACGCGTGGATTAAGAATTTCTTTGCCAGAATTGAATATAGAAAGTTGTTGGTAGCGAAGGATTGGTCCCAAACAAGACCGAGTCGACATAATATGACCGGAAAGTCATCGCTATATCATTCTACCATCGAACCTGTCTCTTAAAGAGAATCAATTTCCAACATACTTAAAAACAAAACAAAAAACTAAGGTGAGGGGATGTGGTGGGGAGGGGTGTTAAATTAGGGCCACTTTAATTCAGCTTGGTCTTTTTTTCTTTCTCCAGCATGAGCATCTGATTCTTAGGTTCTAATAACTTTAGCTGCTCGTGCTCTGCTAGAGCTACAACTTAGGCCAGTTTACGCCCGCAAGGCATGTCTAAAAAGAAGGCAAAATAAACTGGTGCCAGAAATATTTAAGCAGACACAAAGTAATAGGACAGAGAAAATCGACATCTATACTAAATAATACGTTTTTTCTCTAAACTAAATTTACTAACAAATTATACACTAACATAATGCGCGAGAAGCACAGCTTGAGCAACCGACACAACATTATAGACTAACACACATCCGTTTCTCTGTCAACATTCAAAAAGTTTTCAAAATTTCGTGACTACAAGTGTTAATCATACCGAAAAAAAGTGTCCTGTGCCCTCCCTACAGATTTTCTTGTCAAATTCCGTCAATATCGGTATAGGCATTTAGTTATCAAAACGTAACAAAAAGACAGAGACTTAACTCCGCATTTATAGTATTATTACTGCAGATCACACACAGACTGTTGCAAATCACCCCTGAGGTCTCAATCCAACGTAAAAAATGTACATCTACAGCATTGCAAGACTACCTACGATTTGCCTCGCATTTCAGCCCTAAATTTGTGATATCTACAGTTCAACATTCAATCCGAATAACCAACAGCCCAGGCGTGACTCTTACGATCAAAAACAATTTTTAAAGATCTTTGCCTCCACGGAGATTTGAACCGGGGACCACGACCCAAACATTAATAAGCAAGCGCTTTAACCACTGAGCTGCCTGACCGCCACACGGAAAAATAGTATAGAGGCGTAAATATCCAACGCGTCTGTCTTTCGCCGTTCAGTAATTTTTCGAAATTATAAGACAACATGTATTATTTATACAGATAATTTTTCAGCCAAATGTAGACAGTATTTTTCTTCTTGTTTCAAAAAATAAGTGTGCAAAGTGTCATTGAGATCGGATGAAAACTGTGGATTCGTATGAAGAACAAACAAACCAACAAACAAACAAACATACATACATTCATCTTTATACATATAGATTGTAAGAGCTCGGAGAGCTGCTTCAAAGATACTGTAAACCACTATGTAATTTTATATTCCTGTAGTAGTTTTAATACGGACTGGACCCGGTATCTCCTGTTAATGCGAGTGTCCAAGTTATGGTCTGTTCTTTTCTGGGCTTGATATGAATCTACGATTGATTACAAGTTGGTGAGAATGCTATATTTTGCGAATCCTATCTTATGGAAGTGAATAGTACAAGATTGAAGTCGATGTCTTGCACTTAAATTATCACACATAGGCAGTTATCTATTACGCTTTACGTATAACTTTTCAGTAGGGATATGTTTTGCGATTGTTTCCATTGGAAATTCAGTGCTGCTAAATAAAATCGTTTAATTGTAAAATATCTATCTTTTTAATATCTATTTTTTTCTTCCTGATTCGTTTTCTCTTACCACATTGCTAGTAATAATGTTAGCTTAGACCATTATCGAGGGAATTGATTAGTACCACTTAATAGTAATTGAATTAAGCAGAGGTAGTAGGGGAAAAGTTCAAAATCCTTCATCTGATAGAAAGAGCATTGAGGGGATGCACTAGACAAGTAAGAAAATTGGGGAACAAAACTTTGGTCAGACCACTTCTGGAATATGGTGGTGTAGTATGGGACCCACAATTTAGGTATCAAATACAGGAGTTGTAGTAGGTGCAGAGAAGGGCTGCTAGATTTCCTTTTGGAAATTACCGCAAAACATAATCGGTAACTAATATGATAAAGGAGCTGAAGTGGGATTCATTGGAGGACATAAGGAGGGTGAAGAGAGTCATAGGAGTGTACAAGGCCTATGCTGGTGATGAAGCATGGAAATATATTGGTTTGGAAATTAAGAGAGGTGCGTGGAAGGGTACAGATGGCCATGACCACAAGTTGGCACTTGATAGCAAGCATAAGGGTGTGGGAAATTTTTCTTTGTAAGAAAGTGTATAAGGGATTGGAATAAATTACGAAGAGAAATGGTGAATAATTTATCAAAAACACTGAAAGAATTTAAAGTAAAAATTAGTAGAGGGCTAAAGTAGGAGGGAAGAGGAAAGGAGAAAGGCGGGTGTCTATGGAGATTACCCCCGGAGTGTGCGGTCCATCTCAATTTTATCAGTTATTGTTATTATTACTTACAGTGTAACAGTTGTATTATTTTTGTATGTGTATATTTTTTATAGACACGGCCGTTAAATGGACCTAATCTTCAGATTAAAGAAAAGACACGGGGTAAAAGTATAGTCAGTAAGTACTAGGTAATCTGTGTGTAAAATCGTATAGAAACAATGGAGAAACGTCGTTACAGGTACTGAATTTAAGTTTATGCAGTATGCTCGACACTATGTTAAATTGACAAATTGTGCTGATTCCTAATCACCAAAGTCCTAAGTTAGAGCCGAAACAATCTGTAGTTCATGGCACGCGTCGCTGGTCATGGTTATTCATTCTTCTGATAAGGTGGTGGTACGACGGTGTTTTTCGAAAGCGAAAGCCTCTCCCTTCTCCATTCTTACATCTCCTGCTCTCAATCCTTCTCATTCACACGTAAAATTACACTTAATAACACTTAAAATACTGTTAAAGGTAATGGCAAGCCATCAATTCAATATTTCCTCCGAGAATGGTAAAGGACGATAACCTCTAACGCCTGGTAGTGGTGGCTTGGCACAATACTATTTACTCCTGTTTGTGTAACTTTTACTTTTTGAAGCAAAATGAACCGATGATCCATGTGTAAATCTTTACCAAAGTGGCAGCCAGAGAGTCCTAAACCACAAAGGGTTTAGAGCATCTTATTTATTGCACTTTCTCCTAGCCATTTAAACTGGGGGGCATATTTAGATGCACTGTATCTGCTTTCATCTGTGTACAGAAAAACTGAAACTTGTCAGAATTTAATGCTGATTCACATAAAATTCAAATCAATATACAGAAATACTTTACATTCCTTCAACTTAAACTTGTAACTGTTTAAATTTTCAGCTGTAGTAGTGAAAAAATAATAACTAGAATTTATATAAATTTCTTATTTGCCGTATGCTTACATTTATTTCTAGTGTGATAGTAAATTTCAAATTACACAATCAATTAAACGTTTAGGGACAGTAAGCGGATGGTTTAAGTCATTTTACTGAACGAACAGTTCCCTCTTGAAATCATGAACCATACTTTGCTACAAAATAAGCGAAATCAATTCCTTGTAGAATAAGGTCGTTCCCCATCCCGAGAATTGATCTCATAAAATTATAATTCGTTTGTCAATCACAGCGATACGGTTATTCCGAACAAGTTTTGGGGAAAATTAACGAGTTTAATTAAGATGCCGCCAGGAACTGACGTCCAGAAAATTATTAGTTTACTTGTGAAGCAGCAGAAAATTTTCGATGAAGAAATGAAAATGTTATTAATAAGAAATTTAGATCTTGTCGACGGCAATTATTATCTAGTTTCAGCATGATTTATTCCCAACTTAGCCTAATTGCAATTTTTCAAATGGTTCACAGTTTCGGGACATTAAAAAATGTAACTATTTTATGCTTATCTCGTATTTTCTTTTCGAGATTGTGGAAGATACTGTGTTGTGAAAAGGCTTAGATATATTATCCACAAATAATGCTGGTTTTAGAGTTACGAATGCGTTGGAAAAAATTAATTTACTTTCTTCATATTCTTCATTATATCAGGTGAAAGTTACTTATGATACAGGTCGTCTTTTAATATAATAGTACTTTTCCAGTGCTTAACACTTGAACAACAGTGTATTGCAGAAAGAAGTTGATGTCGACATTGATGACTTGGGTGTTTCTGTTTTGAGGACAGAATTTGATAGAAGTTTGAATGATCTGAAATCAAATAAGGCAGTTAGAATTGATGAGATTCCTGCAGAACTTTTTAAATCCATAGGAGAAGAAGGAATCCAAAGATTATCAAAATTTATGTCAATATTTTATGCAACGGGAGAGATTTACACTGATTTTAATGAAAGTGTCATCATCACACTTCCGAAGAAAACACAAGATGACCGATGTGAGAATAATTACTTTAAAAGTCTAACATCACGTGCTTCAAAATTAATGACCAGAATAATATACAGAAGAATGGAAGGGGTAGTAGAAGAGATAGTAGGTGAAGATCAGTTTGGGTTTAAGAAAAACCGTGCTAAAACAGAAACGATTCTGGCCTTAAGATTAAAACTTAAATGGTGGATCAAGAAAAACAAAGATACTTTTATGGCTTTTATTGATTTAGAAACAGCTTTTGACAATGTTAAGCGGGACAAGACGCTCAAAATTTTAATGATGTCAGGTCTCAAATACCGAAATAGAAATAATCTTTATACAAATCAAGTAACTATAATGAAAGTAGATAATCATGAGAGACATGCATCAGTTAGAAAGGGTGTGAGACGAGATTGTAGTCTATACCCGTTAATATTTAACTTGTATGTAGAAGAAGCAATAATGGGGGTGAAAGAAAGATTTGAATGAGGTATAAGGATTCAAAGAGAAAAAAAAATCAGCATGCGACGATTTTCTTGTCTTGTTAGCAGAACAGGTTGAGGATATTGGGAAATTACTGAATATCATGAACAAAATACAGAAGGAAGATTCTGGACTAAAAATAAACCAAAGAAAGACAAAAGTGATGAAGTGTAGCAGAAATGATACCAATAATAGTAGATTAAATATAAAAATATGGTCATATGCGATAGAAGAAGTTAGTGAATTTTACTACTTAGGAAGTAAAATTACAACCTATGGCCGAAGCAGGAATGTTGTTAAAGGCAGAATAGCACTAGCGAAAAGAGCCTTCATAAAAAAGAGAAACCTTTTAGTTTCAAATAGTGATCTAGGACTAAGAAATAACTTTTTAAAGATCTATGTGTGAAGCACAACACTTTATGGCAGGGAAGCATGGACTTTAGGAATACCAGAAAATAGGAAAATTGAAGCATTTGAAATGTGCTGCTATAAAATAACGTTGAAAATTAAAGTGTACGGATAAAGTAAGAAATGAACGAGTTTTGGAAATGATGGGTGAGGAAAGAAGTTTGTGGAAGAGTCTTACAGAAAGAAAAAAAGTTATAGTTTTACACCAATAACATTTATTTTTAATAGCTCGTACCCGCGACTTCGTACGCGTGGATTAAGAATTTTTTGCCAGAATTGAATATAGAAAGTGGTTGGTAACGAAGGATTGGACCCAAACAACACCGAGTCGGCATAATATGACAGGAAAGCTATCAATATATCATTCTACCGTCGAACCAGTCTCTTGAAGAGAATCAGTTTCCAACATATTTCTGTCACCATTCGATAAGGTCTCAAAATTTCGTGACTACAACTATTAAACATACCGGAGAAAATGTCCTGTGCCCTTCATACAGATTTTCTTGTCAAATTCCATCAACATCGATATAGCCATTTGGTCGTCAAAACGTAACAAAAGACAGAGACTTACTTCCGCATTTATAGTATTATTACTGCAGTTCACGCACACACACACACACACACAATGACTGCGAACAACCCCTGAGGGATCATTATAACGTAAAAAAGTGAACACCTATAGCATTGCAAGACTACCTACGATTTGCCTCGCATTGCACCCCTAACTTTGTGATATTTACAGTTTAACATTCAATCCGAATAACCTTCGGCCCAGGTGTGACTCTTACGATCAAAAACAATTTTTAAAAATCTTAGCCTCCACGGAGATTTGAACCGGAGACCACGATCCAAACATTTGTAAGCGAGCGCTTTAAGCACAGAGCTGTCTGACCGATACACGAAAAAAAAAAGCAGTATACAAACGTCCATATCCAACGCGTCTGTCTATCGCCATTCAGTAGTATTTCGAAATTATGAGACAACATGTATTATTTATACAGATAATTTTTCAACTTAATGTAGACAGCATTTTTCTCCTTGTTTCAAAGGATAAGTGTGCAAAGTTTCATCGAGATAGGATGAAAACTGTGGATTTTTATGAAGAACAAACAAACAAACAAACAAAAAAACATACATACAAACATTCATCTTTATATATATAGATGTAACATTGTATCGGAACAGGTCATCCTCTTAATAACAAGGCTTTCTTTTCTATTACTGTGTATGCTACAGCAACCCCCGTTTCCCATTATTACTTGTTATAGAAATCTTCTTCTTTTTGACCATAGCTTTTTTGAGTACCTATATTCTTCTGGTTTTGATTTTGACGGCTGTTTCCGATTCCATATTCTTAGTGGTCAGTTTCTTCAGATGTCCTTACCATGGTAGCCTCTTCTATTCTGTAATTGATATCTTCATTTATTTCCATACTGTCTCTTATATTTTTGTTGGCATATAATCTTGCCTTGACACACTGTAGAATCTTCCCAGTATGTCAGTTTCAAAGCTTTCTAGCCTGCCTCAGATATCAGTGGATGCACAAGCACTAAACATGGAGACAAGGAACGGTGAAGCCCCGGCAAATGAGACCTATCTTTAATCAGGTCTTCGAGCATAATGATGTACATAATAGTAAGGCGAAATACATAAAACATTTGTCATACAATATTAGAAATAAGAATAGCTTTCTGTGAGTACTCATTTCAGAACTGTTACTGTTTTCCCTTGCAGTGTTTGGGTAGATATGTATAATTCTACTTACATATGTATGAAAGATAACGAAAAATGACAATGTACATACATGTTATTTAGATGGAGTTTTAAGACTTGCTGCTTACCAGAGGACTAGAAAAATTCTATAGTAGCACCGATCCGTAAAGGTGGTGAGATAAATAGAATTGAAAATTACTTGCCAATTACTTTATATCAGTGGAGGGGAATAATTGGTATGCAACTTTATCAGAAAAATCTGCGAGGGAAGAAAATGGTTTGCAAAACAGCAACATATGTTTAAGAAAGGAGCTACAGTAGGATCTGAACAGGATACCTGGCTGGGTGGCTATTCATGGAATGAAAATAAATGCCAAGAAGAATCAACTTCTTTTTCACTTACTTTTCGAAATGTTAGGGTTCGGCAGCTTTTGATATGTTTTACTCGTCATTGGCATGGTCAAATTTTGAGCTTCGATTTTACGGTTGCATGTTCTTGCTGACGCCAAGCATTTTTTATAGCTATTGCCAAATCGTACTACGAACTCATGGAGGAAGCAAGGCGTTTGCATTTGTCTGAGAAGTGTGTAACAATGGTGTTTTTTGTGTGTAAGCGTATTTTAATTTGTGAAATGTGTAGTTTATGAGGCGAAGATTGGGAACCACCATGGCATTCGCCTTGATGCCTGTGGGCACTTGGGCTTGTGCCCGGACCCGTTGTATCACCACGATCCAATATAAAGGTAGCCATACACGTGGTGGCCGGGCCTCAAGTAGAAAGCTTTCAGGCCAGACCTCAGGGTTTTCATCGAAGTCGCCTTGCACGCACACGGGACGTGAAATCCTCAAGGCTTTCTCAGTCCCAGAGTTGTATTCACAATGGAAACATGCATTTCCGGCTGTTAGTTTGTCAATCGTAGCAAGTTCTGTTAAAACTCGTGCAAAGAAGCGAATCGGAAAAAGTGTATACCGTATTACAAAGAGTGACTACAGAAAAGTAGAAAATATTCTCATACGAATATTCTTTCGTAAATGAAGTGCTTTCCCAATTATTTGAGGAGGGACGAAAAAACCGATTTACATCTGTTATCTTTAGTAACTCCATATATTACGAAGAAAGATACGGTTATGCGGAAAGCAATTTCCCCCCATGAAAGACTCACCACAACACTGCGATTTTTGGCTACGGGAAGAAGCTATGAAGACCTCGACAATAATGATCTTGCGGGTGTTGCTGTGAATGGTGAGAAAATTCAGATCGTAATGGTTGTGGGCTGGGACTATTTGATGTGGTTCCTGGACCAAAACAAAAAAATCCAGCACTACGGCTGGAAGTAGCTAACCATTGCTCACTGTAAGGCATTCTTAAACACCCCACTTCGTCTTGAAACGGGATGTTTTTGATAATTTTTTCTGCTATTAGCATTTGATTGGTCGGAAGGCCAGGTAATTTCATGGCAATGGTTTTACTAACCACGTGAAAGCGATCTTCTTGCAGCCAGGGCCGGCGCTAGGAATTTCGGGCCCGGGTAAAATTGGCGACCTTTTTTTAGCTCTACAAACTGGGCCGGGCGACAATGGGCTGATTCTTGGTTCCGAGCCTAGGGGCCCCTGCAGCCGCTGATCGGGGCCCCCCGTCAGCCAGTGGACCCGGGTACATTTGACCCGCTTACCCTCCCCTAACGCCGGCCCTGCTTGCAGCCGGTGTTTTTTTTTTTTGAATGCTCTTTGACCGCAATATGTGTTAACATCATCACATCACTTCGCAGAGATTCCTTTAGTGAGGGTTTGATGATTCTTCTTTTTTCGGGTACGTGTGGGAGTACTCGCTGTCTGGAATGGTTCATGTGAACTGTGTGTTTCGGCATTTGGACTGGATTTGTTCTATGGCTGTGCTGCTTCTGTTTCCTGCCAGCATGTGGTAGGCAGCTCCTCGTTTATTTCTGTCGTGGTATTCCTTGCACTTTATTTCCCATAGGCAGGGTTCACTTTATACATTTTAATAAACTCTTCCTGTATAGGGAACATCACGAAAAGAAACAGTAAAAACAAAAGTTATAAAAAATCGCAACACACACATGCACTCTCCAGAAATCCTCAAGGGCCGACTGAACGCAGGACACACACGCTGAGGTTTTCACCATACAAACCTTGGAGGAAATAAGAAATTTATTTTTCGGTGAGGTTTTGGTCGTATGAGCAGGCTACCGGGGTGCTGCAATGGCCTCAGTGAAATACCCACACACGATCCGGAATCGCCACAAATAAAAAAACAAAGATTTTATGTATGGTACGAAAATAAACGCTTTTTGAAGGTTTTAACTGTAAATATCTGAGCATAAAATTTGTTAGTAAACTCAATTGAACAGGATATATTTGGCAGATGGTCTGAAAAGGTTTCAAGTTCCTTCATTCGATGGAGGAATTGATGAGGGAATGCACAAGGGAAGTGAGGGAATTGGGTTATAAAACCTTGATCAGACCACTACTTCAATATGATGGAGTGGTGGGGGACCCACATTTTAGGTATCAATTTTAGGTAACGTATACCATAAAAGAGATGGGTTGGGAATCACAGGAAGACAGAAGTCGGGTGAAGAGAGTATTTGTACCGTGCAAGGCTTATGATCACGGTGACGCATGGATGAGTATTGATAGAAGGCTTAGGAGTAGTGCATGGAATGGAAGAGATGGCCATGACCTTAAACTGGTGCTCGATTCAGGCGATATGGGGCGGCAAAATTTTCATTTGTAGTTAGGAGAGTCAGGGGTGGGAATAAATTGCTAAGGGTAATAATTACCAAGTCATCAAAAACACTAAAGGGGTTTAAAGTTGTAATTCGTGAAGGGCAAAGCAGGTGGGTGGTGGGAAATCGCGATATGTGAGGGTCAGGGTGTAGGGAGCGTGCGTTCCATCGATATTAAAATTAATGTAAACTAAATTAAAGGCGTTCACTGTCAATCAAAATTAATTGAACATTCTTTCCGTAAACAGTTTTTATTTGTCGCAGAGTATACTGTAAACATTGTATCGGCTTCTGTGAGGTTGCGTTTCGTTACTTGTATTTCAAGGGCTTATTCCCCCTTGTAAGTGAAATTAATCATACTTCTGTGCTCCCCCATTATCTTTTCCCCACATCACCCCTGTTTCGAACTCTTTTACTACTCTTCCGTTCATTAGAGAGGAAAAAGGCAACATTTTACATAACTACACCACCGTTAATTCCAGATTGCTTAGCATGTAGCTGCTCTATCAACGATGAGACATCCATGATGGTGTAACTGTAGATGACATCCTATTTCTGTTCCACATAAAGGAAAACTGTGTTTATGGTATATCATAAATAAACGCCAATTGCTGCGATGTGACATATCTACTAGATAGAGGCCGGATAAACAGCCTGTGATTTACACTTCCTGCAAAAACTTCGGATTTTGGAGTAATAAAACTGGAATTCAGAGAGCAGGGTAATTTCCCCCAAGAAACCTTGTTTTCTAAATTAATGTTATAATTGGTAACATGCATCTCCTCCACAAAACAGACCTCCCGTCACAAATGCAGGATACAGATGGGGAAACAGTAGTAAGGCCATGGAAACGCTTTCAGCTGCATTCAAAGAGTTCATTTAGCTACTAGTTTCATAAGTTTTGTATCTTATCAGGCTCCATAGCTCCGATATGTATTACTATTGTAAGGTACTGTACATAATCCTCACCGAAAATTATGGTTTCCGTTTTAAATATATTTGAAATGTAATGAGGTCACAGAGTATGTATTTTAATTCTGATAATTCAGTTTAAAGGTCAAAGACGTCCATAAAGACAGTGCGGAGCATCTTTGAAAAACAAATGACGAGACTAAATAGAAATGGTTTCGATGAAAGCATGAACGTAATATAAATTATATGAAAGAGTAAGTTTGGAATAAGAAACTCTCAATCAAGTTGCATTTTGACAAGAAGTGTATAAATGTTAAATGTGGTGAATGAATTATTTAAGGAAGTAAAATGATTAATGAAAGTTTCAATTATTTTTCAAATGTTAACATGTCGGATTGAACCTGATATTTAAAGTCAGCAAGAAGCAACTGTAAATATCTGGTAAATATGTAGAAGGAAGAAAGTAAAATAAAAAAGTATACGTGAAGCTGCGTACGGACATATTGTCACGTACAATACTTCGAAAGGAAGGGAGTAGAGAGAATAGTGCGATGCAACAGCAGCAAAGTCTCAAACTATATTTAATCGGTGAGAATAGAAATATTCCTTTTGAAACCAGAAAGTGTACGAAATATCTCATGTTTCCATGGAGCTAAAAAAAAAAGAAGTTCTCAAGGTTTTCGGGGTTATTTATTTAAGCATTTAGAATGATAAAAAGCTATGTTAAGAACATTAATAACAGTTATTTGTTACGGGACCCTTGCAGCCTAAAATTCTTTTATGAATAACATGATGTTTCTAATAGAATTTGTTTTGATGTGAAATTCGATTAAATGTCTTTCTCGAACTGTCTCTCGGAACCTTTTCCCTGTGACACCCATAGCTCAGTCAGTTCCCTAAGCTCTAGATCTAGAGTGATCAATCAGCCGTTCAAAGGTTTAAGTTGACGCAAACCATCTGGCTACCAAAACATTTGGATCTATAAATAACATTTCCTGTGGTATCTCATTAAAGTTGATGATCAAAATCAAGATTCTGTGTCGGATCATTGCATTAAAAAATCGAATAACTCCTTTTTTTGCGAATTATGAAAAAATTAATTATACTATTATATAGCCCGATAAGTTATTTGCCTTCATGTGCTTGATCCACATTATTTGTTCCAGAAACTTTGAAGCAGTCACACTGAGAAATTTAACCTTGTCACCATGTCGAGACCAAAAAACAAAAATCCAGCAAAAAAGCCAAAACGGGAATGAATCCAACGACTAAGTAACGCAGAGAAGAGTTGCCCGCATCGATTGAGGCAGAAAGAATAGCATACCAAGGCACTGGTGTGAGACCAGCCTTTCCCCAAGAGTGGCCTACACAAGCTTCAGGCAAGTCTAGCAGGCAAACATTAGGCGGTCTGGTTGCTCAGCAGATCTGGTGCTTACTTCTAAAAGTTTCTTTCTCCGGTCACGGCTTCAAATCCCGTGGTAAGCAAGAATTTTTGGAAGTTGTATTTGATTATATGAGCTGCGCCGGGACGTTCCGTGGTTCTGATTCAACGTTAAACTACAGGCTCCTGGGGAAAGGAATTGGCGTTCCTGCCTCTGCACAATAGCTTGGTACATCTTCTTTGGGAAGATTCGACCAACTTTCGGGTTTTAGACTAAGTTAGATTTTTAGTTTTTGAAGTGAAAACTTCTTTAGGCGTATTGGGCGATTTTTGGATGGGTAAAATCTAATGAGCTGGCATCACCGGCATGCTAATGTTAGCTGTATATCTATAGTGGTCTGAATTTTTTTACTTACGGCTTTACGCCTCGTCGACGTCGATGTCATTAGAGGCGGGATTGGACTGGGGCAAGGAACGGGAAGGAATTCGGCCATGGCCCTTCTGAAGTAAGCATCCCGGCAATCACCTAGAGTGATTCGGGGAAACCTGGAAAACCCAAATCTGGGTGCCCGGACGGGGATTCGAACCGGCGTCCTCCCGAATGCGAGGCCAGAGATTTAACCGCTCACCCACCACGCTCGGTGTGGTCTGGTGGCTCAATGGTTAAGGTGTCTGACTGGTGAACGAAATGTCCCCGGTTCGAATCACTGTCACGGCGGAGACTTTCCTATGTCCTTAACCCGACTTTTACATCTGACGCGGCGTGCTGTATAATGTGAAGTGCACCAGAACGCTTCCGTGGTTTTGATTCCACGTTGAACTGCAGGTCCCCTGTACCTGGTAGCACCACCAGTTTAGGTTAAGACAGCTGAGACAGGAGTTGAATGCACAGCGAATAGAATTTGATTCATTAACGGTCATTTGTTTTATTTTCCGTCGTAAATACTAGTGGTGTTAACATATATCACAGTAATTAACAAACTGATTGAAAGTATAAATAAAACACGAATTACCCATAAATTATTAGGCGAACGGAAGTAATAACTGCGATGATACAGGGCGTTCGCCGGAAAAACGCTACCCTCCCAGTCTGTTGCCGTCGGCAACTTGCTCGGTCAGTGGAGCCAGCAGTTTCCGCCACGCGGCACCGTGAATCACCGCACTGTTTAACACCTCCGCTGCCCCAACAGTGCATTGCAGTGACCCTTACATTGTTAAGAACGGTTTCTTTGCATTGTAGATAGTTTGTGACTTCAGTCTCTTATTAATCAGTGTTGTGAATAAACGTTTCTTTGCGGTTTGGCTGGTTTGGGGCTTCATACTCTTATTAATCTGTACCGTGTTTGAGTGTGAGTATAATTATGGTACGTTACAGTTTGCAACAAAGAATATTTCTCTACGATACATATGTGAAGAAGAAGTCGTTTAAAAAGTGTCGCAGTAAATTTCGTCGCGAATTTCCTGGCGCTTTACTGCCAGCTAAATCAACAATTCTGCGTCTGGTTAAAAAAGTAAGAGAAACGGGTTCATTTTTTAACAAAAAGAGACTGTCGGTCAACCGTATTCTCACAGAGGAGAAAATTGACGATATCGCTTTTCGACTAGAACAGTCACCCAAAAAATCATTAAGTCAGTTAGGGCAGCGTGTGTCTCGAAATATGTTCGGAAGATGTGAAATGTGCATTACACAAGAGGGTCAACACTTCCAGCATCTTTTATAAGGTAAGCTAATGAATTACGTCACATTTAAATGCTTAGCACACAAGTTTATGAAGTTTATGAAGCGTAATTATTATGAAATAGTCCGCGGCCGACGGTCGAACAATGCCGGAAACTGACCGCTCGCTCGCCGGGAGCAGTTTCTTCCTTGTAGCGCTAACAGTGGGTTGCGTTTCCCGGCGAACGCCCTGTATATTCTGCAAGTATTGAAAAATAAAGTCATGATAACTAAAGATTAATGCTAGCCAATTTTATTCATAGCAGAGTTTATAATAGCTTATATCTGTCGAAAATATTCGAAATAGATACTAAGATAGTGTAGCTAATAACATTTTCCTTGAATAATAAACAAACTGCAATGCAAACTAATTAAATTATTTATTACTAACAGAAACGTCACTTTTATCTTACTTACGTAGATTGGGCTGGGATAGTTTGGAAGACAGATGACGTAGTTTACGTCTGAATTTATTGGAAAATATGCGAAAATCTTTAAATTACGAGTGCAATGAAATACTTCTTCCACCAACCTATTTAGGTCGCAATGACCGGAAGGATAAGATACAAGAAATAAGATGCCGTACCGATGATTTTATGTATTCCTTCTTTCCTCGTGCTATTCGGGATTGAAATGCACGGGTTTAAGATTTGGTGCTTAGCACCCTCTGCCACTCACAATGTTTGTGATTTGCAGAGTATGGATGTAGATGTAGATTCTGCGGGTGGAGCCACGTCAATTTCTTAAAACCAAACGTTTCGGCCATCGTTCTGTGTCCTTCATCGGAGGACTGCTGCGTTTGTTGCCACTGTCACCAGTTATAGGTGACTATGGCAATAAACGCAGCAGTCCTTTGATGAAAGCCACAGCACGATGGCCGATACGTTAGGTTTTAACAAATCGACGCGGCTTCACCTGGAGAGCCAAGATAATACTTAGCGACGACTGCGGAAGCCTGTGCAGTTATTAGAAACGTCATTGTTGAGATCTGTAGTCCACTTACTTACCTCATTGTAGACTATGACAAGTTAAAATGAGCCGTAACGATCTAAAGTTACACACATAACCAGCTCCAGCTGAATCTCTGACTCCAGACAACATGGGAGATCTTCAGAGAACACTAAGATGAGCTTCAACAAGAGCATATGAATTTAGTATTTTGATGAAGTATTAATAAAATTGTATGCATTTAGAATTTAAATTGATGCTTTTTTTCACAGCTTCAACATTGTAATATTACAATAACACAAATATTTGAACTCTCCCATTACATTTGCTGCAACAGTTTGATGGTTGAATACTTGATACTGTCATTACAAGTTTATTGCATCATCTTTTCCAAACACAGACTGCGTTCTGCAGTAACAAAATAGTTCTGGAAAATTTCTAATTACCAGGATTTATGGAGTAAATGCTGCATAGTAAAGTTGTTGAAATTCTGCCTGTACTTAAATTTCGTTTAAAAGGAGACTTTCGGGAGGATGCCGGTTTGAATCCCCGTTCGGGCATCCAGACTTGGGCTGTCCATGGTTTCCCAAAATCACTCCAGGCGAATGCTTGCTTAAAGAGGCCATGGACGAATTTCTTCCCGTTCCTTGTCCTCAGTTGTTAATCAGATAACTATATCTAGAGATTCAAGACTTCTTCTGGCAGCTGGTCTACCTTGATGCAATGTGAGAAGGCTTCCAGATAGTCTCCTTGCTGAACAGTATATCATAATGTGGTCAGTGGTGTGGATACCACCACAGTCACACGAAAACCACACTTATGTGCGGTTGCATTGCAAACTCCGTGACCTGTGCGAAATCTATACAGTTGGCACCAAAGACGCCTAGGCAAGACAAATCCTGGAACACAGGTTGTGGGATCTTTTACAAGCCCACAATTGTATGGGGTGTTGGCTTCCCACTCCTTTCTCCACTCTTTATACAAGTTAAAGTTGTTATTTGTAAACTTGGCTGCTTCCAAGTAGGCAGGTCTCCTTGATTTTAATCATGTGCGAAGCAGGTGAAGAAGGTCAATATGCAGAGGAAACATGTTGTTTTCCTCCACTCCTTCCATTTCTCTAAGCAATATCGATTTTCTCCTCAAATGTGGTGGAGGAATGCTGATCGATTTGCATGAATAATTAATATCACCGAAATGAAATTGAATTTGTTTATTTTTATTTATTTTTCCGAACGCGTGTCACTTCAATCTCTGAAGCATCTTCAGAGGTTCAATCTGTTGAGTGTGTATACAGGTAATTATTTAGTTTTATCCCATATTTTACACACTTAACAGATACAAACGCTGAAGATATTTCATAGAATAAAGTGAGACGCGTTCGAAATAAATAAATAGAATACATTAGCGTGGTACTAATTACTCAAAAAATTGGCTATCTCGCAATTGAGGAAATAACCCACAGCATCAAGTTACATTACTTATTGTAGAGACACAAGTACTGGAAAATCTGGAATATTTGTCTGTCTTTCTGCCTGGGGAACACGCAATGGTTGGTTGGTTGATATTCAACCAGACAACACACAAGTATAGTTGTCATCAGTTTAATACGGAAAATACTTTCTGTCCAACTTAATAACTTCGACCATGTGTAAAAGCCGCAAATTTATCAATTTCTGTCTGTGTGTGCGATTTTACAGCAAAAATTAATGATTGGATTTCAACAAAACTAAACAGTGATAGCATATGACAGCCTTTAACATAGTTTCTGTACCTATAACTTATGAAGTAACCCATGATACAGGGGAAAAAAACGTAAATTTTTAAATTTTTGTCTATCGGTGCACAAATCAGGCAAAAAGTAACGAAAACATTTCAACGAATCTACACGGAGTAGTACCTAAGAATACGTAAAAAATCTACATACTTCAAAACAGTAATGTAGAACATTAGGATGCTGCGTACAAACCAATAAGTTCACATAGTAGTTATCATCAAATCTATGCAGCAAAGAAAAACTCAATGGTTGTTTTGACCTTTCTATAGACATCTACAGTTCATTTATGAATACGGAAATAGTTCATCTGCGTGCCAATGCGTTGCAACATTGGATTTTTATACCCGGTGACAGTGTGTTTAAATCCTAGAAACATATATATAAACAAATATATAAAAGAAACGAAAAATTAATCTTAAATTTAAAAAAATATATGAATACAAAAATGACCATTATTTGGCAACAATTAAGGTAATCATGAATAATCAGCATAATTCAAGATGTGGGTTGTAGGGGGTATGTTGAGATGAAGAGGCTAGCGCAAGATAGGAAAGGATGGAGGGTTGCGTCAAACCAGTCGAGAGACTGACGACAGCAAAAAATAAATAAAAATAAAAATAATAATAAAAAAATCCAAGAAATAATATTAACACCACCACTTCAGAAATTTTCTTAAATATGAAGCAATCATCTCCTACACGGGTCAGGCCCGACTAGTTCAAGCATTGCTTACAGAGAAGCTTCGTGAGCAATACAGATGTTTGCTTGCAGGTCATCTATAACCAGTACAACTACAAACTCTTCCAAATTCGTGGCAGTTTCGAGGATGATAAAAACAATTGATGTGAACAAACGTGTTTAAATCCTTTACATTTAACCCAAAGTTAGAAGTAAATGGGGAGATCCAAGAAAAAGGAAAAAATAAAACTGCTCATCTGATTTTTTCTACACGGGCATTGCCAGTATTAAATTTAGTAATAAAGAATTACTACTGAAAAATTAGGACAGCCAGCTTTTTTGAAAAAAATAAAAACAGCATATGACAAATGTTAACAACGGTTGAAAAGTGCTAAATATGTAATATGGAAAAATCAGTAAACATGTGTAAGTACCTTGAAAAAAAAAAGCTTTTTATAACATAGTGAGAGAATATCCTGCATGAAAAGGAACAAATAAATATGGGGAGCAGGTAATTAACTTGTACAGAGTTTTACAGCAAAAATTAATGTCTCGTACAATCTTTAATAATCTTACCAAGAAATAAAACCCTGGAGATCTCAAAACCCTCATTTAGGAGAATGTCAGATTAACAAATTTCCAATCTGAAGGAGAAAAAAGGAAAAATAGGAATGTTAAAATAAAAAACTAAATGAATATAAATATTGACCAATATTTAACAACAATTAGGGTAAAAATTATCCAGAATATACCATTAGTTCCGTCCCTCCAGTTTTTTAAACATCACAAAGGGAAATTGTTAAACGACAATAAATTTTCAAAATAAAGTACCTATTACTGGTATTCAGTGCTGAAAGATTTCATTACCAAAATATTAGATGGAGACAAAAAAAAACACCGATAAAAAGAAGACAGAGCTGGTGG
This sequence comes from Vandiemenella viatica, assembly GCA_031002005.1. Taxonomy (NCBI): domain Eukaryota; kingdom Metazoa; phylum Arthropoda; class Insecta; order Orthoptera; family Morabidae; genus Vandiemenella; species Vandiemenella viatica. The sequence continues at coordinate 85,927,265 of CM061921.1, forward strand.
AACCAAGACTGACGAAGATGTATTCCGGGACTACAAAAAATGATAGTGTGAAACTTCAGCGAAATATTTCGGAAATCTTTAAATGTTGACAAAATAGTACAAAAATAAAATAATTGTTTAAAAAACATAAAAATTCAACTTCAAAAAAGGGCACTAAAAATTTTAAAATAACTTTATACCTTGCTCAGAAGAAAGTAAATCTAAATGGACAATATTTTACATTACTGTTATTGAAATTTTTACATTAATCAGTTATTTTTGGAGTCGGTGCCAGCTGTCAGATCGCGCAGATCGAATTAATGAATTTTATTTGGTGTTCGAGGCGAACCGAGAGTAGGATCAAAAATTCCAAATATTTTACAGCATGTCGTGAGGAAGATAGTTTTATTGCGGGAGACAGCTTAGGGAAACAAATTAACGGTATGTTATCTGTTGCTCGGCTTCGTTGGTCATCCAGGCATATCTCTGGCGCTATAGTGTCAGTTGGTAGGCTGCATCATGCAGTAAACACTTTATAGTTAGTATAATATCGGTGTATCATCTATATGTTTCAGTTTTGTTGAAAAATGTTTCTAGAATTAATTACATAATTACAGAATTAGGTACATAAGTAGTAACATGATTTTTATGTATTATTGTTATTTAGTATTGTTTTTATCTATTTTTTTGTTTTTCTTGTTTTGGCTGGCACCGACTACAAAAATAACTGATTAATCTAAAAATTTCAATAACAGTAATGTAAAATTTGTCCATTTAGATTTACTTTCTTCTAAGCAAGGTATAAAGTTATTTAATAAAATTTTGTGCCCTTTTTTTGAAGGAGGTTTTTATGTTTTTTAAACAATCATTTTATTTTTAAATTTTTAGTGGTATTATAGTTAATTTGTATTTAAATTTGCCGCAGCAGTTGCCATTTTGCGAACTTCCTGGTAGCTCAGTGTTAAAGCGAATGCTCTTTTTTCTTTTTTTTTTTTTTAAATCTGTCTTTACAACAACTTTCAGAATGAGGTGTATTGGATACTGTGTTAAGGAATGTCAGTTTACATTTTGGTCCAGGCTACGTTTCAATCTAATCATAACACCTGTTAAAGCTGCTGCTCGATAATCGAAATATGTAACATCTGGACATTAATACATACCACATACACAAATCTGTTTCTGGAATATATCTGTTCGTTCCGGCATCACACAGAAAATATAGATATTTAATTGGTTTTCACAACGTAAAAGCTCGGGGTCCAAGTTGAAATCTGAAGTACATGTTGAAACATTAGGACACATACATTTTATAAATATTCTGCAATGACTTAAAAATAGTTTAATTGATTTTGATGGTACTTAAAACTGCGGAAGAACATTGGAAATTATAAACATTGGGGGTAAAGGAGAAGAGGGATTGGGCTTTTGTATACCAAATGTAGACTGTCTTTTCTGATTGATTTAAAGTATACGTTTGTAAATTTCTATTGATATCATATAATATTTTTAGGTGTGCATAAAAAAATAATTAAGGGGTGTGGAGGTGAAGAGTAGTTTGGTTTTTGTTAAGGTAGTTTGGACAGCATTTTTCTCTTTGTTTTAAAGTATACATGTGCAAAGTTCCATTGAAACCAGGTAAAAACTGTAGCTATGTGTAAAGAACATTTACAAAAATTAAATGGGCTAAGGGAGTGAGCGGTTGGGTTTTGTAAACAGAATGTTTCTCTTTGTTCTTAAGTATACATTTGCAGTGTTCCATCGAAATCTGATAAAAACGGTAGGTATCTATAAAGAACATTGGAAATTAGGAGGGGTGCGGGTGGAAGGAAAGAGGGGTTGGGTTTCTGCAACCTAATTTAAACACAGTTGTTATGTATTTTTTAAAGTATACGTGTGCAAATTTTCTTCAGAATCAGATAGGAACTGTGCTTTGTGTAGATTAAAGGGGTGGAAAGGGGGAGAGAGGTTTGGCTTCTGTAAACCAAATGCAGACAGCTTTGAAGTATACATGTGCATACTTCCTTCAAAATCAGATAGAAACGGTAGCTTTATGCAATGAACATTGACAGTAATTAAAGGGGTAGAAAGGGGAATAGGGTTTGTGTTTTTGTCAAAGTAATGTGAGTAGTATGTTTCTTTTTATATTTGCTATAAAGTATACACATGCGAAGTTCCACCGAAATTGGATTTAAATGTGGGTTTGTACGAACATTAAGGAATGTAAAAGGGGAGCTAGGGTAGTTTTTTTAATTTTTTGGTCAGAAATCTTCTCCATAAAAAAATACGTATATGTGCGAACTTTCATAAAGATTGGTCAAATAGTGTCAACTGTAGCTTTTCAAAAAGAAAATTGACAAAAGTCAAGGGGCGGAAATGGGGAAAGGGGTTCCGTTTTTGCAAACCTACAGCTGACATTATTTTTCTCTTTGTTTTACATTACAAGTTTGCTACGTTCTATCTAAACTGGGTAAAAACTGTGGGTTTATATAAAAATTAAACGGTTTAATGGGTAGTGGGAGTGTTTTTTTTTAGTTTTTGGTCCGAAACCTTCCTCGTGAAAAAATTCATATAAGCGCCAACTTTCATGGTAATAGGTCAAATGGTGGCAACTGTAGCTTTTTATTAAAAAAAATTGACAAAAATTAAGTGGTTGGTAGGAGGGAGAGGGGTTGAGCTTTGGCAGATCAAATGTTGACAAGATTTTTCTGTTTGTTTGAAAGTATACATTGGCAAAGTTCAATCAAAATCAGATATGAAATCTAGGTTTCTATAAAATTAAGGGGTGTAAAGGGGGAGATGGGGTGGCTTTTTTTATTTTTGGTCAGAAACCTTCTCCAAGAAATATTACATGTATATGACAACTTTAATGGAGATCAGTTAAATGATGTCGACTATAGTTTTGTATAAAGAACATTGGCAAAAATTAAGGAGTGGATAGGGTGAGAGGGGTTCAGGTTTTTCAGACCAAATGTTGACAGTATTTTTCCTTTATTTTTTACTATACATGTCCAAAGTTCCTTTGAAACCGGATAAAAATGTGGGTTTGTATAAAAATTAAGGGGTGTAAAGGGAGAGAGGGGTGTTTTTTTTTTTCTGGTCAGAAACCTTTTCCATGAAAAATTACATGTATATGCCAACTTTAATGGAGATCAGTTAAATGGTGTCGACGTTAGCTTTGTATAAAGAACATTGGCAAAAATTAAGGGGTGGATAGGGGGAGAGGGGTTCAGTTTTTTCAAACCAAAAGTTGACAGTATTTTTCTGTTTATTTTTTACCATACATTTCCAAAGTTCCATCAAAATCGGATAAAAATTGTGAGTTTGTATAAAAGTTAAGGGGTGTAAAGGGGTAGAAGGGGAGGTTTCTCAATCAAATTCATATGGGACCACTTTGGAGGTATACTCTATCCACTATATAAATCGGTTCAAAATTGGCAAAGATATCGCTGAACGTACATAAAAAAAAAAAAAAAAAAAAAAAAAAAAAAAAAAAAAAAAAAAAATCAGACGAATTGAGAACATCCTCCTTTTTTGAATTCGGTTAATAAAAACAGTATATTACAAATGTTAATAACTGTCTAAAAGTGCTAAATATGGAATATGGTAAAATCAGTTAAATAAACAAGTACCTCGGAAAAAATATTTGTAACGTAGTGAGAGGATATCCTGCGTAAAAAGGAACAAGTAAATAAATATGGGGAGCAGGGAATTAACTTGTACAAAATTTTACAGAGTAAACTGAAATCTGTAATTTAACCAAAGAAATGAAAAATGACAAAAGACTTGAAGAGGACTCAATTGTTGCAGGAAAGTGCTACTGATGGAAAGTTCTAAAAACCTCAGAATCTTCTGGAAGGTATTTGAGAAACTGTTGTGTGAAAACATGCTTCACACACTCGCTACACAAAACGCAGACAGCACAAAAGTTAACAATTACGAGATGTTTCTCTGTGGCCAGCAAACTATAAAATACTGTCCAAAGCATTAAAGAAACTGTAATCAGCTAAGTAAATGTTAGGGAAGATTCAGAAAACAAATTTGGAAACAATGACCAGATTCTGTTGACGCAGACATACCCTTCAACATATTTGAAGAATTTGGCCCACACAAAAAAGGTTAAGCTTTGGCAATTATTGAACCAACCCTAACAAATACAATCTAAAATGTTCCGTGGAGAAATTTACTTTCAAATCAAAAATGGAGACCAGTAGATGGTTCTTCTCAAATACTTTTCAGTTGTATTATTAAAAATGTGAACAGAAAATTTAATACCAAGATTTAAACAAAAGGAAAACAAGTAATTAGACAAGTAATTAAACAAGTAATTGAAATACTGTCTAGCCTTTACTTATGATTCAGCAATCATTTCAATAATTGTAGATGCAGGGTCACTTATTCTCCTATGAGATTCAGATACTCAAAAATAGTTGCTTATTTTGTTCCATGTTTCTTATTACAAATGAGATATAGCTTTCTGATACCCAGTAGACACATCATAGTGAAAGAAAATCGTGGAATATAAACCAGTGATGCTTGAGGTTAGAATCAGTACCTGAATGACAGAATTTCAGTCACTTAGTGAACTCTCAGAAACGCTATATCAAAGACTGTTATCAGCTTCCTGCTTTATTTTAGGACAGCATGAAATGTGTTCCATGTGAGAATCGATAGTACAAAATCTCCTCATTTTTATGTTTAGCATGTATAAATGAACTTCTAGATTCATAAAACGTTTCTTGCTCTTCCTGGATAACTTTTATCTGTTCTTTTCTACGATAGAGTGTGACATAACAGTCGGTACCTGCTTCCTATCAGCGCTTGTCACTACACAGAAGATATACAACGCGTGAACAATCTCCAAGTTGGTTGACGCTATGCAGGACGCAGAAACTCTTTGTGTGTGACAACCGAGAAGAGAGTAGCATCTATCACATATTTTTTTAATCTACGAAGTGATATAAGCGACCGCAATAAAACCCACAAGAAAAAATCCATAAGAGAGAATGTAGCTGCTTCACAGCTAAAGATTATTAACATTTCAAAAGATAAAAGTGAGTACTTAAGAGGATTTCTAAAGGAAATCGAATTCGACTTCATCACAAGAAATTCTCCTATGTGACAAAAGTCGAGTTGTCTCCCATGCCAGCGTGCAGTGTGATCCGTTCAAAAATTATGGTTGCATATGGTACGTTCGCCAGGATACACTGATCATCCAGAACATTATGACTACCTACCTACTATCAATATAAACCCGTCCAGGCGATAGCAGCGTCACCTGACGAGGAATGACTGCTAGTCAGACACACGCACGGCGCATATAGTATAAGTGAGCACGAGCATTTTGGAAACTGCACAACTTTTTGGGTGTTCGAGGAGTGCTGTGGTGAGTGTCTTCAACAAGTGGCGAAACCAATGTGAAACCACGTCCAAAGGTCGAAGGGTTGGGTGGCCACAGATGTCGGACATCGTAGGCTGGGCTGACTGGTAAAACAGGACAGCCGGCGAAATGTGGCGGAACTAACATCAGTCTTTGATAGCAAGTGTATCTGAACACACAGTGCACCGAACACTCCTAACGATGGGCCTCCGCAGTAGTTGACCAATTAATGTGCAAATGTTAAAACCCCGACATCGGGAAGTACGACTGAACTATGCACGTGACCTTCTTCACTGGACATTGGCGCAGTGCCAGAGCGTTGCATGGTCTGATGAATACCGATAACTTCTTCTTCATGCTGATGGGAGGGTGCGAATCCGTCGTTTTCCAGGGGAACAGCTTCTTGATACCTGTACTGCAGGACGGAAACAATCTGGCGACGGCTCAGTTATGTTCTGGGTGAACAATCACGTGGGCATCAATGGGTCCAGTGGAGCTCGTGCAAGGCACCTTGACGGCAAATAAGTATCGTACACTGGTTGCAGACCACGTACGTCCCTTCGTGACGACCACGTTTCACAACGCATTTTTCAACAAGATAATGCGCCATGTCAAAAGGCCAGGGAACACCGTGGAGAGTTGCAATTGATGTGCTGTCCCACCAACTCGCCAGATCTGAACCCGATCGAACACATCTGGGATGTGATTGAGCGTGGCATCAGAGTTCATCGCCCCTGTCCCCGGAATTTACGGGAATTCGGGGGCTTATGTGTGTGCAGATGTGGTGCCAACTCCCTCCAGCGACCTACGCCTCATTGCTTCCATGCCAAGACGCGTCGCCGCTGTTATCCGTGCCAAAGGCGGACATACAGGCTATTAGATAGGTGGTCATAATGTTCTGGCTGATTAGTGTATACTAGACTTCAGTTCTGTACAATGCTACCAAGAAAAAAAGACGCATGAATTATCTCCGTCGTCAGATAAAATGTCAGTACAAAATGTATTCTGGAATCAATTTGTGGAAAAGCTACGCGCTATGTAAAAGGGGGAGGGGGGTATAAGTATTTACCATCGGAATACAGATACATTTCCTTTAAGGGTTTGACGTTGAGGTCATTAGAGCGGGGAGAAGATTGAGGTCAAGGAATATGGTCAAAATCCTATGAACGAATCATTGCGGCATCCGTTTGGAGTGATTTCTGGAAACTATGTAAAATTGACATTGTTACTGCTGTAACGAGCATCAAATTCATGTCTACCAGAAAAAAAATACCACTGATCCAGTCCAACATACATGTAAGTGGCACGAATTCACAACAAATTCCCAGCCGGATCTCTTCGAAACCAGATAAATGCAGACGATTGTTTGACATTCTATTTTTTTCCTTATGTCTTTACGCCTCGTCGACCTCGAGGTTATTAGAGGTGTGAAGGGATAGGGGCAAGGAACGAGAAGAAATTCGGCTATGGCCATTTTAAGGAAGTATCTCGACATTCACCTGGAGTAATGGAAACCATGGAAAATTAAAATCTGGATTCCCGGAAGGGGATTCAAACCCACGTCTATTGAATGCGAGGCCAGATTGGTATTCTACCTGGAGGAGCTGAATGCCGTTCGCCGCGCGGGCTAAGAATAGACTAGACACCATGTTTGAATAGGGAAATCGAGTTTATTATACCTTTCAGTGTATAAGTCGTCATCCAGTACATTTATTGCATTTCTCTAATGTATGGACGCCACAGGACGGATAGGATATTCACACAGACACACAACACTTAAACATCCATGCCCGCGGCCGGATTCGAACCGGCGGCCTTCGGGACGCCGAGCTAGCACTCTAGCCCCTACGCTACCGAGGCCGGCTACCTCTCTTCAGCACAATTTACAAAATTGTTGAGAGGGTAATATGTAACGGAATACATATTACGGAAACACATGCTTAGTTTAGTTCTGATCGAGTCTAATCAATTTGAACGACCCCATCCAATGACTCCCGAGAAATCTACTGCCCAGAGATACATTGTGTCAACTAAACCTGGTATCAACAGGCCATGGATGTTCCGAAGTCGCCTCGCGAACCGGGTCATACTAGTCTCTCAGAAGTGTGCGTGCGAAACGCTAGAAAAGACAGTAGGCCAAACCCTCGTTTTCGGTGAAACTGGAATAATTTAACATTGTCTTGGTTGGATAACCTAACTACTGTGCTGTGACATCTTATCTTAGCACTGTGCAGGACTTTGTTTTGTAATTATATAAATCAGTTTGTTTTACGATAAATAAATAACTACATCGAAAATAACATCACCTCAGTCAGCTAAAAGTATAATTTGTGATGTTTTTTGGAAGTGCATAGAACGCTATACATGATGAATCGGAGTTAAGTTTACTGCATTTTCGTCCGAAATCAACAAGCAATGCTACATCGCCTGTTACGTCCGTTTTCCGCTCGCCTGGTGTTACTACATGGTTGCCTAAATTGCAGGCACTAAGCACTGCTGCCAATGCAGCTATGCCCATATTGAAACTCTGAGTTGTTCACAGATCCTTCAATTCATCTAAATTTTGGGTAACGGTTAACCAATTATAATTCACCTGCTTCTTCTTCTCTGTACACGATCTGCATGTACGTAATATTAATTATTTAACAATGTTCATATTATTTCAGTAGGTTCCATTTTTTACCACATTTATCCCTTAAACTATCAAAATAACCGGCTTCAAAAGAAAATGCTCTGAATACAGGATCTCAGTCAGTATTAAAATTATTACCATTCAGTGATTCAGTTAAGAAGTAATTACCATATACGTTGCTAAATTCATGTTACAGACGATTTATTCTTCCCAGTTATAAATATGACAATTTTTTTTTTTAAGTTGTAGACAGGAATAGGTGACATATAAAAATCATTACCTGGTCGAATTATGTTCTTAGGAAACTGTTTAGAACAAGTTTTCTTCCAAGTTTGAAATAAAAATGTGTTGTGGCACTCACTGCAGTATATCAGGTTTTACTATCGTCAATAAAAGCTTTTATATAACTTTTTGAATCAATAAAGGATATTATTGAAATGGACAGCCTTTTATGGTACCAGTTAGGAAATATCACGCCGAAACTACAGGTTCTGCATATATTAACAGATTTTACAGCTATATATTTACATATTATCAATAGTTGATATCTAACATAAGACCAATCTTATAATAAAACAGAAAGAACCTGCGGATAATATTGTGAAAAATGCAGTAAGGTTTTCTTGGAGGAGTTTTATTCACTGAGTAATATCCGTGGTCTCTGGCCACAAACCGTGTTTCTGGTACCAAAATTTTTTTTTCCCTGTGATTGGGACATCATTTAGGGGGACAAGTGCTAATCATACAATCTTGATGTTACTGCCTTGTATGAGTAAGATCAATTCCATAAAAGGATTCTGAAAGAAACGTTGAGTGACTTAGATCTTAAATACATTTACAAGTAACTCAGCATCCGGTTGATATTTTTAGTTTACTGATGATAACAGAAAACACCCTAAAATCACACAACAGCATTCAGTTTTCATTCCCACAAGTAAAATAATGCAAAGATAAGTTTATAGATCTGCTCGGAGACCAAGTTTATTGTATGTAATATCTCCGCTTAACAGTCTTATACGTCAGTTGAGGATTTTTCCAAGATATTTGGGCAAGGATTATGATAAACTTCTTTACGACTGTTTAAAAACCTGTTAAGCCCTATCTGATGTTTTATTCAAACGCATTGCTAGCATATTTTTTTTTTTTTGTTCTCTTCAGATTCGGCAAGAAAGGATCACTTGGACACTTGTCGCTTGATTGCATAGGTGACCAGTGTGAATCATGAGCAAGGGTGGGAAGGAACTGAGTTCCTGCCAGAGGTTTAGCCGGGCATGTTAGGCCAAGCGTACTTAAACCATTGGAAGAAATTCTGTGCTGCCATCTGTCTTAGAAATAAGTAACATGGTGTGTTCTGATGGATAAGCTTTTTTTTGTTGTTAAAAATTTTAGTTTATTTGTTGGAGATTGGGGACCGTCCCAGGTTTCGGCTAGATTGCGAGAAACCGACTAAATCAACAATCAAGAGAGCCCGCGCTCGTGCCCGGTCCTGTTGTACCTCCCCGATCCAGTGTACCGTGCAGTCAGCCACACTTGCGTATTATTTCTCACATTTATTATATGTTCGTAAGATTTTGCAAATGCCAATTTTTTTATATTATTGGGTCTCTATACTGACGTACCAATATCATATATGGTTTTTCCCGTAGTAGATACCATTCAATTTTGTACTACATTTCATTGAATTTGGTTCTATCAGCCCAAACGGCAAATGATTTTGAATATTTTTGAGCGTGAAGGTAACTGCGAATATATTAAGAGTGATGAGCAAAGGAGTTATCTTCTGTTTTATCTCCTCGTTAGTTCTCTCTATCTTCTTGACTGTGTAATTTTAAATAGCTCAATTAAAGAAGTGTATAACAGTTTGAATTAATTACTGTACTAACATTTTGGTATTTTAAATTACTTAAGCTAGTATATGGTAGAAGTGATCTACAGTATGTAATATGATAATAATCTCCATCTGACAGCTCCTGGTAACCCAGTTTCCGTTATAGATTTATTCCGCATTTTTTTCTTTTTTTCTTTTGGTTTTACGCCTCGTCGACGTTAAGGCGCATTCCCACGATCCCTTGTAACGTAGGCGAGACGGGACGGGACCTCATTAGCCGAAGTGTAGGGACGACCGCGGGCCACAAGTTAGTCCTGGCGTACCTCGCCGCCACCTCCGCACCCCGTTGCCTAGTGTAGTTTGGCACAGAGCACTTTACAGCAACAGAAGGGGTGCGCACCGCTGCTGCAAACCGATGGCAACAGCGCACCTCTACACACGCCTCTTATGTTTACCGACTCAGAGTGGGTAGCTGCGACTCGTCTCCGCTAGCAGAGGCGGTTCGTGTTCCCATGGCGTGTGGTTGAGTATTCGTCCTGTCCCGTCTCACCTTCGTTACAAGGGATCGTGGGAATGCGTCTTTAGAGGCGGGGAAGGACTAGGGACAAGTAGCATTTAGGAATTCGGCCATGGCCTTTTGAAGGAAGCATTCCAGCATTCGCCTGGAATGATTTGGGTAAAGCAATATGGATAACCCAAATCTGGATGCCCGGACGGGAATTCGAACCTGCATCCTCCCGAATTTGATGACAGAAGTTAACCGTTCACCCACCACACTCAGTTGCATTTTGTAGAGATGTTTGCGAGTTACATTGTTAAACAGTCGTTCGTTACCAGAAAATCTGATGTAGCTTATCATGATGTTAAAACATAATAGCGTGTCACTCTTCTAAGATATCCAGACCTCTGTCATTAAAACAAACAACTATGACGTGTTTATTTTCCACTGGCAGCATTAATTTTGAGTGCTCAGATTTTCGGCATTAATATGTTCTGTAGAAAGAGAGAACACTTCCCCAGTGTTGTAAAATGGAGGAATTATTGAAGACCTACTTCAACGAACTTTTATGTTACTAGATCACGTTAATTACAAATGCGGTATATCATTAGCTATTTTTTTAACTTACGGTTTTACGCTAGATAAAAGCTGAGGTCATTAGGAGGAGAGAATGGGGAGCAACGAATGCAATGGAATTGGAACATGTTTTTGTTATGAAAGAATCATCCCAATTTTCCCCTGGAATGGCTAATGGAAACCATGTATAATCGAAATCTGGATGACCGCACTGGAAATCGAACCCATGTCTTCCGGGATGCTATGCCCAATTCTGAACCACTCAATGCTGCTTGTAGAACACGCTCTATACCTATATTTTCAGTCAATTCCAGATGATTAGGTGTATGTGTGTACATTATCGCGCTTATCAGGAATTGATAGATTTTATCAAGTCTGTGACAACAAGATAGGCTAAATAAACTAACTGGGCTTCGAAAGGCATTTTCAACCATAGATGGGCATCATATGTAAGCTGAGGATATTTTATTTTGTTGGCATTCTTTTTTAGATTTGTATCATGCGTATTTACTGAGTGGAAGAATAAAATCGACAATCATCCGTCCATATCGATTTGTAAAACGCGCCGTTAAGACTGGATGAAATGCAGATCATGAGAGATTTTCTCCAATGAATTTTGTGGACCCGCACAGCTGGTTCCGTTCTTTGTTTGATTTAGACCTGAAAAATCTGACTTTCAGCTCCCATTGGACAACTAATACAAAGAGAACACCATACAAAGGTTGGCTTTTTTCAGCTTTTCTCTTTGTTGAAAAGTATTTGTATGACACGTAAAAAGGCCCTAATTATTGGGAAGAAATAAGCAAGATATTCATAGAGAAGCTGGCGACAGGAGAAATTCAATGCTGTGACATGGACGTACCGTTCATCATTGTGGTGGATTATAGAAAAGCAAACGTCACTCGCTTTATTTTTGAATTAACATTATTGAATTATCGATTTGGCTGTTACCATTAAAATGGTGAAGAAAATAAACTTTTGTATATTAGTAGTTATGTGTCTAGCCTGATACATCTCAGAAATAACAGACATTCAAGCTGGCAGCGTTTTTAAAGTTGGCAAGTTTGATTTTAGCATAATATTTTCGTTTAGTGATACGTGATATTTACATGTTATATATTATTGAATGCGTTGTTCTGTCAGCAATTAAATAGAACAGCTGATCTCTTACTAGACGAATCAAAGAATTTTATCTAGAATACACTTATACAATCGGATTTTTAAATGTAATTTCCGTGATTAGTTATTCAAAAAGACGCTCTTAAATGCTTTGCGTAATGTAACCGCAAACAATAATTCTTTCGTACTTCGTAGTTAGTTCACTGTGTTAAATGTTGTTGTAATTCTTGTTTAGTTTTCGTTAAATTTTAGGAAAGATTAGTACGAAGCCTCATTTAAAAAAACATGCTGAAAGAGTGCAATGATCCAGTTGCTAACAAAAAGTAGAGATCAACTTATGAGACTAAAAAATCACAAAGGTTAAAACTACTTACGGAGTAAACAACTATTAAAATATTTTCTTAAATCACTTTATTGAATTATGTATTACTCTTATCATTTGCGGACTCCAGATAGATTTATTTTATTTATTCATTTTACCAACCAATATTCAAAACATAATCGTTCTATTGTTGCCTCCTTATATTTGCGTCATATCGATGTTACAATCAACGGATGTGTATGTGCAAATCCCTGACTCAGTACTTCAAGTTAGCACTTGTGACCCTCGAATTTTAATCTACACTACATTGTGGTCGTAGCAATGCGATATGAAGTATCCAAACATCATATTGCTGAGATGTGTTTCTTAAGGACACTTATTTCTGACTGTTGGCGCTCGTTATAATTGTTTGCCGCGGCCAGCTAAGATTTCGGACCAGTCAGCCACAAACATGCTTGGTCTCATACAATGCAAAGGTTGTTAAAAGCAATCAGCCAATTCTCATCATTTTGCAGATGCTCGTAATGGTCTCAAATTATTTCAGTACCTGACTTAACGTCTTACAAAGTGGCGATAACTATTACTCAGTATCAATTAAATGCTACGGCAAAAGAGTCTTTTTTGATGAGCCTGGTTTTATTCAAAGGCGAAACAGTGTTCCGACGTTTTGAAGGATGAAAGATTTGTAAAGAAGAATATATTTCATGGTGTGCTTTCAATCAAATTGGTTGAATATTCTTAGAGTAAATCTATAAAATAAGTAAACCTGTAAGAAGTATGCTTGAAAGTTTTTTCTATTCTTTTGTTTGGTAAGAGCAACGCCACTTCAGTTCTAGTCTTTTGTTTGCAGTCCTTATTCATTAAAAAGTATTGAGATTATACTCTTCAAAATGTTTAGTATCTAACTATAAAACAAAGTTGTTCTTAAATATTGGCATATTTCATCACATGAATAAAAAGTATTACATGAGTGGAATGATTAATTATTTCAACAGTATTTTTAACGTAATATGTTGACTTTTGTTTGAGTGGATATCATATACAAAAATTTAGTAATGCCCCAGGATTCACACAGTCGAAGTATTTCAGTGATATATTCTTAAAAATATATATATATATATATATATATATATATATATATATATATATATATATATATATATATATATATATATCAATATAAGATACTTCGAGAATACAGAAAAATAAATTCTCCTGTGGTGGGTATGGGAATGTTTAATTACTAACAAGCAAGTCAAACATCATTTTGATGTCTCGTTTTTTATCACTTGGAAAAAAATTGTTTAATAACAATTGAATTTAAGGCAGCGGCAATAAGACCAGTTTTTTGAACCACTTCTCCACAGAGAATACCGCTGGAGCTACATTTTCTAATATCAAAATCTGCAGCACATGATTAATGTTACCGATTTGTAATAATGTATGGCTCACAAGTGTGGTGTTTCATAGAATAAACCGAAAAATGTGCTAATACGAAAATATGAACTAAGCAAATCGTATGTAATCATGGATGATATTTATGTGACTGTTTCCTATAAAACAACTAAATTTATGAAATGGCAGCATTTTAGAAGGCAGTTCATGAATGTATTCATAGGTCGTGGTCACACAATAAGCAAGATCCCACAGAAATGTAACAGCTGGTATCAAATTATATTTAGTTAGAGACTAGAAACAATTAAATTTTGTTATTTTTGTAACAGATCATTAGAATGCCAAAGAAATATGGAATGATAAAATTTTGAACATAATTTCATTAGAATGCCGTCAGAAAACGAGCAAACATATGTTTCAAAACACGTGAGAAACTCATTTTTTCGTAACAGTAACTACAAATTTAAATAAATCTGAACAAAGAATGATGTCCATTAAGCAGTGTTTAAATTTATTCCATGTATTAAACACACGAAACGGCGGATATAATACTTTAAGTAGTGAGTACAACACTGATTTATTAGATCAAAACACATGTAGATAGATATACCAAAATCAACTATAATAAATTATGCATACATATTCATTACTGATTATTAGCTGAAGGGAAATGAAAGTCTGAAATCACTTTAAAAGGTAAATATCCACATATTTCTCAGGTGTAAATGCGGAACTGTTTTAGATTTCGGGATATGATACATAAGTAAAACATGGCTGGTGAAGTCTTAAAATGATGCACAACGATTCTACTTTGCATAGTGAGAGCCTACGTCAGAACACGCCGCACTGTTTAACGAGAGTGATTCGAGAACTGAGGCGCCTGAGAGGCATCCTTCCATCTAGAAAATCACACGGAGCTTCCTCCTCGAACGGAAAAACATTGATTAAGGAGAGAACACTATCAAATGTTGGAACTCCGCGTGTATACTGCTACAGGTGGCGAGGGTGGCGGTGCCGGGCGGGGGTGGTGGAGGGGAGGGGCGTAGCGGGGGCGGCGTAGGGGCTGCTCGCCCTATATAAGGGAGGCGGCATGCCCCCGACGTCCACAGACGCCGCAGTAGCTGCCCCAGACGCTTGCTTCTCGTTGCACGACCCACCCTTCGTTTCAGGTGAGACGACGCAACCACACACACACACTCGTACACCGGGCAACATAAATCTTTTCTCACTTGTCTTTCAACATTTCTGCTTAACCATAGTTACCAAACCCTGCTATCACATAACCATACAAATTTTCTGAATTAGTTTCACCGCAGTAAGTTAGTAGAGATGAAAATTTAAGAAGCAATTTTGCAGATCTGTAAAAAAAAAATTTTGATAATCAGGGACTGCAAATCAGTTACAGATTTATACAAATTGCAGACGAGATTACCTTTCTTGAGTTGCTGACGATGTTTCAGCTTGTCACTAAGTCTTCATATGTCACGGCTTAGCTTATGCTTGTAGCCTTAACTGTTACAGGAATTAAAATTACTGTAAGAGCCCCCTAACATTCTCAGAGATTTCGGAACATATGAATACATTGTTTCGAATTTTAAAAAATCTGGATTGACCCAATAAATCCCGAAATACCAGTTATATCAGTCTTATTCTTCTTTCGTCACAGACAGTATATCCACTTAGTAAATCATCTCTTAAATTACTCGCAGTTAATAACTCAAGATCATACAGTATAGCGAATAAGAAATTGCAAAATATTTTGAAATGTTATTGTGTTATCATCAGTTACAATCTTTGGTCAGTTTGTTTTTAAGAAGAGGGTAAAGCAATTTGGTTTCGATAAATGCTAACTCCTATTATCCTTTTAACGTTAAAAGTTTTCTTACCTGTTCCTTTACGTTGCATCGATACTACATCTAGGTATGTTACAGAAAAGCCACATCATATAGCATGTTTTAACCTTAAACTTATTTCAAACTTGACTGAGCTATGCGCATAAACCGAAAAAAATTATGCTTTTGGTTGTACAGCTGGTTTTAGGAAATCTGGCAATTTTATGATAGGCAGAGCTGAAAAAAATCCAAAGTCAGCTCTTCATTAATAAAATTACTGTTCCTGAATCACAAGAAAGAAATTCTACATTTTGTTTCTTTGTTAGTTAACTGCCAGATTTGATATCCTTCTTAACTACAATCGCAATGCGTCTGATATTCTACAAATTCTATTTAGAACAAGATTAGTTCATATGTGATGATTAATTTTCTTCCTAAAACTAAAGGATGATGTACTGACCGTTAATAAGTCTAGGAAATGCCACTGATATGTTGCGGATGTAGTTAGTTTAAACGAAACATGTAGGGTTGTATACTTTGAATCACCTGAAACTAGGAACATATCGCATTGATCAGTATCGTCCATCGCAGGAGATGAGAGCTCTATCGTTTGGCCGGACTGTGTTTGGTTTTAATGCAGGATTTAGCATCCATTCTGTTCTGTTAGCAGTTTACAAAAATTCACTAGTAGATTGTGGTACTTAGGTTCCCTTACATTCCTGCTTTTCCCGCAAACATACGTTTGAGCAGCAGAAATCACTGATGAGATTTTACCACTTCCTGCTTACCTGCTTAAGTCATAGGTTAACACAGAACATTTAATGTAATACAGACGTAGTTAAATGACGTGGTTTCAAGAAAATTCTTCTAATACATACCATCAGGTCTGTCTGACGAAATGATAAGTAATTTATCAAATTTGTTTAGTACTGTGTATTTTCTCACCTTTAGTAACTATTGCAATGTTATGATATAGTTACTTCATGTATAAAAATTAATTTGTGGAATACTTTTACTGTAAAAAAATGTGGGTGAATGTAACAAAAATGAAGAATTTCTATTTGAGTACTTCGACTCCCAACATACATTTCTTGATATTTTCTTCCTTATTTTTCTGTCACTTGTAATAATCCCACACCATAATAGTTCGGTATGGATCCAAGCCAACTTCTTGAGTCCTACAATACAGACGAGGCAACACCTTTCAGAGCACTTTGAACAATTGTAGAAACAAAATGCTAACTCTTATTCTGTATTAATTCTGGAGGAAAGAATAATATGATTAATCAGAACATGTGTTCCTACATCTTTTCGTGTTCTAAGCGTGAGTGCAATTGATAGGGTCTCAAGAGGAAATACATATTAGTAAGTAATACGTCTCAGAAACTAAGCAGAAGTTCTAAATTACAATGAGTCTCGTGCAGTGCTTACACATCACTTTTTACCCATCTAAATACCTGAGAGAAAAATTTCTTACTTCATGAGAATCTGAAAATGTCGCTATTATAAGTTTAAATTGGGACAACGACGAAATTGATCGATCGGCTAAAATGAATACTTTTGAAGAATTAAACAATACTTTTCGAAACTTATGCTTGTGTTCAGGTATAAAGATATTACGTTTTTTCATGGATGCGAGACTAAATGACACAACATCCGCTGGAGAAGTTACGCCCTTTAAGCGTGGTCTGTGTATGGGTTCACGACAAATATCTGATGCTCTTTCCATTTCCGAGTATAAATTAATTGAAATACAGTCTTACTAAATGTAGGATAATGAGAAATTTTTCTCTATTCCCCTCAAAATAACATCAGCTTTAGAAATTACAAATACTGTGATCAATCTTTCTTATTTTATAGTAGATCTGCAACGTTTTAACCAAATAGGAAGAAATGTAACATGCATATTATTAAATTTTTCATCTTTTTGGTTTTGTTTTTGGCGTTATGATCAAATCTTCCCGCGCTGTAGCTTTCAGTCGCTATACGTCTTTTACGTAAATCATGCTACTAATATCAGTTTTATATATATTTTTTTTACTGTAGGAAAATTATTTCCCTACTTCTACTGACAAAAGTGGAGAGCCCGAAACATATCTCCTGCAGGTAGCTAGTTAAAGTAATGATATAAATACTCTTCCCACTGCCAAATAGTTCGCAGTTTCTCCTAATTCTCTGTATTTTAGAAAATACTGAAATTTTTTCTGCACAGATTTGGAATGTGCCTTCAAATCTCTCTTTTTTACTTTGTACTATTATTAGGAAAAGTACTCTCTCTTCTTTTTTTTTTTACTGCAATACGAATTCTTCTTGCTGCTTCGGTCTCGTATTGAAATTCCGGTGAGTACAGGAATTTTTAAGAGTTGTGTTTGATCATATGAGCTACGCCAGTCCGTTTCGTGGTTCTGATTGCATGATAAGCTGCAGGTTCCAGAGGAAAGGAACTATCCGTACTACATCTGACACAGTGGCTTAATAGCCCCCTTCGGGACGATCCAACCAACCTCCGGGAAGTGGACTAAGTTAGTTTTTTTTAATGAAAAATATGTACCTATCAGTAGTTAAACCGATGCAAACGGCAGTCTGCTAGATATGAAATTTCATGGAAAACTGTTCACTGCTAGCCAAAGTACCGCGGTCACTACAGGTTGCCTACTGCTCCCATGAATCACCATGTAGTGTCATAAAGCATTTTCGTTCAGACGACATGGAAGTGGTCATTTTTGGTGATGCTTATTTGGAAAATGTCAATGCAAATATGATCCTACGATTTTCAAAAAAGCTGTTGAAGTTTAAAGATAAATCACCGTTAAAAATATAGTTCAGCTTTTGGTTTGAAAACTGATGTAGAAAATTTGAAAGTAATAATATCTGGGAGTCGTATCTGCAAAATTTGTAAAATTTAACAGAAATCAGTTTATTACCTCTGTGACTAGCGTACTATTAAAAATATAAAACGTACATAAAGAAACACAGATTCTAATCCTTATATAAAAACTAAAACGGTTGTCAACTTCATTTGCTTAATCTTTTATTTCTACCTGTGCTTCTTTGCACCTTTACAGTCTAAAATTCCATTTAGAGTTTATGGTAGGACACTTTGATGAACAATACTCCGAGTTCTGAACAAGAAGCTTAGAAGCTTCGCTGTTCAGAATTTACTGAATGAACATTGAATCTTACAGCACAACTGTGGACTTTTCAAGGCACTGAATCTATTATTTAATTTGATTTTAACATTCATCCTTTTGCGTTGGCGGTAACGTACAAAAATCATTAGACTATTTCTTAAATTACTGTAAAGCTATAAATTGAAAGGACTATAAAAGCAAAGAAATCATTGCTAACTGTCCATTGCTTAATCCTGCTCTTAACAATGAAACACATTAAACATTTTTCCTAGCGTTAGGTCTTTGTATGTCGAAGTGTATACCCGAAATTAATTACTGGTATTTGTTAAAGAATTCCCTACCAGTTTTGACGCAGAAATTAGAAATTAATCAAATTAATCAAATTAATTGTCATTTCGAAATCTTTAATTTATACTGTAAGATATCTGAGAACTTATTCTGTCATTCTGTTGACTGGCTAGATCCGAGCAGAATCTTCGACTAAACACAAGAATCCCATAAGTCTTCTGTTATCATCTACACTTGCCGGAAAATATTGGTATTGAATCAATAATACGACGTGCTTAGCGCGCAGAATAATATTTATGTATAAAAAATACTATTATTGAGACAAGGAAAATATATGTTTTATTCTGTAGTTGGTGTAAGCTGTTACATAGATTATTGAAAGGATTCATTTGCAGGTGATTTGTTTCTAAATTTTACATACGTTTAGCCTCCATCTAATAGAACATATTAAAAATTGTGTTGACAAAGAATCGTTATTTTACGGAATAGATTCCAATTAGTTAATAATTTATCTGTGAGTTCTGTTACCAGAACACGATGGATCATGTATGACAATTATCAAAAAGTTAAAACAATGCTAAAATTCCGCTTACTTCATTTTTTAAAAACTGGAAGTTCTTTACGAGGCAGATCCAGAGATGAGAAGTTAAACTTATTCTCATAGTCATGTGTGGATTTGATCCTTGTAAAGAAGTACCATTTTTTTTTTTAAAATGAAGTAAACGAAATTTTAGCAAGAGATATATTCATTATATGTAATCCAAAAATTGTAATACCAGCAAGTTGCAATGAATGCCTGTAATTTGGACATAGTAACGGTTTTGAGTTTTGGTGAGGTTTGGCAATGTTTGGCGATGTTTGGCGAGGATTGGTGAGGTTTGGTGAGGTTTGGTGAGGTTTGGTGAGGTTTGGTGAGGTTTTGCGAGGTTTGGCGATGTATGGCGAGGTTTAGTGAGGTTTGGTAAGGTTTGGTGAGGTTTGGCGAGGTTTGGTAAGATTTGGTGAGCTTTCAAGGCGGAACCCCCCACCCCACCCCTGCTAACGACCTCAGACTTGAAATTTCTGTATACCCCCCCCCTTTTTTTATATTTCACGTAATTAAAGGACGTCCCGTAATGGGTATTTATATCCTTCATGATTTAAATTATAATCGGTTGATTTTGTATTTATAATTGATTAGTCTGTTAAGGATAACAATAACTTTTCAGAATTAATTTCCGCTTAATTTGGAAAAATGTCATTTTTAAACTGTTAAAAATTCGCTTTAAAGCTTAATTATTCGGTGCTTTTGATATGAATTAGAATAACAGAGACTGCATTTAAGTTTTCACATTCATTCAGTTTTAAAACGCGCAGGACTTAAAGCAAATAATCCTATTGGCATAAGCTAACCACTAGCACATACAAATTACATCAAAATAAGTTCATGTCTTCCTAATTCGTAACCTAATAAAAAAAAAAAAAATATCTTTCTCTTACTTTTAAGTTAATTTGAAACTATAGCTTCCAAAGTTACAAGCATCGAATGTTGATTCATTATTACGTGGCTCGTCGCTTCATTAATATGAAAACAGATACCGTATTCTCCTTATTTCTAAGTTAATTGGAAAATATATCTTCCAAAATTACAAGCGTCGAGTGTCACAATTCATTATTAGTTAGCTCGTTGCTTCAATCCTTACTACTGTCCAAAGAACATGGTCTAACATCGCCAATCATGTCCCCTAAAGTTTTCACTGAAGCGCGTTCTTTAAGCACACTTATTAATGGTTCTGCATTATCTGTAATAGATACGGTTACATCGCTTGGTACTCACGTTGATCAAAGCAGTCTTGGCTGAGACTAAATGTCAGGGGTACAAAGTAGCCGTCATAGTTATCAAGTAGATAAAAGTCACACCATTTTCTGTGTCCGAGTGGAGCTAACCCTTTTCTGATCAAGTAATGTTTAGTCTGAGAACAATCGCATCAGTAGTTTGGAGTATAATGAAAAATTCTTGCTTCATCAAATGATTAACGATTGTTGAGATAGTTAAATAGTTACTATAGAACATTTGTTTTGTTTTGCTTATGGCTCTACACCTCGTCGACGTCGAGATAATTAGAGGCCGGAAAGGGCTGGGGCAAGAAATGGGAAGGAATTCAGCCATGACCTTTTGAAGAAACCTTCCCGGCATTCTCCTGGAGTGATATGGGGAAATCGTGTAAACCCAGTTCTGGATGCCGGTTTGGATTCGAAGCCGCGACCTCCTGAATGAGAGGCCGCTAACTCACCACGCTCGGTACTTATTGCTGAAATCCAGCCTAATACACTATACTTTTACAGGGGTGTAACCAAACATTAATTCTGGTGAACCATTGTCAAATAATTTTCTAGAATATTTGATTTTCCCATGAGTAGTAAAGAGATCGATAATTACATCTGTCTTTCGTATCTAGGAACTCTCAGTGAAACGGCGGTAACTATCAACCTCGTGAGAACACAGTTGATCAGCTTACGATTTAGAAAATAGATATCTTCATCTTCCTCGTTTCCTGCGTTTGGCAGTAACTGCTTTTTGTTTTTGACGTAACAGTTTACCTGGGAGCATATGTTGGACTCAGTACTTAAGGACAGGATTCTGATTACCGCCCTATATCAGAGAAGAGTATAATCTTATTTCTGTTTGTTACTTGTTTTCCAGTTTTTAGATGTGATAAGGATTTTGCTTATATTTTCATACGTCACTCAGATGATTTCGTAAATCCGTAATCACGACGTCTGTTGATGATCCCAAGCTGGCCGTAGTTCCGCATTTCCAGAATGGCGGTTCCCTAAAATGCTCGACTAAACTTCTGTTCAACAAATATAACTTTATAGAACAAATCATTTGGCGTTTTTATCGCCAAGCTGTTCCTGAAAAGAAAATACGTAGAAACATATTTTAAAAATTTCGCCATTTGGCCGTAAGGGCATCAAAAATGATTTTGAGTAAACTGTTGAACTCAAATTTCTAATTTATATACATTGTTAAACAATAATCACAGCTTGTGAGACAGATAAAACCAGAGACGGAATTCATTGTACCAGTGTAGAGCAAGATATCGTTTAAAGTCATGAAATTATCTATACGCATGTCTTAAAAACTTTCTTTCAACGTTAATATCAGATGGTGTGAATAATGGTCAGAAAAACACCCACCTGATGTTTATTCAATTGTTCCGAAACAAAAACCTCATGTTATGGTAGAATTTTGAAATGCCTCAATAGAATTCGTACTGGCTATGAAATAAGTGCGGAAAATTGATATAAATGTGGAGATAACCAACACCATCATATCAGTGTAGATCTGCAAATAAAACCGTTCGCCACACATCAGAGGCATTAACCCTAGTGATCCCAAAGAATTCTACCATGCAAACATCTACATGACTGGAGTAGATAGTGGCCCTAGAAGTTGAACTAAAATGATTTTTGCTAGGAGGTTTGATGGATATTTGCCTGCATTTTTTGAGTTTTTAAAACTATTTATTGTGTACCAACAAAAAACTTCAAACAACTATACAATATTCCATCCAGACTGTCTTCTCGTCCAGTTTTGTTTGATTTGACCGAGCCTCTAAAGGCGTGTGAATAAAACCTAATACCCTAAAAAGTTTAAAAAGATTATATGAAGGTACCATTAAATGCCATCAGGTCCGCACATTG
Source organism: Vandiemenella viatica (assembly GCA_031002005.1). Lineage (NCBI taxonomy): Eukaryota > Metazoa > Arthropoda > Insecta > Orthoptera > Morabidae > Vandiemenella > Vandiemenella viatica. The sequence goes on from CM061921.1 coordinate 85,949,930, forward strand.
AACTAATAACTCATTCAATCTGTGTTCTTAACGATCCTTAGATGAACAACGGGCTAGTCGGGGTAGTCGAAATGCAATCTGGCCGAGCAGTCGGAAGGTCGAGGTTTCGAATCCCCGTCCGGCCATTCAGATTTGAATTTTCATGGTTTCTCCAAATCACTCGAGGTGAATGCCGGAACTGTTCCTTCAAGAAGACCATGGCCGAATTCCTTCCAGTTTCTTACACTCAGTCCTTTCCCGCCTCTAATGATCTCGACGTTGAAGAGGCGTAAAGGCAAAAAATAAAAAATAAAAAAGAGCACATTACGCGGTTTCTAGGACTTGGCGGTTAATTTTGAATGTGTTTTCCCAGTCTATGATCAGTGGGAGTTGTCTGTATTGCGGATGGAAGTTGAAAGAAGGGAGGGTTTGAAAGAAGCTGCCAGCCCATTCAAATATAGATTTACGAAAGATATAGACGGGGAAGCTTTCCCTCGACGGACGAATCTCCATCTATAGTGTTGTATGCTCTGTGGAGAGGTGTGAGACTTAACCCTGGACTTTGCTACACAAGAGATAGGAACCGTGCACCACTGCTGGTTAATTCACAAATCCTGAAACTAATTCCCTCCGCCATTGTGGCTTGAACCAGAAAATCGCATATCAAGTTCTTGACACCATCATAGAGTTTCAGAATCCTGGACCAAAGAGGCGGGTTGCTATACTGCATAGCTGTTTAAATGTGGTAGGTTTTCGATCCATCCAGTGATCTGTGTCAAGGTATTCCCAGAAGAACGTTCACATATATTTTAACCCCCTTTAGTCTCTTCATAGCTGTGTGGTAAGCTCAGCTCTCTTAACTGGAGACGAAGAGAAATGCCTGGTTATTGAGCCTCAAATTAAGGATTCTCTCACCATTCATCTCTATAATCTATGAAAACCACGCAAAATCATAATTAAAACGACCTATATGTCAGGCGGATTATTTGAATCTGCTCCCGGATGATATTCAAGTTGCCAAGCATGGTGTCGCTTCAACCATTGATATAACAAATAAGCAACAACACATCACATAAGTCTCACATTACTGTTCTCGTTCATTTTTTTCTCAAATTTGTATCTGGACATTATTCACCAATTTTTCAATAATGGCTAATTGCTTCTAAGATCAGAATCCGAGCTTCGATTTACTGTTTTTAATTAAAATTAAGTAATACAAGATAACGAAATCATCCTGTCGAGTGATTTAAGTGTATGGCGTAAAGCTAAATTTCAGTTTCATAAAAATTTACGTACATAATAATCCAGCAGGATTTTATTTCTTTTGACTGTGTAAATGTGATGGTTGTCAGATTCAAGGGAGATGAATTAACTTCTTGATTAAGAATAAACGTTTAATACATGGAAGCTAAATAAACTGTATTACAAATTGTTCTTTTTTATCATTCTTCTGCCTGATTTCGGTCTTCAATGATACCGAAACAACTGAAGTATCACTAGACCAATTTATTGAACAAACAAAAAAAAAAAAAAAAACTACGAATCCTAAAAGATTTCATTAGCAGTGCTGCCCAGTTTCCACAGTTCGGATGAACTGATCTATAACCTGGAGGCAGATCTTCCAAATAAGGTATACAGCCAGCTGAGACGCAATGTCAAGGAATACTCATCCATTGTTACAGCTTATATTCGATAATTAATTATTTTTATATCTATGTCTGATATTTATATTACGCTCAGTTCTGCTGTTTACAGATGAAGCCATTTCAATTTGAAGCAAAGTAAATAACGAGCTTCCTGCCTGTAGTAGCATCAAAACTTCCGTTATAATTGAGGTTCAGGATGTTAGTATTCGTAAACATTATCAACTTTTGTATAACTTTCCGGGATTATGATTTTTTAATTCTGTGCCCTTCACGTTCAGAGGTAAAAGTAAACCCACACGTTCGTTTTAATCGAAAATATTATATTTAAAAAAATGAGACCACTGGCAAACTAATTTGATGCATTTGCGTTGGTTTGTGTACTGTATCGATCAGGCCAAAAAGATCTGATTAATAAATACGAGTTTCTTTTATAAATAGGGGACTGTAAGTTTATAGAATAATGTTACGTTTAATAAATATTCCTCATTTTCGGTCTTATAGTTGATGACTATCGGTACTGATTTTCATTTCTGAACACATTTGACGTCAGTTTCGTGCCAGACCTATAAAGTTATGAATAAACCCTTCATGTTGTTACCATACAAATTTGCAGAGAAACATACTAACTATGTGGAAAATTTCATAGCCCCTAGCCCATTCTGACAATTTTCCGGTACCACGAACATCATTGTTTTATAAAGAAAAGTTGAATCTGGCACAAAATCTTGAGGATTTTGCAGATTATGGAAAGATGTTTTCAACTGTTACGTGTATTAATATTTCCTGTCAACCCATCAAGATATAGCAATTAGGTAAAAAAGTAAATTCTTGATTATAATAGTTTCAGTGATGAGGACAAGAAGTTTACGGGACAAGGGAGTATGAGATTAAGCTTGAATGTGGTTCTTTAGAAGTATATATATATATAAACTATACAATCTACTTATAATCTCTTGCATTCAAACATGATCTCCTTCTTAGGTTTCAGCAATATTCTTTTACATTTTTTTTACTTTAATATCAACGGGGAGCTTAAGAGGCAATGGCTGCATGAATGGGTGATAAATATTTTAAGACCTTGCAGGTAGTGATGATTTCAGAAAGGCCTGAACCGTTTTCATCCCAATGTGATGTAATACGAATTCTTCTAGAAATCACTCAAGTAAACGTTTTATAGCATTAAAACACACTAAAAATTGACTGGAAAACATTATCCGGAAATATATATGTATTTGCAGTCAAAGCTATTTATTTTCTCTGTAAATAAGTTTCCTTTGCCGAATGACGAATTACCATGAATCACACTATTACCAAGATGTTGAGAATAGATTTTAGTTTAGGTTTGTAAACTGACCGAAGAAGGAATATGCTAACGCAAGCCGAGTATCCTTCACATACAGCTTTATATATATTGTTCCGAGTAGTCAATTGGGATTAAACAATGGTTATAGATCAACAGATTTTGCTCAATTACGGGTCGGGTAGTTTATCTATAGATTGTACAAAAAAATTAAAAATTTCCGAACAAAAACATAAGATTTTTGGTTCAGTATAAATCGGCTGTAATTTCCAAATATCTTTTCTGGTGGTGGGATAATGAAGCGCAATTTTTAGCATTATTAAAAAAAATTCTTTCTGGAGAATCTTAGAATAACTTAAGGATTTAGAGTCTGCTTAACAATTCAATGCTGAATGCTGGAAAATGATAATTTCTTTGCTTATCAATTTCACTTCTAGAAGGAGTAATATTGTAAGTACTATACTTAATTAATTCTTTACACCATATTTTCTGAAAACCTAAAACATTTCCTCATCTTTATCGTATCTTTTCCTTCAGTTATACTGTTACTTTCATTGATTACAAAGACATAAATTGTAAGAAATCTGTAAAATATTTTTTTATGTTACATTGCACAGTATGTAATTTGTATAAATTTAAATAAGTAATCCTTCATTTACAATCATCTACCCAGTCCAATACTCTTTAAAAACTGACCCAAGAAATGAAAGAAGATCATTATCCACCAATGTGTGATAAAGTAGTATTGTCCTGTACGTCAATGCCACTAACGATCCCTTTTGCCCGCACCACCCCGGAGGACACGAGTTGATGGGGAGTCTAGATGGTGGCATTTAACGGAAAAGTTTAGCCTGGATTAGAGAGGATTAGATCGTATAAATCCTATCAACAAACAGTTCTGATTGGCTCTGAGCCCTCGTGTGGTGCAATCAAGTGAAAAGATTGTTTGCATTGTGTAAAGACGACATCATAACTCCCTTCCAATACACGCTACGTGTAAACAAGACACTATGGCTTTAGAATTTTCTGAGAAGAATAGACGGATTCTCTCAGATATTTATTCTGTACTTTTGCAAAGCATTCATCGTAGTTTAAAGCATTGTTCATTCGGCGCTTCATTAGATGAACTTCTTAGGTTGTAAAATGAAGCGCTGCCTTACAGCACTGAATTAAAGTATTCCTCTATTATTAAACCGAGTTGGAGGGACGTTATTGTCCTCCCCTCCATTTGGTGTATATTATTTGAACAGCTGAAGGCACTGCTTACTGAACAACTTCAGATACACAGGCAATATTCCCTTGTCCAGATGTCCGACCTTGCAGTGTTGGTAGAGGAATATGGTATACTTCCTAACCTCCTTTGCAATCGGAATTTGCCAATAATATGCGTTGAGCTCTAGTTAAGTAACAAAACTGTTCCCTTAAAATTCTGCAGTAACTTGTCTATGATCAGTGGTAAGTGGTCTCTTTCTGGAACTAGAAATCTATCTAATGGTTGACCATCCAGTACCAGGGGTACGGATTAATCCACTTTGCCTACCACAACTAAAGGTTTTTATAGGGACGACGTGATCTTTCAGCTGTCCCACATTCTAGAATTCGAGCTAGCTCTTCCATGGTATAAGGTTTATTATAAAAGAGGTTCTCATCCTTCACTAAGAAGATAAATTCATAGTTTTGTTCTGAACCAAATCGATCAGAGAATACATCTCATAATTTCTACAATTCCCGTAGTCTTCCCTCGCTACTTCCAAAGCAGATTATTTAAAAATAATGGACGATATGTAATAAACAACTATAATTGTCTTAAGTTCTTCCTTTTTAAATCATCTTGGTGCTCAGATCTTTAAAAAAAATGGCGCTACTCGAAATGGAGTAATTGGAAATAAAATTGGAGATGTTAAAATAAGCAGGTAGGATAAGAAAATTAAGTCAATTGGCAGATATTTTTGTGTTTAATGGGGTTATCTGGAAGAGCGTACAAGATTTTTGGTCTCAAAAAAAGGTTTCAATTCGTTTAGAATTGCGGTGATAGTGTTGTGTTTATAACATTTTCCTTGGCTTCATATTTTTATTTTCCTACGCTGATCTTCTGCATAATGCGAAAGGATAAAATATTCTTCTCAATAATTCATTGGGAATCGTCCGTTAGACAGAATAAGAAACTTCAGGGTTAGGATGTAGGCAGGCCACTTGCGCTGGAAAATTCGTAAATTATTGAAAAAATTTAATTGAGTGTATATGATACCTTCTTAGAAGCATATTAATTTCTTAAGTTGCTTACAATCTAAAGGGTAGAGAATTTCTTGCTGTTAGCTCGTCGTTTGTTGTATGCTGCTCGTTTGCCATATTTTCAATTTTGGTATGCATTCATTCCAAATTTTTTGGCGGCACTTTTTTTTTAATTGATAGACTCGACAACGTTCGGCATTTGACATATATTTAGTTTCATTTTAATGAGTTTAACTGGATGTTCAATTCTGGTCATTAGCACCCCCGTTTGAATTTGGTTCAATTTGACAGGGTATTTTCTTTTTTCAACCTAATTTTGCAGCGCCATTTATTTATTTTTTTCTGAGTCTGTAGTTCCTATTCGACATATTTTCCTGTGATTTAGAATACTTCTCATTTCTCACATCGCGACAATTTTCCGAATCAGCTGCCTGTAATTATCTTTAAAAATTTTAGCTACGAAGTCTATCTTGGCATTTAAATTGTTAGAACTCACCAGAACATTGTTATAGAGTAAGCAAAGCAAAGCTCTCTTGTTGAGTGTTCCGCATGTACTGAAGCCGTCAGTTGCGACCTAGACCCACGATGATATTAGCAGCCACCGAAAGCAGTAGAAAGATCTTCGAAAGTTTGTTAGAAGCGGAAATCCTTCCTCTAAAATTTGACATCTCAATCTTTACATTGGGTCAGTTGGTTTACGTGTTATAGCAATTTAAAAGTTCACTGGTATCGTAACTGTTATTTCGCAAGACTGTACCCCAATCACAGTTTACGATATCTTCATGTCAAAACACTGCAAGCTTTTGTTAGTTTGAAGGGGGTATAGTTTAATTTCATCGTCACATTAATAGTAGCAAAGCAATTACAGTAAAATACGAAATAAAAGGATTAAAACTTCTTTGATGCAATAAATATACTGTCGCAAAATAAACGGACTCATCATTACGGTGTTTAGTTGGTTTTATGTAAACTTGTAGGCGAATTTTTCAACTTACATTGCGCATAGAACAAGCAAACTTTCCTGTGCGGTAATCAGCTGAAGGCAGCGGCTTACCCCATCTGGAGACCGCAGTGAAGGAAAGGAAATGAGAGAGTTTTTGCAGGATATAATGATTTCCTAGGAAAACGAATCCACTGTATGGTATTCACTTATAAAAGATCTTAATTTCGTGTTAGTGCAGTATCAAAGAGGGAGGAATAAAATTGTTTACACAGGATCTTCGATTTGTTCGTTAACAATTCAATCATATTCGTAATTTCCGAAGTTTAACAGCCGAAAATTATCTTAAATTCCCAGTCTGGCTGTTAACAGTATTTAACTACGAGACGTTATACCGATGAACTCGCTAGTTCCATTTATAAAAAAATTATGCTGTCTTTATAATGCTAAACAACTAATTTAGGACCGTTTACCAAAATTGAATGGATTTTTCTTAGATGTACATCCAGTCCTCTTCCTATGGAGTCAGAACATTGACTTGTTTCAATTGCGACAATACCGTTAAATTCATTATTTATCAGCAAAAGATGTTCATCAGAAAAGAATTTGCGTTTGTACTTACAATTACCTGTCATCTGATGAACGCTCAGCCCTCAAGGATCACGTCATATTTCATATTTCTGGAGTGGGAAGAAGTTATATATTCTTGTAGCCTTAACGAAAAAAGAAAAATCAATTTTCTATCAGAAAAGTGACCTGGTGGCTCAGTGGTTAAGATATCTAACTGGAGATAGAAAGATTCCTGGTTCGAATCCCTGGCTCGGCGGTGATTTTCATAGGCCCTTAAACCGACCTTCAACTCTCTGTAATGTGGAGTACAATAGAACGCTTCCGTGGTCCGGAATACACGTTAAACTGTAAGTCGCCTGTACCCGGTATGGCTATCGGATTAGGTTAAGGTGGTGACGACAGGGGCCGAATACCCTGTCATTAAGATCACATGGAATTATTATTATAGCAGGTAGAACTATCTGTAGAGTTTTTATAATTTCGTTTCATCCCTTAAAGTGCTAAAATGTGTATTTACAGACAGCTGAACAGTGCGAAAGAAGTCCGCTATCAGTTACCTCGTAGTCCATTCCCTGTGTTTGGGATGTGAGATTTAGATTGCTGACAAAATTATTAGCACTTCTTCAGAAATGTTAAGATATGTCTATAAAGCTGGTCATTAAAGTTTTACGGCCATCAGGGATTTAATTAATCAAATTCAATTTACTGTGTACAGTTTGTTCAAAGCTTTCCTCACTAACGAATACTCTATTCAACTGTTTTCATAATTTTAGTGGAAATAAATAATTATAGACCAAAATATTTTATTTTTAGTGTTCATTGCATATTGAACCAGTTCTAACTTTCCAACAAATTCACACTTAAAGTAGTGTCTGTGGTATATCGTTCGAAGTGAAATAACGTTAACTATAAATATCAACAGGTATTTTAACTTTTCTGCGTACTTTTCTGCGTACTTTTCGTCCCGGTTTGCCCACACTAATGAATACTCCATCTACCTGTCTTCATAACTTCAGTAGAAATAAATAATTACAGGCCCAAATGTTTAATTTTTCGTGTATGTTACAAATTTTAAGTGTCTCTAGTATATCGTTTGAAGTGAAATAACATAAATTGTAAATATGAACAGGTTTCTTTCTAGAGTTATACCTGAAAACGAGAGGTTCGAATGGCAGTGAATTTATACAAAAACATTAGCAAACTGAATTGGTACATGCCCCTCAGGAATGTTAAAGATATCTTGTTCTTGCACTAAAAAAGGAAACACAAATTTTAATAACATTTTGTCAAATTTTGAGTAAAAGTAAGGTTACACAGAATGAGGCTCAAGCGATATGTTAAAACCACAAAAACAAATGAATTTTTACGAAAATTGTGTAAATAAAACTGCAGCTTCCTGCAGTTATAGTTAGTTGGGTGAGTGATACTAATTATTTGGAGTGTACCCGTACGCATATTTCCCGCGGGACAGATTCAACTGCAGCGGGCGGCAACATACGTTAAGATTCGTAACACGTAAGCCGTCCGCAGTTAAATTCTTACTGCAGTGCTCAGGCACACTTAGCACGACCTGTCGATCAAATTACTTACGCTGGTGTACGAATACTCGCGCCAATGCGGCGTAGCTCGAAATTTTAAGAAAAATTTATAATTACGACTCTGTACGAACAAATATTAAGTTTCTTTCGTAATTCTGTAAATTAACATTAAGTACAGAATAACTTAGTGTTGAAGCCGAGAACTAATAAAATTACTTACGAATTTTTGATCAGTATCATGCCTAAAACTATTGAGCACATTTCAGTTCAGAAAGGATACGGAGAGAGACATGTGACCGAGGAATAGTAGAAACGACACGTGAAGGTCCTTTTACTGTTACGATATGTTACAACAATAATACTTATCTTTTAAGAAACAAATATTTACCTATGAATAGGGCTGTAATGTAATGTATGTGGCTTACTGTTTTATATTCTTTTATTTCTCTAGTGAAATGTAATAAACTTTATGATCAACAAATTACTCTTATTATTATTATTATTATTGGCTAATTCTCCCAATAAATGGAAGACGGTAAGCAAATGACCGAATCAAGTTTTCTTCAAGTTCTTCTTATTGTTACAATAGGCTTTCATTCTTTCCGAGAAAGCTTGTTTGCTTTCTTCCGAACACTTTGGTCTGTATTTTTTTTGTTTTGGTTGCTCAGTTGTAACTTCATATTTTGTCTACTTTGTTTCTGAAGGTATCTCTTTGTAAGATGTCTGTTGCTCCTATGCTTGCACTTTTAAGATACTTCCGAATTTCACTCAGCTAAGGTGTTGGATTTTTAAGTGAACTTACATAATCTATTATCTTTTTTGTTAATCGACTTTCTGGTGATCTCTTAAGGTGACCAAAGAATTTCATTCGCCTTTTCTTGATGTAAATTTCGATGTTTGAAAACTTTTCTGTTGTTTTGATTGATTGTAGTCTGTAACCATCTTTAGTGAGTCTTGCTCCTAGAATTTTTCTAATGATTTTTCTCTCTACTTTTTTAATTTCTTCAAGGTCACGTTTTCTGTTAAGTGTTAATGATTCACGTGCATAGAGGACTGTTGGTTTTATGACTGTGTTGTAATGCCGAATTTTCGTCTGTCTTGACGTAGATTTTTTGTTCTAGAGATTTTGGACTAACCCTAATGCTTTTTTTTTTTTACTTTTTGGAGGCGAGTTTGCTGTGAAATTTTCTCAAGGCCTGTTGGTTCGATGAATTCTCCGAGGTATTTAAAGTATGGGACCCTGTTGATTCTACCGTATTTTGCTCTCAAACTTGCTATTTCTGTCTGTGTACATATGAATTCAGTTTTCTCGAATGAGATTTGTAATCCTACTTTTTCTGCACATTCTTTGAGTCTCTCAGCCTGTTTGATGGCAGTCTCTTCATCTTCTGCTAGTATCGCCAAATCATCCGCAAAAGCGAGGTATGGTATATAGAAGTTGTTTTTGAGAAAACCTAGTGGTATTGGTTTCCAACACTTACATTTCTTGAGTTCTTTCTCCCATTCTACCATAACCTTGTCTAGAACGACATTGAACAGAAGGGGAGAGAGCCCGTCGCCTTGTGTCACACCTGTTTCAATGTCAAAGGGTTCTGTTATTATTATAATTATTATTATTACTTACTTGTGGTTTTACGTTTTGTCGACGTCGAGATCATTTGAGGCGGCATGGGATTGGGGGTCAAGGAAGGGGAAGGAATTCGGCCATGACCTTTTGAAGGAAGCATCCCGGCATTCGCCTGGAGTGAATTGGTGAAACTATGGAAAACCCAAATCTCGATGCCCGAACGGGGATTCGAACTCCCGTCTTCCCGAATGCGAGGCAGAACGTTACCGCTCACCCACCACGCTCGGTATCAACAAATTACCGTATGGCTGGCTACATTGATGATGTCGAGATGCCAAATAAATTTTTAAAAAAGCAACAAAAAAAAACATTTACAGTATAACATTCTGGTTTAGGCAATGTGGTTTTTCGGATTGTGTGAATTTGGTAATGAAGATAAACAGAAAGTAAATTCCGTATTGTTTTCAATACAACATTTGCTCATAGTATCAGTAAATGTCATCAATTTCAAAGTCATTAATTGATAATGTTTTGTATCCTCAGTGTCTGTTTTACAGATCCTCATCAGACAAAGTTTCACTCAGCAAAAAATATGTTATCCGAAGATTACAGCGTTTTCGTGTGCCTATAAGCCTCCAATAGCTCAGACAGATGTTTTACGATTGCGCCTCAGCTTTATTATTTGATCCTGTAATGGCTGGACGACGTCATTTGAATGCTCCGAAGCACGTTAGATGAATTCAATTTGAAGAGGCCGGCTGACCATCAAAGTCACTGTGAGATGTTGCGTCATTCTGTTGTGGACCAAATCTAATCAGCCGCCACCGGCTCTTGGATTGTGTTACAGTAACGCGCTTTGACGACAGCGCTACACCAGCACTCTCCTTTTATAACTGTAATACTTCTACTGTCACCTCCCACCATTACACACTTTTTGTGAATCCAGAATTTGATGAAATTTTATCCGGCGATATGGTTAGGAGAGATAATAAAACCAGTTACTACACAGCCTTCTAATTTCAGGGTTTAAGAGGCCTATTCTGTTTTAAACTTATCAGTGACTCTAACTGTAACAGCAGGACGTCAAATATGTTGGACCGCCAGGGCGAATTCTAACCGCACTTCGGTTTAAAAACATATTTTTTTTTTTTTTTTACCTTACGACTTTACCCCTTGTCGACTTCGAGATCATTAGAGGGGGGTGGGACTGGGAACAAGGATTGGGAAGAAATTCAGCCGTAGCCTTCTGAAGGAAGCATCCCATCATTCGCCTGGAATGATTTGAGGAAACTATGGAAAACCCAAATCTTGATACCCGGACGGGGATTCGAACCGGCGTCCTTTCGAATGTGAGGCCAGAACGTTAACCGCTCACCCACCACGCTCGGTAACATAGGACAGGCCTTCGACGAAGCCGACAGAAAAAAATCATGGGACTTAATTAATCGATGTATCACTAAGTAAGAGTATGTACACCCCGTTGAGAGCAATGAAAAAGTCGAAGGATACTTTTTAACATTAATACTGACGAAATGCTACTGCAATGCATAGCGATGCGACTCGTGGTCTATAAAGGAAGTGATCTGATTCCTCGAAAAATTTTCACAATTTACCTCCTGATACGTAGAGTAACTATGTTTAGCTTTCTGAAAAATACAATTTTTCTCATGAAAGAAATTGATATAGAAATATCTACGCTAATATAAAAGCGAAAGTAACTTTGTATCTTTGTTTGTTACGTTTTCTGAATAAACGGCTGAACCGATCCTCATGAACTTTGACAAGGATATGTATGGTTATGAAGGACGTAGGATACTTATTCTGGGACAGGTAACATATTTTCTCTTGAAACTTTGAAAAATAACCTACCAGTGACTGACAGACGGATATCGTGTGTAGGTCTGTGTAGTGTTATATCGGTCGCCTCAGCATTTTTTCTCGCTCAGTCAGTTTGTGTATAAACTGTTCATGCACAGACACAACTTATCATGTAATATTCTTACTACAGATGAGGATTTTATCCAATTAGAGCAGAATAAAATCCTAAGTCCGCGTGTGCGATGTCGTGGGTAACAGCTGGTTTGATTATATTTTTGTTACAATACATAGAACAGCCAAAACGAAAGTGTGAATAGACACACTACTGAAAGTGTAAAAACAATGACAAAACTTTGGGCAAAAATAGTACAAAATCAGAGTAGAATACAAACAGCAGTGTCATACACTCTGTCAGACAGAAAGCTAAACACAGAAATAAGAAAAGACCTGAAGGTAGGAAGTCTGAACCAATATACTGAAGACTGTAGGAAGAATTGGAACATGTTACTAGAAGGAAATACGGCAGAATAGCAAAGAAGACAATGGATTAATGCCAATGTGGGAAACTAACCACAAGTAGTCCCCCAGAAAATGTGGACTGAAAAAATATTGAAATGACGTCAGAAGTGTCAGCCTATCATATGAAGCAAGGAAGAAAAAAGCCATAGATTACTTGAAAAGCTATTACAAATTAACACCATCAAGTGGCAGAAGAGTTTCTATCTCCGAGAACAGCGATTTCCAAACTGTTAGGTGCGCCTCAATTGGGGGAGGGGGGGGGGGGGGAGGGGAGGAATGGAGGTGCAGACCAGTACAAAAGGAGGCATAAACGTAATTTTCGTAACATGTATAAATAAAAATTGAGAATAACTGAAACCTCTGTTACATCATATCAAAAAAGACCTAGAAAAAGGTTACGTAAATTCATTTTTGACAGAAACGCGTAGAGACAAAAAATTAACAAATGGAAATATTTCCCGAGAATGAAGCCCCTAAAAAGCTGGGGACGAAGTGAGGCAAAGAAACAAAGTGAATTCACGGGTAAAATGAGAGCTGCATGGAACCAGGAAGAGAATCAGGGATCTGCGGGATCCGATGCAACACGGTGCAATCACACATACTAATAGTAAACAAAAAAATATTTACACGTAAATATACTTTCATTAGATAACATTGAACTCAACTATCTATAATTTTATATTTCAAAACATTTACTGCCAGCTATCGGAAAATGTGTTTGACTTTTATACATTTTATGAAAAACGGAGAGAGATTTTTTTATTTATTTTTATTTTTTTTAAAAGGGATTCACGATAGCGTAATGTATATATTTAGCTCTAAGTACACAGGAGCTAACTTTCGAAGGGGGGAAAAAAAGTTGTAAATTCTTTCGAAGCAGTTTCTGTATTTTAGAGATATATTGAACGAAGATGTGGGAAGTTACTATTTAATGCATATTAACTTGTAACGTAACATCCTTCATCAGCTGTATCTCTTACAAGCAAACATTGGTTCGACTACAAATTTCGATTGATAATCACCGTTTAAAGCCACACACAGTACTTTTATAAGTTCTGTCCAAGTGCAAGATTAACAGAGTCAAACAATATATTCGCGGCGAAAATTAAGAAACGCATAAGGGGAGATGTAACATTTGAAGTAACTGTTATGCTGTAACGCGGACGCGTGCCTGCGATTGATAGAGTTGTGCCCGGCAGGGACAAGATTAAACCCTGTCAGCGGCAGCCTCCAGCTACACGTGATACCCCGTACACACTCAGACTTGATGTTCTCTTCACTTTATTTGCTTCTCATTTTTTAAAAATAATAATAATTGTATTACTACGTCGTTATAAGTTATTTTTAACACGGAATAGAAAATTCAGATACTAAAGCTAGGTACATTCGTAAAAATAAAAACTCATTCAACAATAAGCAGGTTAAACTAGATCTTGCATGTGTATGTTGTAAAGCACAAATAGATAAAAAAAAGCATGTTGCACTGATACTATAATGTTTCTCTACATGTAAACAATTACTTGGTATAAATATTATTTGTGTTACGAAATTTTGAAATGCATTTATAAGATAATATTTATGAAACCGACTTGCAAGGATGTAGTAAGTTTAAACACTATGATACAAAACTCGAGTAAAGGCAGAGGAAGTAAGTGGCATTGCAAGAATGTGAAATATATATATATATATATATATATATATATATATCAGAAATGGTTAAAACATATGGAAATTTTGTATTACATATTCAGTGTTTTTGCATGTCTACGAAACATTATTCAAAGCACTCAAACAGCATCCCTTCAAGTTAGGAAGATTACTTATCACCCTACACCATGGTTAGCATATTCAAGTTTTACTGTGGGAATATCACCCACTATTCCGACAATCAAACGCAAAAAATGTTACTGATTATGGTAACTGTTTGATCTTATTCATTGCGCTCCTTTCATGTTGCTTATGATTATAAAGTGGGAAAGGACTTGCTTGTTGAAGACTCAAAATGTAAATGCCTTGGCATAACATTTGATAACAAACTTAACTCAGCAGGACACATTGGACAGGTAGTAAGAAAAGGGTTCAAAAGCCTTCACCTGTCGGAAAAAGTGATGAGCAGATGCACTAGAGAAGTAAGGGAATTGGGGTACAAAGCTTTGGTCAGACCACTGCTGGAATATGGTGGTGTAGTATGGGACCCACATTTTGGGTATCAAGTATAGGAGTTGGAGTGATTGAAGAGTAGGGCTTTTAGATTTGTCTTTGGAACTTACCGGGTAACACAATCGGTAACTAACATGATAAAGGAGCTTGATTGGCAATCATTGGAAGATAGAAGGAGGGTGAAGAGTGTCATGGTACTGTACAAAGCGTATATTGGTGACGAGGCATGGAAATATATTGGTGGGAGAAATAAGAGAAGTGCTTGGAAAGGTAAAGATGACCATGACCACAAGATGGCACTGGATTTCAGGCATAAGAGTGAGGGAAAATTTTCATTCATAGAGAAGTGTGTCAGGGATTTGAATAAATTACTAAGAGAAATGATAATTGATTTATCAAAAACGCTGAAAGAATTTAAAGTTCAAATTATTAGAGGATAAAAGTAGGTGGGAAGAGCAAAGGAGGAAGACGGGTGTTTAGGGAGATTGCCACCGGAGCGTGTGCTCCATTTCAATTGTTTCAATTATTGTTATTATTATTCCTTATTAGTAATACCAAAGTAGCCTAATGCAACACTGAATAGTAAACGCAAGCGCAGAAAATATAAGTCAAAATTGGGAAGCTCTCTCAATATTAACATACGCAAATTTTTGAATATTTCGGTCATATAACCTGAACTGTAGTCCAGACATTTGTTGAAGAAAACATCTGCAATCGTGGCATGACAATCAAAGTAGCAAACTTGGTTAAATTACATACTCAATACCCATCTTACAAATACCAAGCCTTAAGTCATAAACAGAACTAGAATTTCAAAGACAGGAACTAGTCTTATAGTTGAACATCGAATTTGTTACTGATTTATCACTGGATTTTAACACTTTCAAGCCAAATTTCCATTCTTTATTTGATTTTTATGCTTGTTTCCAATATGTGAAAACTAATAAATATTTCACAAATGATTCCTCACATTCGGGTATTTCATTTTAGGAGGCATCTTATTCGAAAAATAGCTAAATCTTGATTTGACTAGTTCCTGATGTTACGGACCATAGTTGCTACGTCACCGTTGTATTTATAGGGGAATCATGAGAAAATAGAGTATATTAATTAAGGGGCTATATTCACCTCATGATTTAATATAAAGCTCTCTTATACTGGTAGATATATTTGCTATAACCTGTAACGGGGTTCCCTGTACACTTTTCATATGAGTCTTAAAAACAGGAAGAATGAAATGAGAATAGGATGTCGTAATGAAGCTTACGGATATTCCTTTTCCTTTACAGTCAACATGGATCGCAATTAAGGTGGAAATTTATAGCATTTGCACTCGTACATGCCTTACACGTTATTACCACCTAAACATCTGCTTAAAATTATCGTATAACCTGTTCCTTGATTTAGGAAAGCCCCAAAACGCTTAACATATTGATAGAAATAATTAATATCAACGAACTCATGGTCTTTAATATACTGATGGAATAGTCACCATTTAACAGAAGTTAGTCAGAAATTGTTTTTTTCTAATCATCTTTGATTTTATTTGCTTGCAGTGGTTTTAACAATTCTATCTGCAGCCAATAATTATATCTGAATTATGTTTCAAACCTGTTTCCCCTCTATTTCTAGAGACTAGAGATTGAACCTTTAATTTCCACATGACTTTTTACACTCATGAATTGTATTTATCTTAGTAGTTTTGAGGCGGAAAAAGAGAAAAATTCTAAAATATGCGTCTTTAAGTGAATCGTGGTATACGCAACACATTTCGCAAAATGAAATAAGTTTATGACTCAAGCTTGGGCAGTTTTCGTAAGTACTAAAATTAAACTTGAAGTTATATAATAACAATTCCTCAAGAACTGCAGAAGATTCAAATGACATAACTGAAGAAGTGACTGAAGAAATAAATATTTTTTAAAATAAAATGCATTTTATTTTCTAATTCTTCGAGTACTGTTTCGTTCGAAGGATTAAGTAAATAATTTCAGAAATCAAAACAATTATTTCCATAAAGGTTGTGCGACAGCTTTTTAGAGCTGCGCCATGTTAGGGAATGTTTTATTTAGCAGGCCCTGGCTTGTTTGAAAGACGGTCCTCTTTGCGCGCACCTAGACCTCATTTTAGATAAGCCATCGGAAGAAATGCGTAGCACCAGGAGACGGTTTAACACGTCGATGGTCGCACATAACATGCGACTTGATTCCACAAACAAAATAATCCTACTTCACAATTAAATTTTACTAACATTTTACTACTTATAATACGTCCCCTCTCCCCTCCCACGATCCCCCCCCCAAAAAACCTCCCGCAAACAATACAGAACGTTTAAGTTGTTGTAGACTATTCATATTCCTTAACAATATATTCTTATGACACAATGACTGATTATACACAGTAAAAATTTTAAAACCCATAATCACCTGAGTAATAATGTAAGCTGTCATATCTAACTTTGTTACTGTACAACAGTTTAAAATTTTACTGACGTCGTTTACAATATTCTGAGTGAGGATAGCTTTCAGAGTTATTATTGTTATTATAATTGGTTATTCCGTGTTACTATTTTATGACGAACTGTTAAAATAACTCTAAAACATTTTACTGTATACGGAATATATGATTAGTAACACATGAGGTGTTTCTGTGCAGCGAAAATAACGTTGAGCTAGGTCTGGTGGCTGAACAAATATTGCTACAATATATCTAAGTACACTACATTCCTCAAATTCCAGAAATAAACTTTTGAAATGAATAAATTTCGCATAGCTATTAAATGAAAAAAAGGACAGTTTGCAGATGCATTTATTTAAAAGTTGCTATCCATGAAGTAATATAATAAAGCAGCTATTTACCTGGATGAAACATTATTATTTCGTATCAGAAACATACAGTTACACAATTACAGTCATCAAATTATAATCGACCAAAACTTGGCCACTTCCAGTGCATTTTCTGAGGCCTCATACAGTTCAGCTGCCGAACAGGATGCTGGACACAGTCCACACTGGAGCATGTGCTGGACAGTCTGGTCCTCACCGCAGTCGCACTTGATATCACTGATCTCAGTATAGCCCCATTTTGCTAAATTCACTTTGGATCTGCCCACTCCTGATCTCAGCCTATTCAAAGATTTCCATGTCAACCATCCCTTGTCATAACCAGGTGGCAAAGATTCAGACACTCTTCCCCAGCCATGCGGAAGGGGAGCCTTAGCTTCCCATAGTTGCAACCTAGCTTCTTCAGTTGTTGTTGTAAGTTCCTGAGATATTCTTAGGAAACTTTTCCTGGACTTAAGTCTTTGCCTGTGAGGGATATACCCATATAGTGGATGAGATTTTTCATGATTCACTTTCCTCCTTTCCTTGTTCACTGCTATTTCCCTTCGAACAGAAGGTGGTGCTATTCCTGCGAGACGGTGGAGCCATTCGACTGGAGTTGATTTTAAGCAGCCTGTTATGATTCTGCACGTGTCATTAAGTGCAATGTCTACTTGTTTGGCATGGGTTGAACTGTGCCATACGGGACAGGCGTATTCTGCAGCCGAATAACATAGTGCTAAGGCAGAAGTTCTAATTGTTTCAGGTTGGCTGCCCCACTGCGATCCAGCCAGTTTTCTTATGAGATTGTTCCTACTGGAAACTTTCAGCTTGGAGTTCATGCAATGTTTCCTGAATGTAAGTGATCTGTCAAGGGTCACTCCTAGATATTTTGGAGTATCACAGTGTTCTAGTTCGACCCCCGACCATGTTACCTTTAACCTACGATTTGCTTCTTTATTCCTTAGATGAAAAGCACATACTTGTGTCTTCGTAGGATTTGGTTTAAGCTGGTTCGTGCTATAATACCTTGACAAATCTTCCAGAGCGTTGGTAAGGGTGCTCTCCACTGATTCAAAGTCTTTGCTCTGTGAGACCAGAGCAAGATCATCAGCATACACGAAACTCCTGCATTTGCGTGGTATAGGCTGATCATTGGTATATATGTTAAACAATAATGGGGCTAGCACACTTCCTTGGGGTAGACCATTCTTCTGTGGCCTCCAACGGCTACGCTGACCTTGGAAGTCAACAAAGAATCTGCGGTTCTGCAGAAGAGTAGCAATGAACTTACTAAGAATAAAATTCCTGGTCAGATTGTAGAACTTGACTAGATATTCTTAGGAAACATGGATGGATGAAACATGAAACGCGGTCTTCTACAACTAGTCCTAAAAATTGTTTTCTTAGGATAAACTACCTGTGTAAAGTGAATTCAAATTCTCTGGCGTTTCAGAGGTCTACTTAAATTTGTATTAGCCCTCTTTCAGGTTCACATTCATTATAGTAATGTAAAACAAAACTCTCTTTAGAATTAAATTGCACTGTTCTCACCTTATTTTAACGAAACGCTGCATATTATAAGCTCAGTAATATAATCTTTTCAATCCAAGTATTTATTCCCAACTACCTAAAAAAATCGTGATAATCGGTTTTTTATTCCATTTAAAAATAATTTTCAATTAAATTCTACCTGTTTTTGGTGTTGTTATTAAAAAAATCCCCGCTACATTAACCAATAAAAATCCTCAGTGAGTACTGCATACTCGTTGAAAAGGTCTTGCTAGTAACTGTCGTTCTGGTATTGTTGCTGATAAAATACTTTTTTCTAGTCTGATGTTGGCCATGCCCTTTGAAAACAGTTCTTGAACAAAACTCTAAAAGAAAGCCAGTATTTCTTAACACTCCGACTTACTCAATTTAACTGTTCTTTTGAATATCTGTAATAATGTTCTTTCTAGGATGCGTCGCATTAGAAATCAATGAAAATAAAATTTAGCTATCTTTGGGCAACTGATCATTTTCTGCTCCTTTGCTGAGCAACATTTTATCTTCTTGAAACAAACAACACTAATGACATTTCGACCATTAAGGAATATTGTATCCTATTCCCTAGCGTTTATGAAAGGTGAACGACGAAACTATCGAAGTTGGCGCAGGCAAAGATTTCATTTTAATAGCATGCGCCACTTCTCTAGAGTGAAAGTATTGCAGTAATAGGTCGATGGCATATATTTTTTTTTTGTAGTTATATCACATATTTCTGTATTCTAATTGTTAAATAAAATATTTATAAAAGAATAGTTTAAGGTAAAACCAGCCACACCCAAATACTCTTACGAAAATACCAACGTAATATGCTGGATGTAGTTGCAAGTTTCTTGCTTTTCCTTGGCGTTTTATAAGTTTTCTTAATGCGTATAGTTATCTTTCAGGTAGTAAATACCGCAGATTCACGTATTAATCATCTCTGATTTAACTTGTTTGTTGTCATGGACACTAGGTGGTTTTTATGCATTAAGTCTGAATACATCACAGAGCAGAGAACAAACTCTCGGCTGTATTTCGCGTGACCACCATCACATTTTATAAACAAAGTTGTAATAGTGAATTGCAAAGTGTGTAAAATCTACAACAGTTTGAAGTATGATAGTTATTATTATTATTATGATCTGCATAGCGGAAGCAAGGGTCGCTTCAGCACAAGTTATTTAGGCTTTATGGTATAGAGTGGTGGAGGTAGAGCTACTTATTCCCTTACGAAATATCGCACAGTGAAGATTCCAACCGCACAGTCATATTCAAGAAATAGTCCTACTCATCCAGAAGGTAATCAGCCGCTATATGGCGAGATGCGAGCTTGTCTTTATAACTGTTACAAATATAAGTCTATACATATTTTCTCAAAATTCAGCAGTCACTTTTGTCATCTGTGATAAGTAAATACACGATTACTTTACAAATTTCAATTACATCGATAATTGTCTTTCTTAGTGATTCCTGAAGTATTATATTAACGTGTCAGAGTCTAATAAATGACTGAAATGAAACTTTTTTTCTCTTTACATGCAAAGTGGAAAAGTAAACTGGCCAAAACACATTTCATGATAAGCCAAAACAAATAAAAAGTTATAGTTCCACAGTCATTTTAGTGACAGATCATCATAAATGCTCATAAAAGCGATATGAATTATTAGTTTTTAACAATTTTGTCTTATTTAGCGATCTCTTTACCGTGAACTATCACTATAGTTTTGAGAGCTGTCATCACAATACCAAATTTCCATCAACGATTCTGTTGCAATGCACCAACTCCAGACAATGTGGACTTCGTAATATAAGCAATTATTTCATTTTTGAAATCAAAACAATCGCTAGGAGAGGAAGGGCCTATAAATCATCGTTAAATTTAACAAAACTGATGTGTATTGCTATCGGTGCCTCAGCTTGTAATATAAGCTGTTAACATATCACATATCTTTTGTAGAAATGCTTCTTCAGCATCTATCTTGACGAGGACTAGAAAAATCACAGACGATGCTCTTCCTTCCATACCTTGCTCCGACCGAACCACCCTACATTTCGTTCCCTTATTTCCAGGACATACCAATAAATATCTCTGCTTATCAGTACTGTACCAATGAAAACTATGTCTAGGAAGTTATTTGTTCTTCTCTCTCAGTTTCAATTAATTCAAGTGTGAATCAGTACGGGATTAAGGAAGATGCACGCGGATGATCATTTCAGACTTGCATGACTAAGGAATGGATTGGAAGCGGAAGATCTAAAAACTATTTATATGTAGCTTAATTGTGAATTATACTGTACATCTAGAACCAGCTAGTTTAAGGATGGTAGTGTGTCAAACATTTGACGTGATGCTTCAGAAACATATCTCAAATGCTAACACATTCACACTAATTTCTGTCTCTGATAGTTTGATTAATTTATTTATGACTATATTCCTCCTTATTCTTCACGCTCGGATTTAAATACCTCAATGATTATGAGGCGTGAAAACATATTTCTACCACTTACTTCCTTGTCCATATTAGTTAGTGGAAACGAATTTAACTTCTTCTATCAGTGTGGTAGCTTTCAGCATACTTTTGCATGCGAAAATCGATCATTAAAAATCTGACTGCATCATGTACTTTCACCATTTGCACTAAAGCAAGTGCAGAAAACAAATAACTTTCTTGACTTTATTATTTTAACGTCTAACATAGACGTTCGACTTACAATCGCATTTCTACATGCACGTACCAGTTTAAAGACTTGTCAATACACCAAGAATAAAAACTTTAAGACGACGTGGCATTATACAGCCGAGATCCGTATAATTTTATTCGCTTTATCTCAGTTGGTCACATTTATTTCTGGGAAATCTTGCTTACTTCAAAATGGGTGAGCCACATATATGAATGCCTATTCTTCAATTTCTTTCTGTTATCCTTTGTAAAAAATACACTCCAGTTCTTTATCAATAACTTACGATGTGTTCCTTATTTGCACTATTATCTATTTTAATAAGATCTTAGATGACACACAAACTTCAAAACTACCAACGTGAAACACTGGAATACCTTTTTCTAGATCAAAATGACTTCCTTTCGGAATAAACTAAAACTAAAATTAAGTCATACAATGGGTGATTTTGCAAAAATGTATACCATGAAATTAACCAGCATGGATTTTACAGTCCCATTGTAAAGTTTCTAACGACTAGTACATTTTTTAAACTATTTCACGTATTGGTTAATATCATCTGACTGAGGATATGTCTTTATACCTAACAGATTTTCCTGCGGTGAGTAATTGTTCTTCTATTACATTGTAGAAACTAATAGTGTGAGTTTCCCATTAATGTTAAATAATTTGCGGAGAAAAGACAAAACTCTCAAATTAATGCATAATTCTTTCATCGTGCTGCAAGTTTCTGGTAAATTATAGGATTCAACACCTCAAACATAATTTTAAAATAATTTTCCGGAAAAGGGAAGACTGCATGAAGTCAAACTTCGAGTATCTTCGTATAACCTGAACGCTGTTGTTGTTTTCTCAGTGTCAGTGTTACTAGGGAAGGTGATACGGGCGTAATTTAAAATCCTCTTTCCTGTGGTCTGGAAATCTTGATCACGGTTTTAAAGTAGTTTTCTGTATATTACCCATTAATTTAATAAAATATACATTTCTGCATCACATCATCTACAGATCTACGGTGAAATTGTCTTTCAATTTTTAATAGAGTTGGCTTATTAAATAAAACTGCAATCAAGCAAAGAAAGTAAGTTACGCTGTGACATAGGGGTAACATATCATAATAGGATAAAACATAGGAAGCATTCGGACAGATATACTTCATCCAGTCTTGTAGGGCTGTAACAATATTAGGTTTTCACTCGCATTGCCCTACATTTTATTAATAGATACCTAAGTTATTTCTGCTCGGCAGGAGTTAAAAGATATGAGAGCTAAATTCAACGCACAAAATAAAACTAGTGCATGGTGATATCCATCATAATATAATAACTTCCAGGAGCGTTATACTTTTTAGACGACGGAATCGTAAGTGTAAATTACATTTCCTTTAGTCTGTATGGATGGAGCAAGGGATTTTGGTCAGAGCCTTTTGAAGGTAACATCTCGGAAGTTGCTGGGCGTGATATCGCGAAGTCACGGAAAACGAAATTCTGGATTGCGGGATCAGGGAACAAACCCGCGTCCTCCCGAATGCCACACCGCGGCGTTAACCATTTACGAACCAGGATCGGTAGTGAAGACGAGATTATTTACCCCACACGTCATTCGGACTGGTTACCGTTAAAGCACAAATTGCCATATAAAAACCTCAGCCTCCTAAACGGGATAACACACCACACTTCAGTCAGGTTCAAACACAGTGAGATATTGTCTTGGACCAACTTGATGAAGTGTCTCAGTTCCATATAGTATGAACCTGGCAACAACGTGGTGGATTTTATACCAGGGGGATTTTTTTTACGTTAGCTTTAAGGCTATTTTGGCCATCATTATGTATTGTGCAAACCTTGGTTTTTATAATCTATTTTTAATCATTATTACTTATTTGTGTATTTCTTTTAGCGTTGTTATGGATAGGGTTTGTATCAGGTCTCTCGTATCCTTGATACTGAGGTCGCCTTCTATTATTTCTTTCGTGAGATTCGCTATATTGTTTGCATCTCAGTAGAAAGTGGAATATGTCTTCCACGTCATCACAGCGTTAGCACATTGAGTTATCCACAAAGTTCATGGTATAAATTCTCGTGGGAGTGTATGCCATTTTCTGAGTGTACTTATTACTGGTATCTTGCTTCTGTCTACTTTTAGGAGATTGTGCCATGGTTTGTAATCCGGTTCCCCTGTCGTGGTTCTGTACCATAGGCTTTTGTCCGGTTCTACCTCTATCCATCTTTTGTTCCATTCCTTCTTCACTATGTGTGTGATTGTGTGGCTGTAATCTGTCTACGGGATGGATATCTCCCCTATAGTTAAGGCATTTAGTTGTCTCCGTGATATGGCATCCGCCACTTCATTTCCTCTTATGGTAACTTCCCACGTCCCGTGGTTTTGTAGGCCGCACTATACAGCCCAATTGTACGGATTAGCACGCGCCACAGGCTGATCGCCAACTGCCCACCACGTTACCTAGTGTCGTTTCAGCTACCAGGGCGTTTGATGTTTACCGACTGGGCGACGGATTGAGGCACATCATCCCTGCCAGCGGAGGCGGATCCCTTCTCACGCTGTTCATAGCTAGACCGGCGCGGCAGCTAAACGCACGGGCCGTGGGAAACTACCTTTACACTGACGTGCCCTTGGATCCATTGTCGCTTGATATTTCTATCCTCCGTTGTTGCCTTGATTAGTTGCCTGGCTGCCTCAAATGTAAGGTAAAATTTAAATGTACCCCTCGGAATTCTTTTTATGACCTGCAAAGTGATTCTGGCGTCAGAGCACGTAATTGCCTTGACTACTGTACTGTTCTGAATCGCTTTGATATCACTGAGTTGGGGTTGGTTGTTTCAGGATGCGCAGCTGGCTGGTAGTGTTGGTGGTGGCGCTGGCCCAGATGGCGTGTTGGCGTAGCGAGGCAGCGGCGGCTGTGTCTGTTGCTAGACCTCCTCTCTGCACCGCCGAAGACCTCGCACCGCAGATCCGCAAAGTCTGTGACGCCTACGACGCTTTCTCCGTGCTCGCTACATCTGCAAAGGATTACCTCGACCATATTGGTAAACACCCGTATACAGCTAATCAGTTATAATCAAACGTTGAAACATATATTTCTACTCGTTTCATAAAACCTCCTTAAAACCTCAAAGATGACTCTTGCAATCCTGATCATAGATGAAATCCAAAAACCTTAATTTTATAATCATTTCTTGGTTACACACATAATTTTTCAGGAATTTCAGTAACTCAACGCACATTCATAATAATAACGAATTATTTTCATTTGTATAGTATTAACATTGAAAACATGTTTCATTCTTGATAATAATTTTTGAAAGCTGTAAGAAATTTTATGGGTAGTTCACTCAGTGCGATTTATAATTCCATGTTTAGTACTATCCGTTGCCTCTGAAAGATCATTATAAAAAAAGCCTAAGAAAGTACCTTCATACACTAAAACCACTTTAAAAATGTTCGTGACATGCTGGCTTTAAATGACTTACAAATAATCAGAAAAAGTTTCCATATTGCGCCTTTC
Source organism: Vandiemenella viatica (assembly GCA_031002005.1). NCBI lineage: Eukaryota > Metazoa > Arthropoda > Insecta > Orthoptera > Morabidae > Vandiemenella > Vandiemenella viatica. Next base: position 85,974,753 of record CM061921.1, read on the forward strand.
AGCTGAAGACACCGTTAGGATAGGCCATTTGGCTAATGTTACAGTTTCGCGTAACACAATTGACCGGCGTCTCTGCCATGTTTCACAAAAACAAAGCAACTATTTGTGTAGGTGAAATCTGGTATGAGAGCTTTTAAATTCTGTCCTAAACTGAATCCTTTCCTATCGTCTGCTCGCTCAGTCACCAAGACCTCATAGTTCTAAGCACAGTGATAACAGCATCCAAACATCAGCGTGTAATTAATTAACAGAGGACGTTGCCAGGAATAAACTTCAGGGGAAGGGTTACACAAAAATCAAATAATTAATTCTAATGAATAAATAATATTATACGAATACTCTTAGAAACAATAAGTTTTGCCAAAACCTGACTTCCATAGCAGGACCAAAATTAGTAAAAGGTAGGAGACAACATTATTGAAAATGCTGAGATACCTTTGTAGAATAAAGTTTTCTTAAAAATACCTTAGAAACTTCTTTATTTTCAATCTCGCTGAAGGTTTTCTCCCTGTGAAAATAGTCGTACGGACATGCTGAAATCATTTTCTCACAATTAAATTCATAAATTGTATTTTCCCTGTTTTATTTTCTTAATTTTTTTCATGGTATAAATACTTCATTGACGAAAGCTTACTGTCTAGTAGACAAACATCATAAAACAGTAGAACCGTTTGCCCTTGTAGCATGATGCTGTTACTTTTTGAGGCTTTGAAATTGTTGTGAGGACCAGTAAGGTTATATCTGCGATTTTATAGACTTACAGAACACTGAAGTACGTTTTCAGCTAAGTGAACGATCAAATCTGTAACTACAGAAGGTTCCTCAAACATTTCATCAACACTGTGCCTGCATTATAATATATCGATCAAAACATTATATATTTTCCAACTTTCCTTGATTTATTTAACGATGAAATTGTCCAGTACCACAACTGGTAATGTCCTGCATATCATATACACACACCTATACAATATTAACGTTTACCAATAGCAGATACAGCATCGGGGCGCCTTAAAGGTTGTTTGAAACGAAACATAGACTGCACATTTCTTCAGTAATTATACTCTGCCGAAGATTTCAACAATTTTTCCAGTTATTTGCGTTTGGATACAAGTGTAGGGGTTTCCCCGTATGCATACATCTCCACAAGACATTAAGAGGACACTTTGTTATTTACACTAAAAAAATAAGAGATTTGTAGCGATAATTTCACTATCATAATAACCTTTTTACTAAACTCAAGCATTCATCGAGCTAACTGTCAGTTAAAATATTAAAGGCCTTTATTATATGTGTGAGTAAGAAGTCGGCTGCTTAGTTAATTTAAAGTCGTCATCTCGAGGAAGGCTGTATCGCCGAGAATGGAAGGCAGTGTGGGTAATGAAACCGTTGGTGGTTGCAGCTGCAGAGCTGGATATGGAGACTGCGATGATGTCTGACGTCAAGCGAAAGGACATCGACCACGTGTTCCTGAGATTCGGCCGCCGGCGCTAGGCCACCACTTTCATCTTATATGTACAAAAAAATGTTTCCTGAATAATAAAACAGTTAAACAATATAACTCACAAATTAATTACACCAATCACTAAATCCTTTCTAAAGTACTTTGTAGAGCATAAGCTAAATGTTAAAATTTATCCTGTTTCACCTTGTCCCACAATTTCAACTGTAATTAAAAATAAAACCTAGCTTAGTCTCCGTATTGTTCAGTCTGCCTAGTTTGCAACATAATAGAGAATTAAAAATGCCAATGCCTACTCCCAACAAGTGGGATAGTATTCCAACTCAAACGCTAAGACAGCCAGAGACAGTGGCGTAACAATAGGGTGGCAGGACGGGCAAAATGCCACGGGCACCCAGCCGGAGAGGGCCCCGGGGAGAGGCCGCGAGCTAAGACCAAGGAAAAAAATAAGAAGGGTCGCCCATGACTCCTAGATCTGGCACTGAGGGCGGGACCCATTCGATGAATTTGCTACGGGCCTCAATGGTATAGTTACACCACGGGCTAGAGAATCCACAGATTTCTTTCCGAGTCGATCTGTTTATAGATAACTCGCAAAAGAGACGATTTAACATTTGTCACTTATGTGTATTTGGAAAAATGGCAAAACAGATTCAATGTACTTAAATTATTAAAACATAGAGTTTTGGAGAGTTAAATTTTTTTATGAAAAAAGCTATTGGTGTCAAGGCCATTTGCAGTTCTTATACGATTTATATATTGTCAGAGATTTTTAGTTGAGAATTAAAGTTTATTGTTTCCGTCCGTTTCTATAATGCAACAGATATACTACCCTAATTAAAACCCCTAACCCCTGAATCCCATCAAAACGTTACACATCACGCAATAGGGCATCAATCATTCTCTTTTTGCTCACCTTGAATTAAAAGTAACCCAACAGTAAATACAAATCTTAGAATTCTATGTTACGTATTTTCGCAAACACACATATAATGGACAAATGTTTTTCTACATTGTGATTGGATTGAATTTATGTTCTCACACATAGATAGTAATTAAAAATGTAAATCATGACACTGCAATACCTTCCCACTAGCAATATTTAATTGGGGAGCGTTCATAAACAACGTAGCCCCATTTTGGTTACCTCTGAACTCCTCCCACCCCTCCACGTAACCTAACATGGCTTTTGCCTCTACACCTCCCTCCCCCTTTCTCACATGGCAAGTAGCTGTTTTCCCTATTGGTTCTAGAAGGCATTTTGTGCTGTTTTCTCTTGTCACACTATCTTAAATTACATACGGAGATAATTAAAAGACGAAAATCAATATTTACATGCTGTTGTGTCTTCCGTAATTTGTTTCAGCTGTGGCAAATAATATGAATGAAAAGCTACGTGGCTTGGTTCTGAACATCTCTCCCTCTCCACATAGCCCAGCGTAGCTATCTACCAACCATCTATCCCATAGAACTAGCCACGTAGTTTGTGGACACTCCCTTACTATGAAAAATAAAAGCCCGAATTAAGGCCAGAAATTTGGTTAGTCCACCTTGTCTACCAATGGAAAAAGAAAAGAATTTGATATTTATCATTTATTGTTGACTACTTTGTGGTTGAGACATAGTGAGTGTGGGTGCAGTAACAGGTATTGTGTTCGCAGCGGCGACGCGGGATGCCGAGGTGTTCGTGGAAGACAAGCGACCCGACGTCGATCACGTCTTCCTTAGGTTCGGCCGTCGCCGCCGATAAACTCCACGCACAGAGTAGATTAACAGGGATAGCAGCCATAACATGTATCTTGCAAACAACAAAATAAAGCATAAAATTAAATGAAAACATTCGTTTCTTTTATATTAACAGAGCCTTTATTTCCAGAATAAATTAACCAAGAAACTTCTGTCCCCTACATTTACGTCTATCTACTAAGCACCCGGCTATAGTTTAAATTAAAGTTTCATTTTAGTTGGATACGAGGTGTGTTCAACCAGTAACGGGAATTTTGAAATTTCGCTGGTTATATTAGTGCGATTGGCACGATTTTTTTTGTTATGTTGGCAAGCATGTCTTAGAAGCAACTATACATTTTGAGTTATATTGGATTTTTAGTCTCTCATCAGCTGTTAAAAGGATAACACGTGTTTTGATACAGTCGGCGATCTTTCATTTCTATAAAGTTCTTGCTACAAGGTCAAACAATCAATGAGGAATACTACCTTTAAGTTCAGTGCCGTTTGCGCAAAGCAGTCCGGATATGTAGCAAAACAATCCATGGCTTTTGCATCACGATAATGCACCTGTTCACACATCGATACTTGTTCCTGAATTTTTGGTAAAAACAACTCTGTAATGATTCCCCAACCTCCATATTCGCCAGCCATGCCCCCAAAAATAAAGAGAACGTTGAACGACCGTCGTTTTACAAGCATAGATGAGATTAAAAAGTGCATCGCTGAAAGAGCTCAAAGCTATCGAGTTACAGAAGTGTTTTATAGATTGGAAGAAGCACTGGATTAAGTGTATAATACCTACTTGGAATTATTTTGAAGGGGTAACATAGATATAGACGAATAAATAAAATTCTTTCCAGGAAATCAAAAATCCCCTCATTTTTTAAACACACCTCGTAGCCGAATGCTGCAGTTTTGAAATGGTAAATTATCAGGTGACACCTACACAAAAAATGTGGATTAAATTAGACCATCAAAAAATCAAAATCCATTAGTTTATTTAGATAGACGTGTATTAGTGCTTAAGTTATTTACAACTACAAATATATTTCCCAACACTTTACAAGAAAACACAATACAGTAACGTCTACAGTTTCACAATAAGAACATTTATTGACGTATATAGAACGGAAGTTCACTTTGTTGCCATTGTGTATTGTGAGAGACTACAGGTGCACGTTTAATGTCCTCAAAAGACAGTCAGATCTCCAGCTACAATTTTGCACACCCTCAATACAATGCACATTGAAACTAGATCTCGATTTAAACTATGTTATTTCGTAAACAAACGGTTGTTAAAAATTGCACACATCAAGAGCACTTTACCTAATGTCAAGTACGATTAATTGAAATTTCTTCCACCAACGGTAATCAAACCCGCCGTTAGTGTGGCTCAATGGGATGAGGCACCGCACACTGCATTGAGGAGGTACAACGGAGCCGGCCGAGAGCCCAGAATCCCTCGTGCCGCCTACTAATTGAGGTTTTTAGGCGGTTTTCTACATCTACATCTACATATAGGTAATTGCCGGTACAGTCACCTATCTCCACCTCATAAATTACTCATTTCGTAAATAAATGATACATTTATCGCACACAGAACATAGACGCAAGTTTCACAGCAGATGGCAACACTTCATTTCCCTCATTAGTACTTAGTACGAGCCAGCAGTCTAAAATGATTGGAGGCAGCAAGGGCATGCGGCCGCCGTGAAATTAAAGCTCAAGGTTTGACTATGCCAACAACGAGGAAAATTCATCGAAGGTAGCCGGCCCCATGTTTGGAAAAGTTGGTGAAGGAGAAGATCAGCACTCAAACCAGCAACCTGGAGTCAAATGACAAGAAGAGAACTGTATTTAGAAACATTGTCTGGAAACACTCATAACAACTATCCTTGAAAAAATTAGCGTCATTTAATTACACAGCATAGACCAGTACAATCATGAAATGTCATTTTCATAACAACGCTATCCATAACAATAAAGTAAATATATGATTACTTGCACTTTTAGTGTCATTTATGTTCACCATGAAAATAATAGCGTCTTCAGCACTAAAAGCTTTACAGAACAGAATATTTGGTAGTTTGGAAAACAACTTTTCTGATTTTCTTAAAACAAGTAAGAATAAAAATCAATGAAAGCCACTAAATTTCAACGACACTTCAATTAAAAAAAGATAGAATTGTGAATTCTTTGGAACAAGTATACCTATTGAGGAAAAATTGTTAATGAATCTCCATAAGTATATCCAATCTTAGAGCTTGACAGGGAACTCCTTACAACACACTTTCTTGTCTAGTAATGTTAAGATTCCGCCGTAATTTGGTGAGTTTTTTTGTGGCTTGTCGACGTCGCTCATTAGATACGGGGGTGAGTTGGGGACATAAGGTTTGATTCCCTTTCAAATTGCTGGTTCTATAGATCTAGAGTATCTCGAAAAATTAACCTTCCTAGTACTGTTCAAAACCATTTATACCTTCAACTGTAGCAGTAGGATAGAATCCAAAAGATGAGAAGGCTGGGTTTAGTTTTTGACGCATTCAATGTATTTCTATATTGTTACAGTCTGTTGATGATTGTGTGAGAAATGAAAAACTTCTGTAATATTGCTTACAGAAGATATCACCAATGTCATGGGAAATACGCGTTCTCTATGACCTTATGCGAATGTATTTTCATGGTATTGAAACAGTACGTGAGAATATTTTTTAAAATTTTAATGTTTACAATAGGTGAAAAAACTTATTGTCTGTCCACTCGGTAATATAGTCATTCCTTCACATCCCGCTACTGGTTTGACTAAGAGACAACAGTGACGAAAATAATGTCAACATTACGAATCCTTTTAAGTTTTCAAAAACTGTAAACAATAATTATTAAAGTCAGAAGGTTATTTACACGTTTATCAATGGCAGTAAAATGTATACAGATTTCCTTTTGAATACTTTTCAGTCTTATTACCTGAGCTTTTAAACTATTTGTTTTTTGGGAGATGTCTGTCTGTATGCAAGATCCTGACGCTCGTAAAGTTGCATTGGAGGAATAGAACCGGACTGTAAATATTATTTTTTGATGACATGTTTAAGGAATTCGTATTTAACCTGGGGCATATATGACTTAATACAAACTAATATGGTTACAATGGGATTGACAACAGGACAAAGAATCCCTCCGCTCAATACTGTTAGTAGCGCCCTGGTGTTACATAAAATAACTGAGCACCAACATTGTACTTCTCAGATCGTACCACTGACTCGGAAAAAATTAACTGAGCGTAGGAAACGCTTTGCGCTACGGTCGAGAGTGATGAGAATTACAGCTAGAAGCAATATTTACGGGAGATTGAAGCGGTACTGAGCGATTGACCAAAAGTAATTGCCACTGACGTTTAAGCAAAATATGTGTCTCTGGAAGAGACGACGAATGTTACAGGCAGTACTACAAGATTTGGTAGAGGAATTGAGTTTCAGATGAGAAATCAAGCATATAAACCATTTCCTTACTCTATAGGAATAGGTGCGGCTACTAAAATTGATGAATTTCTTATGAACCTGTAGTGAATCTGCTTTAGAGGTGGATAAATACTAGAGTGCAAGTTTACTGATTATTCCATCGACAGATATTGCAGATAATAGGAAGTAGTATTAAAGCATACACAGCGCATATTTTCTTGAATATCTCTCGGTTCGTTTAATAATTTAAGTAATTTTGAAGTGATTCAGTAACGTCCATCGCATAAGAAACACATTCTTCAGTTTGCGGGGTTGTTTCAGACGTGGACTTGCAACAATGTGTGTTCCCTGACACTTGTACTCTACCATCAGATCTGCCACGTATTGCCGCCTATCCTACTTTATAGAGCGGGCAAGCCTCCGACCTCAACGTTCTGTGATGAGGCTCACAACAGTAGCATACGACGTTTCAGATACTCTGAACCTTTCGCTAAATAATGTCCTCATTGCATTGTTTGCAGTTCTGTATTTTGGGATATTGGAGACAGAGCGTGGTGGGTAAGCTTTGGGGAGGACGCGGGTTCAAAATCCCACCCTGCCATCCTGATTTCTGTTTTCCATGGTTTCCACTCCAGGAAATGTCAGGATGGTTCCCTTGAAGTGCCATGGCTGAATTTCTTCCCGTACCTTGCCTCGAAGTCTAATGATCTCGACGTCAACGAGGCATAAAGCAATAAGAAAAAACAAAAAAGAAACTCCTTCGAGAAATGATTTTGGTGTTAACAGGCTGATACTATGGTTGGTCCACAAAGGATTACTAATCAACCCTAATATCTGGTCACTGATCCACGAGGTAAGGAAGAGGAAGTCTGCTTGTTGAAAGTAGTCAGCTATGACAGGAAGGGTAGGAGACGCTGTCTGTTTGATAGTTTCCGACTGAAGACTTCCAATATGTTTCGCAGGTTGGAGAATCTAAACTGAGACTCTTAAGATCATCAAGTGAATGATATGGCTTCCAGTAACGTCAAAAAGAAAAATTATTGGTGGGTGTCAAAGAGAAAACACCGGAAACTACTGTAACTTTGAACCAATCATGGGAGGAGAATTAATGAGATGGTTCAGTCCAACATGGATCCTGATTATGAAAACGTCTGCAGCATTTTCAAACACAGTGAAGATCTTTGAAACATTGAAGCAAATGTAAAGAACTTAGGGAAACGACTTCTGAAAGGAAGGTCATGTTGTAATTGCGGGAGAACCAGGAAATAGTCTTCGTAAGGAGCTCAATTATTCAATTTTGGAAGACATTGTTTAAATTTCCTGGAACACACCTTAGAAAAATGTGCGATTTGTGGGTATGCTTCAGCGTTATGACAACACCTGGATGAGGCATCATATCAGACATAACTGTTGGCAGACCTGTTGGAAAGAACTCTTTTGCAGCTTGCCAATTCTCACTTTGGTTTGACTTATGTGGCCTGTATTGGGAGGCCAGTTACACCAGCCACAGATTCCATATGATTTTCAGAGGCAAAATGAAGCTATGGCTTACTGCTGAGGACATCAGAGGATGACAGATGAGTATTCCTGTGATACGTGGAGATTTGTTTCAGCGTTTGTTTAAGGGTAAATAAAGTAAATTTATCAAAATGGCTAAAGAAAATTAAACTGGTAATCAGAATTTCTCTAACAAAAAAATGAACATTAACATATTTTAGAAATTGTAACTGTCATGCCAGGGTATAAGGTAAAGTAAATTACTCGAAATCATTGAATCAAAGTCTTTAGATTCCTATTCGAAATCAAAACGTAAGAGGAATTTTTAGTAAAATACATGAAATTACGTTATGTCTAAAAGAGATTCAAAATTCGAGAAATTCGATGTAATATGTTTTCTTCTTCTCTGAACATCATCTGTCTGACAAACGAATTACTCAGCTGTCCATCCCGTAGTAGAAATTGAGCTCTTATTGTTCTAGATGTAATATGGAGAAAGGGGAAAAGTACAGTTATAAAAACCATTTTATTGAACAACACTTTGAACACTATGTAACAAAACTGGAATATGGTAAAGAGTAGCTCATTGTTGTAACAACCTGCAGGTCCCGCTCTGGATATACCAGTCTGTTTTTGTCACAGAGCCATTTCTTCAATATTTTTCAAATAACAAAAGAAATATTGTTACGTGGAGATTTCAGTGTTGACTTTCTCAAACTTACCAGTGTGGGAGTAGAGATGGAAGCCTTGATGTTCTCCTGTAAGTTAATTCTTAATCTGCTTACAAGAATACAAAATAGTATTAAAACTGCAATTTCTAATTTTTCTGGGTACCTTACAGTACAGTAATTACAGCATACTGCCAGTAATAATAAATGGTATCTCTGATCATTATGCCTAGGTATTTTGAGTCAAATCCTGAATTGCTATAATGCAGACAAATAAAAACTGGCTATACAAAAGAATTATTAATGAAATCAATATCAAACATTTCACAGACTGCTGTAATAGCAAAAAATTGTCGGAAGTGTGCAAGTCATAGGGTGTTAACACAAAATTCTATTCATTTTTTAAAACAATTTTAACATTATTTGAAGGAGTTTTTATTTTTAAAAAAGATGGTTGCCAACATGCCAAACAATGAACTGGGTAAAGGGAGGATTATAAACGGTATTACGGTTTTCAGTGAAATTAAATAACAAAGTCACATCACGATGGCAGAAACTTTAGGTTTTAATAAATCGACGATCGTAATTATATACACTAAAATGTTAGTTATTTCTAAAATACAAAGAAACGTAGTCAGGAGAACCAAGAACTTGTATGAATCAGGAAAAACAAAGAGCTCCTGCAATAAAATGAAAACTAGCCCATATGGAACAGGGAAATAGGAAAATGTTGGTATTATGTTGAAGTTCGCGTTCCTGTGACAACTGGAGGACACACAAAACATCCAATATTGACGGAGTGCTCTTGAACAACGATCCGGAAACCTCTGTTTTATTCCCATATGATGAAGTTTCTTAAGATTTTAATCCACCAATATATACGATCTGTTCAGAAGTTACAAATTCAAGAGTAATCAAGCAAGTAACTGACAACATGTTAGTTTAGGTATACACCTGATCGTTTCCACTCAAAGATTGAACTTACCCGACCACTTGCATCCTCAGGAGTGGCCCGTAAGGAGCTACCGTATTATCCAATCAGAACACCAGTTCGCTTAAATGATCGAATTATCTGAAAGTGCAATATCCCTGTGACATAAAAACTGCAAACAAACTGTGCCATTGTAGTAAGGTAAAGGTCACGGGGTTTCTACAGCTCCTGCCGCTTCCCGTAGGATTCACGGAGGTTGGGGAGTGTCCATAAACTACGTGGCTCGGTCTGGGGGGGGGGGGAATGGATGGAAGAGCTACGCTGGGCTACGTGAAGGGGGGTGGGGGTTCCTAGCCAGGCCACGTAGCTTTTCGTTCATATTATTTGTCACAGTTAAAACGAGATACAGAACACACAACAGCATGTAATATTTACTTTCCACCATTTAATTATCCCCTATGTAATTAACGACAGTCCTGACAACTGAAAACAGTACAAAATGTCTTTTGAAATCAATAGGGAAAAACGCTACGTGCTACGTGGTGAGGGGGGGCAGATACAAAAGCAACTTCGAGCTACATGGGGGAGGGGATTTCACAGGAGGCCAAAAAGGAGCTACGTGGTTAATGGACGCTTCCTAGAGCTCCGCATTCCTATTACAACCATTGGCACTGGAATGAATGTGGCGGAGTCAGCGCCACGCTCCGGTCATTCTTTACCTTTCCGCGGAGTATCTCGCGCGGTACTCATTGGATAGCAGGCTGAGGCCTGGGGAGCCTTTCCAGACGTTCAGCTTCGAGGAAAAATCCTCTTCTTCTTCGGGGGTTAAACCCAGGTGGTCCGGGCTGTAATCAGACGCTTTGCCGCTTGAGCTACGTGGCCACCCACCAATGCAGTAATATTGCATTACTGAGTTGTTTATACTGAAATTCCAATTATGATGCTTTATGAAAATTACACAGTATGACCCCAAGTTTTTTAATAAAAATTAATTCTTGTTTAAAGGAAAAAAGTTGTTGCTGGTACAATGAAAGTCACTTGTAAATCAGGAAAATTGTGGTGTCTAAACCTTAACACGCAGGAGATTCTTAAATAAGTGTTCGCAAATACGAATCCCTTGACGTCTTAAAAAGAGAATTTATTGTTTTTTCAGGCCTTCCGGCTCGTTGACGTCAAGGTTATTAGAGCCATTAGAAGACGGAGAGGGGGGGGGGGAGGGACGAGGAATGAAGAAGGAAACAGGCAAAAACCATTTCGGCATTCATCTGGAGTGATTTCAAGGAATCATAGAGAACCGAAATCTGGATAGCCGGACAGGGATTTGAACTCGTGTCTTCCCGAATATCAGGACTGAGCGTTTCCGCTCACTCACCACGCTCAGTGAACTGATCATATTGATTCTTGTAAGTTCTTGAAACGAAACGTTCACCCGTTATTGGGGTTTAGTGAGCACGATTATTTCCGTATAAGCAGAATAATAAAACTGTATCTTTTGTAATTTGGCGTGCATGACGAAGAAGGAAGACGAAAGGAAATATTGTAGTCACCGAGTCATGCAAGCTCTCGCTTTTTTGTTTAGCGCTAAACCGAGTTGCGCATGACAGACAGCATTGAAAATGATGTATTGCACACTGAGCACCTCTAACAAAAAGGAAAATGTCTTTCCACTTCAATTGTGAGGTGAAAATGTGCAACATGAAAAGTTCCCACAATTGTATTTTGAATCCTGTTGCCGCGTATATTTCGTTATTGCTTACTTTCTTACGTCTTAGGTTACTCCCTCTACACCACTGATGCCCTGGTAGCAGCTCTTACAGGAGACGCTGTTCCGATGCTGTCAGTGAAGAAGTTGTTATTAATTTAGAATTTATTATCTTAGTATGGTGAAGCCCGCTATGCGTGGCTTCTAAAAGTGTTTTTAGTGTATACCGATGACCACCTTACAAGTTGTGATAAAAAAATCTTCTTACCTAGTAAAATCCCGCTCTGCTCTTCGATTTTTCGCTACGGCTTCCACAATAGGCAATGGTTGGTAAGCCGAATACACAATGGTTAAATCAGACTCATAGTGAGAAAATTAACATCGCATCTCTGCCAGGTATTAACAAGTGTTTTTTTTTTTCTATCGCTACCCACCGTTTTTTACTACTTACTTCAACAAAGCCCGTTGAAAATGACGGATATGAAAAAGTTTCTACGAAAAGCATAAATTCAAAAACGAATAACGATAATTTATTGTTAATATTGTTTAAAAATCATCAAAGAAATAACTACTCTAACAATTTGTTGACTTTTCAGAGCCCTCTCGTTTTTCGTGTATTCCTGCACAGCATAGTTTTGAATTTCAAAAATATTTGATGGCGTTGCGCTACATGTACATTCATTTTGTTTAACGATACAATTATTTTAGCTTGTTCATTAAAGAGGCATGAATCGCTAGTTAAATCTTAACTATTTTTTCATGTTACATATGCTATTTTAGTTCACTCAACTCTCAAAATTTTTATCTATAATTTGTCGATTTATCGACGTGTTCCAAGTTTGAAATAATAAAATGAAGTATTCTTAACAGATGGATTAAAAAAACTTGATGTGGAATGGGCAGTAAAAAATCCAACTCCAGTTTACTCTTCCAAATTTTTTTCCCATTTGTCATGAGCCATCATTGACGTTATCTTCTCAAGTATCTTTTCTAGGATTTACTAATATAATACTATAAAATATTGATACTTATGGTACGATTATTTCGGGTAGTTGAACAGTTTATTACACCAAGCACTATTGCTGTTCGGACAGCACCGCTTATTGACTTTGTGATCTGTGTTCTCATCACTCATGGTCTTACCTGCTATTACTCCCCAAAGCCAGGAGCTACGAGTGTACTTTGAACACAACGTAGGTACACCGAACATTCATCGAACTGATGACTTTCGGTTTCGTGGACAGCGAGGTATAACAATTACAGAATGCGGTCAAGTAGGCCTATGTACAGTACTTCTCAACTTCTCTGTAGGCACACAACATAAAAAAGTTGTAGTATATTCTATTTCTAACTTCAAAGAAGCATGTCTTAACGTTCATACATATGTATATATATATAGGAATGTGAGTGTCCCGAATTATATTTTCTCAATTGACATGAAACAAAAGGGTTGAGACCGTTCAAGGTATTGGGCGTATTTAATTGTTTTGTTTAACCTATGATGCCTAAATCGCGTGGAAACTGTTACACATGTAATTCAAATGCGTTGAAAGAATGAATGCGACACTGCGTTTCGATGTGCGGCCTTCGTAGTGAACTACCTTCTAGAAGAAACTAGCTGATACCCGCGACTTCATACGCGTGGATTAAGAATTTCTTTGCCAGAATTGACTATAGAAAGTTATTGGTAACGAAGGATTGGTCCCAAACAACAACGAGTCGGCATAATATGACAGGAAAGCTATCACTATATCATTCTATCGTCGAACCTGTCTCTTGAGAGAATCAGTTTCCAACATATTTAAAAACAGAAAAACAAACGAAGGTGTGTGTGTGTGTGTGTGTGTGTGGAGGGGTGTTAACTAAGGGCAGCTTTATTTCAGCTTGATCTTTTATTCTTTTTTCAGCATGAGCATCCGATTCTTTAGCTGCTCGTGCTCTGCTAGAGCTACAACTTAGGCCAGTTTACGCCCGCAAGGAATGTCAAAGAAAAGAAGACAAAATAAACTGGTGCCAGAAACATTTAAGTAGACACAAAGTAATAGGACAGACTGAATTTATGCAGGCATTGATCTGAAGAGTTGGTGGTTTATGCTACACGTTAGCAAAATAATAGGTCTTAAAAGTCAATACTCCGCGTACTGAAAAGAAAAATGTCAAACACTAGAATTGTTTCATGTATCTGAATTGCGTTTTTTCCGCTCCTGCTAACTAAGATTTAAACCAAAAGTTAACTATTTATTTCTATCTGTGAATTTTTCTTTGGCAATAATTTTCGATATGTCAATGATACTGCTGTATTCGTTAAGTTTAAAGGATTGATAGCTACCATACCATTCCTCGAGCAGATGAATAAAGACTAATTTGATTTATACACTGACGTGCCAAAATTCAGGGGAGAGAAAGATGTAAATATCCAGATGGAATAAATTTATAAATGTGTAGTGCATTGTCGCAGTCTTGCGAGCCGTGTGAAAGGTTTCTTGACATGATTATGGCCGCACGAAATGAACTAACAGCTTTAGAACGCGGAATTGTAGTTGGTGTCAGAGCATGAGCGTTCCATTTCGGAAACTGTTCGTGAATTCAACATTCGTCGAACCTCAGTTTCAAGGGGGTGCCATGAATATGTAATTTCCGGCATTGTGTCCCTCCATGGACAGCGCAGTGGTAGTGCACGTCTAATAATGACCGAGACCAGCGACATCTGCGTCGATATATCAGTGTTGAGAGACAGGCAACACTGTGTCAAGGAATAACAACACTCAATGGGGGACGTACGACAGATGTGTCTGTGTGGACAGTGCAGCGAAATTTGGCTTTAATGGGATATGGCAGCAGAAGACCGACGCGAGTGCCTCTGCTAACAAAACCCCATCGACTGCAGCATCGACTTCGCTCGTGAACATATCGGTTATTTTTTAGATTATTGGAAAAAGGTTGCGTGGTCAGATGAGTAACGATTCCAGTTGGTGAGAGCTTATGGTAGGGTTCGAGTGTGATGCATACCCCATGGAACCAGGTAGTCAGGAAGGCACAGTGAGAGCTGGTGATGGCATGGACTCAGACATCTACATCTACATCTACATATTTACTCTGCAAATCACAAAACTGTGGGTGGCAGAGGGTGCTCAGCACCAAACCTAATCTCTTTGTTGTGCATTCCAATCCCTAATGGTACGAGGAAAAAAAGAATTCATATAAGAATCAGTGCGGCACCTTATTTCTCTAATTTTATCTTTCCTGTCATTCCGGCCCAAATAGGTTGGTGAACGAAGTATTTCACTACACTCGTAAGTGAAAGTGGGAGTACGCATGTTTACCAATAAGTATATACGAAACGTGCGTCGTCTATCTACCAGAGACTCCCAGCCTAGTCTGCTAATCAGTTCTGTAACGCTTTCATAAGGACTGTAGACCGCGGTCACGAATCGAGCGGCTCTTCTCTGTACTTTCTCTATACTCTCAATCAGCCCCTTACGAAAAGGATCCAAGATCGCAAAACAATAATCCAAATGTGGACGCACAAGAGATTTGTACGCTATCTCCTTTGTTTGTTCATTACAATTTTTCAAAATTCGACCTAGGAACCGCAGCCTAGAATTAGCTCTACCTACCAACGTATTAATATGTAAGTCCCATTTCATGTTCCTTTGTACTATTACTCCCAAATATTTCATAGAATCGACCATATCAATAACTGAACTGTTTACCTCGTATTTCTGAACATTCGGATTCTTTTTGTTAGTTATGCTCATTGTCTTACACTTTTTACAATTTAGTGTGACCTCTGGTCAAACTAAACCGTCCATGGACTGAAACTTGTAAAGTTCAGCAATTTGGAGACCATTTACACCCATTCATATTCCCAAACAACGATGGCCATTTAAAGGACGACGATTCGCCATTTCAGTGAGCCAAAATCGTTCATGAGTGTTTTAAGCAGCGTTGTGATTGATTCCAGCTAATGATTTGGCTACCTAGATCGCCAGACATGAATCCAATCGAACATCTGGATCATGATGGAAAGGTTAGTTCATGTACAATGTCCTGCATCGGCAACAGTTTCGCAATTATGGATGGTTTTAGAGGAAGCATGGCTGAATATTTCTTCAGGGGACAGCTTGTTGACTCAATGCCACGTCGCTGAACTACGTAGTAGGGGATCCCACATGATGTTGGGAGATATTCCATCACGTTTGACACCCTACTGTATTTTGAGTCAAGTCTGTGTCAAAAACTGTATCCAAAGAATTCTGTTCTGCCATTCAGGAGTATCTTTGCATGGATATTAATCGAATTTATGTACTTAGGATAGAACTAATCTCACCAAGCGTGGTGGGGGAGTGGTTAACGCTCTGGCCTCGTATTCGGGAGGACGCCGGTTCGAATCCTTGTCCGGGCACCCAGATTTGGGTTTTCCATGGTTTCCCCAAATCACTTCAGGCGAATGCCGGGATGCCTCCTTTAAAAGGACATGGCCGAATTTTTCTCCGTTCCTTGTCCCTAGTCCCATCCCGCCTCTAAAACCTCGTAAAGCTGTAAGTAACAAAAAAAAAACAAAAAACTAATGCTTTCAGTTTTTTCTTAATATGGAGCTACTTGTGTATAATTGATTTAATATGAGTCTTTTTCCCATTATTCTCGTTTAAGTGTTGTAGATCTGGATGTCCAAAAGGCTTTAAGACTCCCATTTGAAACTCGTTCGAGTGTGTAGATACTATTTGAAACGGGAAGTAAGTGACTTTAGATTTATAGGTATGTTAACTGATTTTTTTTTCACTTATGGCTTTACGCCACATCGAAGTCGAGGTTATTAGAGGCGGTATGGGATTGGGGACAGTGAGGAATTCAGCCTTGGCCTTTTGAAGGAACCGTCCCTGCATTTGCCTGGAGTAATTTGGGGAAACTATGGAAAACCTAAATCTGGACGCCCGGACGGGGATTCGAACCCATGTCCTCCCGAATACGAGGCCAGAGCGTTAACCTTTTAACTGAAACTCGTAGTACAGTTACAACTATTAGTCTACAGTTGATTATAATGTCGGACTCCCAATTAAAATTGACAGCTTAATGTGAATTCGAATCATTGCATACATACCGGAGATGGGGACAGGGTGAAAGATAATTAACCATTTATAGCTGCCAGCTTATTTGGAGTATACTTTGTTGTTCGTACCAGGCGGCGTAACAGAAATCGAAACCATCGTGATTTATGAAACGATCCTACTACTTGCTGGTATTTACTAGCAACTTGATAAGATTTATTTCGACGAAAAATATCGAAATCTTGACATTCCGGCAATTAATCGAATATAATTCTCTGGAAGGAAAATTCAAAACTACAGTGATTTGAAGAGTTCCTTATAGGTATACGAAAGTCTCCGATCTGACAATGGTTTTGCTATTTGGATAAGTAGATGCAATAATCAACCAATAATAATCTGTCCTTTAATCGTTATTTAGGCAGTACCTTTGTTACAATTAACCTAATTTTAAGGTTTGATGAATTTTTTAATAAATTAAAAAAATTCTTTTGACTATTTCGGTATTAATCTGATGATAACAGGACAGCTGCACGTCTACTATTGGTAATAATTCCCGGAAAGTGAAGGAGGAGCTGATGTACAGGACTATACCTGATGTTGTGGCCTACTAGTGAATGCTATTGACGCAACACTTTGTGATATATTTGGTTCGGGGTTACCGGAAAAACCCATTAACACTTAAGTATCCTGAGAAGACAGCGTCAAATACAGATGTTGCGGTTTACACAGCTCCCATCGCTGTGTCGTGTGGGCGCTGGTTTCTTATTGCTTGCGCATCGTATTCGTTATTGTGTTATGTACTTCATACGCTACTTGAAATTACTCAATGTCATTATTTGAGGTACGTACATCCCACTTTATCACCGACTAAAATTAAGAAAATTATCGCGAAATACCTCAAATCTGTTAAATGATGTAGCCTTCCATACATGATTTCTGTCTTAGTTACCAATAGCTTCACTCTTCTTCGTCATTTAAAACAGTTAAACTAGTTATCCGCTAAGATAATGCGCAAAATTGATTTTACATCTACATCTACATATATACTCTGCAATTCACAAAATTGTGGGTGGCAGAGGGTGCTCAGCACCAAAGCTAATCTCTTTGTTGTGCATTCCAATCCCTAATGGTACGAGGGAAAAAAGAATTCATATAAGAATCAGTCCAGCACCTTATTTCTCTAATTTTATCTTTCCTGTCCTGTAGGTTGGTGGAAGAAGTATTTCACTACACTCAAAAGTGAAAGTGGGAGTACGCATGTTTTCCAATACGTTTAAACGAAACGTGTGTAGTCTATATACCAGAGATATCTACTAATCTACTAATCAGTTCTGTGACGCTTTCATAAGGACTGTAGCAAGCGGTCACGAATGGAGCGGCTTCTCTGTACTTTCTCTATACTTTCGATCAATCCCTTACGAAACGGGTCCCAAATGGCACAACAATAATCCAAATGTGGACGCACAAGAGATTTGTACGCTATCTCCTTTGTTTGTTCATTACAATTTTTCAATAGTCGACCTATGAATCGCAGCCTAGAATTTGCTCTACCTACTAACGAATTAATGTGTATGTCCCATTTCATGTTCCTTTGTACTGTTACTCCCAAATATTTAATAGAATCGACCATATCAATAACTGAACTGTTTACCTCGTATTTCTGAACAATCGGATTCTTTTTGTTAGTTATGTTCATTGTCTTGCACTTTTTACAATTTAGAGTAAGTTGCCACTCAGTGCACCAAGCCAAAATAACATCCAGATCGCGCTGAATTTCTAAGCAATCGGCCAAATTTCTTACTTCCCTATAAATAACCGAATCATCAGCAAACAATCTAAAAAGGCTTTTCACTTTGTCTCCGAGATCGTTTATAAAAATTACCTGTCAAATAAATACCAAGCTGAGTAATTCATTATAATTTATAATACTTCCAACGTCTTGCTTGAAATATATTTGAAGCTAAATTAAGCATTTTAATCGCCAACATAATTTCAATTAGGAAGTTGCTGGAAACCAATTTTTTTTGAAGGAATTCGGCAATGGCCTTTAGAAGGATGCATCCCGGAATTCGCCTGAATGATTTGAGGAAACCATGGAAAACCCAAATCTGGATGTTCGGACGGGGATTCGAACCCACGTCCTTCCGAATGGGAGACCTGAGCGTTAACCACTCATCCACCACGCTCGGTAACTTCACATAAAGAATTGCGCTGATTTCCAGAGAACTAATATATTGTGCCTTGCAATTCACACATCCTTCCACTTTATATGTAATGTTTTAAGCAAAACATATGTCAATGGCGTTTTTGGGTACTGTTCTGAAAAATCCATTAGCCGAAACGATTTCCCACAATATCTACAAACCTTTCAGAGAAAACAATAATTCAACTTCTTCGTTGCAAATAAAATAAAATGTTTGTGGCGAAAAATATGTTAATGATAAGAATATGCACAGCAGTATCACTGAAACCAGATGGATAAACCAGTCTCCTTGCGCTTATACAGTATATTCCCTAACCATGTACCAAGCGTGGTGAGTGAGCGGAAACGCACTGGCCTCGCAATCGGAAGGAAGCGGGTTCGAATACCCGTCGGGGCATCCAGATTTGGGTTTTCCATGGTTCCCCAAATCACTCCAGGCTAGTGCAGGGATGCTTCCTTCAAAAGGTTATGACGAAATTCCTTCCAGTTTTATGCCCCCAGACCTTTCCCGCCTCTAAGGGAGCGTCCATAAACTACGTGGCTTGGTCTGGGGGGAGGGGAAGGATAGGGGTTGGTTGGAATGCTAAACTGGAGCTAGACCACATAGCATTACGTTCATACAATTGTCACAGTTAAAATGGGGTGAATAATTATTTCCGTCATTTAATTACCTCCGTATGAAATTTACGATATAGTTTGACAAGAGGAAACACAACAAAATCTGGAATCAATAGGGAAAAAAGTTTACGTGCTACGTGGGAGGGATGGACGGGAAGGGGCGTTTACAGGAGGCCAGAATGGAGTTATGGAGCTACGTAGTTTTTGGACGCTCCCTAATGACCTCGACGTCAACGAGGCGTGAAGTCATAAGGAAAAAAAAAGAAAAGAAAACGCTTATCCATGTGCCGTTTTCTGCTCGTCTTGCTCATTTGGAACGAACTAATCTGCTTGCGCCTTGGTGATTAATGAAAAACGCCTAAAAACTGCAATTAAAATGGCTGGTACGCAGGGAACAGGACTCATTCCTGGCTGCAGTATTTCCCCGATCCAGTGCGCGGCGCCTTAGCGCACTGAGACACACTGGTGGGTACGTTTCTATAGCCCATTCAGTTAAGAGAGGCGGCTCAAGGTCAGCCTGCTTTATCCCTAGTCCCCTGCCTTTAATACCCCTACATGTGAAGGCGAAATTTACCATTCGTCTGCCTGGATACAGGTAGGAAGGGAGGGGAAGGAGAGGTGAGGACCGGAGGGAGGGGGGGGGCGAGGGGAACATGACCTTGAGCCGCCAGATCAGAGTGAACAAGGTATAAAAGATGTATCTCATATTTCTGCTTGGACGTCAGTTGTTTGCTCTGATTTTTCTATATACAGGGCATGCATTCGCATTACACTAACAACTTCGTAGCCAAGCAGGTGACTGGGAAACATAATTCAAGTACCAAGCCAAAGTGAATAAGCGGTAACATTTTGGTCTGACATACTGGACGACACGGATTTGATTCCTGGTCACACCATCGTGATTCCGGTTTTCCGAAATCACTGCAGGCCAATGCCGAAATGGCTTTTGCAAGTCTATTAAGGACTTAATAGACCTCAGAATAGGCCACATAATAGACCTGATGAGCAGTAAAGGTGATTTTTTCTTTAAAAAAATAGAAATAAAAAACTAGAAGTAGCACCATGAAAATTCAACCTGCATTTCTTCTCACAGTAGTGAGTTTTAAACATGTCTCTAATATTAGTACAAAATTAGATTAACATCATTTGGGGTTCGATGTTAGTTCTGGTGTATTATTCATAATTACTAATTACACTTGATTTGAAATTTGAGCCTCTCTGAAATACATATAGAGTTACTGGTTACAACCTAATAGTGATGATCTTTCGGATGGATACCAAATTCGGAAGATTACTACTGAATAGGACGGCTACGATTTTCACCAACTTCCCTCTTTCATCTCTGATGCACAACACATTATACCTAAAAGATACACAATTACGATCCTCCACTCATAATATATCATTTAATATAACTACTCACCTTGGGGAACATGAGAGAAAGCCAGTACAGTTAAAATTCCCAATAGTGTTGCAAAGAAGGCGCAGCTACATTCACGGCAACAACGGACGTCTTGGTATCAGAGCTTGGCATAGACTTCAACAGAAAATCATTGTCCTCTGAGAAGTCCGCTACTGTTACACGAATTCTTTCAATGTTAGTTGAATTACGAGCCATTACTTTAATACTATAGTTTCCTGAAATGATCCACATCAATCATATAGTATTTAACACAAACGCTTCTATTCCTGAGTTTTATAACCGATTTTGGAGACAAAGTTAACAGCCGTTTATGCTTGTTTACTGATGATTCAGTTATCAATACGTGAGTAAAGTGTTCTGCTCACAGTTTAAATATTCAACGTAGCCTGGAAGTTATTTCAGTATGATGCCATAAATGAAAATAGATTGTATTAAACGAAATGTAAAGCGTATAACGAACAAAATGGAATCACTTGTCCATGATTAATAAGTAAGGTGTTAAATATATGAGAAGCTTTTTTTTTTTAATTCTTCGATGTAATAGAGTGAAGCAACATAAAATGAGATGAATACATAACATCGGTAGTAGGGCTGGACTGCGATAGACGAATTCTGAAAAATTGCATTTGCCATTTATGCTTGTTTGCTGATGATGCAGTTATCAATAGTGAAGTAAAGGGTTCTGTTCACGATCAGAGATTTAACGTAGCTTCTGATTTATTTTAGTATGGTGATATAAATCAGATTAGATTATAACAATTGAAAAATAATGTATGTAACACAAAAAATGAACCACTTCTACATGACAACAATGTAAGCTGGTCAATATTTGGGAAACTGAATTTCTTTGAATTCTTCAATGTAACTGTATAAAGAAACATAAAACGAAATGAATACATAACATCGATAGTAGGGCTAGAATGTGATATATGAATTTTGAAGAGTTGTATCTGCAAAGGAAATAGGAAACAAAACATTTGCACTTCCTCATATGGAGAATTTTTTAAGACGTGTAGGATCCGTATCGGAAGCGATTGATTGATACTATCGAGAATGTGCCAAGAAAGAAAGATCCATTTGTGACTGCTTAACATATTCCTTACAAAAGTCACATAAGTGATAAAGTGAATTAGACAGAAGGCGAACTTTATAGAATGAAATTTGAACAACTTTACCTCATTTACGAATGTAGTGCAACACTTCTCACACAAACGAACTTGCGCCGGAATATTACAATAAATACAATAATGGAAATAAGGTACCGAGTGGATGCCTCTAT